>JBCNYG010000012.1:17851701-17864488 GCA_039654305.1 Porochilus rendahli | reverse complement strand
ATCTATCCATCTATCCATCTATCTATCTATCTATTACAACAGAGATCATCAGAGACTGGTTGGTAAGACCACTGAGAGATCAGCATGTGAAACCAAAGGCCACTGCCACCTTTAAGTCTGAGCTCGTCAAAGATACTCCCAATTGGAAGTGGTTCAAGGGAAATGAAGAGATTCCAAATGAACCCACAGATAAGACTGAAGTTGAGAAAGTTGGAAAAGCTATCACATTGACGATTAAGAATGCTCAACCAAATGATATTGATGAGTATGCCATCGAAGTGGAAGGTCGCAGATACCCAGCAAAACTGACACTTGGAGGTTTGTGATAATATTACAGTGATATCCTAATTTATATATTTATGTTTAAAGTGGTTAAAATTTTTATATATTTTAAATAATAACACAGAGCGTGAAGCTGAGATCCTAAAACCCCTTGTTAGTGTGGAAGTGGTTGAAAAAGAGGAGGCCAATTTTGATACTGAAATCTCCGAGGAGGATGTGCCTGGAGAATGGAAACTTAAAGGGCAGGTTCTAACAAGATCTCCGGTAGGACATTTGTGCATGAGGGTGGACAATTATACCACAAACATGAATAAATTGCAATGTTGGACATATTTTAAATTGTGTGGGTGTGGTTTTTTTTTTTTTTTTAAGACATGTGATATCAGAGCAGAGAAAAAGAAGCGTTTCCTTACTTTGAAAAATGTTCAGCTTGATCAGGCCGGAGAAGTAACATACCAAGCTCTGAATGCGATCACAAGTGCAATGCTTTCAGTCAAAGGTATGTTGATAAACAAAAGAGAAAAAAATATTAATGTGTGTCGCTTGTAAATATTATTTCTGGATGATCTTAATTTGAATTTTCAGAAATTGAAATGGACTTCATAGTACCACTGAAGGATGTTACAGTACCTGAAAAGAAACAAGCAAAGTTTGAGTGTACCATCACTAAAGATGTGCCTAAAGTGATGTGGTATAGAGGATCTGATATTATATCACCAGACCAGAAATATGATATCATTGATGATGGGAAAAAACACATGTTGGTTATAAACCACTGTGAATTTGATGATGAGGGCGATTACAGTATTGAGGTATTAAGCAAAAGATCAAAAGCTAAATTGACAGTGGAGGGTAAGTCATGGTTCAAGCTGTTGCATTATGTTTTGATTGACGGATTATCCAGACCACACATTTCATACATGAGTTTACTGAACTAATTGTGTGTTAAAGGTATTAGACTGAAAATTGTCTCACCAATGTCGGATCAAACGGTGAAGGAAGGTAAAACTGCTCGTTTTGAGATTGAGCTTTCTCATGAGAATGTGCCGGTGACGTGGTACAAAAATGAAACCAAACTGCATCCAAGCAGAACAGTGCTTACCCATGTTGATGGAAAACGACACATATTAGAAATAAAGGAAGTCACACTTGATGATACTTGCCAGATAAAAGCAGAGGCTAAAGGAATACCAACTACAGCAAATCTGACAGTTCTAGGTAATATACTTGGATGTGTTTGCGTGCTGGTTTAATGATTGCTGATTGTCAGTGAAGTGAAATATATGCATTATGTTTCTAAGATTTAGAAAATTAAGGTGATTGAAATGAGAGATATCAACTGAATAATCACTTCAGCTCATTAATATTTCTCTTTTTAGAGGGAGATGCCTACTTTACAGTTAAACTTCAAGACTACACTGCAGTTGAGAAAGATGAGGTCATTCTTGACTGTGAGCTGAGCAAAGATGTCCCAGTCAAGTGGTTCCATAATGAGATCGAAATTAAGGCTTCAAAGATGGTTTCCATGAGGGTGGAGGGTAACCGAAGAATACTACAGATTAAGAAAGTGGAGAACAAAGACAAGGGCCAGTATGTTTGTGACTGTGGAACAGACAAAACAATGGCCACAGTGAACATTGAGGGTATGTAATTTGGCATAGAGAAGAGGTTCTCTATCTATCTATCTATTTTTCCAGTTCACGTAGCTAGAGCTGTATGGTAATAGCTAAAAGACGAGCACAAATATTTTGAGTTAAATCAGATTGATTTAAATAAAATGATTAAAAATATATAATTTTATTATTCAAATTATTCAATATATCTATCCAATTCTGGATCAATCTTTTTAACTGACCTTACTCTTGTCAGTATTAACTGTAGTCATATTAAGACATTTAGGATGTACCCACTGTTAAATTCGAGGCATGAAAAAAAATGATGAGACTTCTAATCAGGAACCCCACAAAAAAATTATCATTATGAGTGATAAGTCAAGTGTTTACACTACTATTATTTTCCAGCTCGTGACATTAAGGTTGTCCGTCCTATGTATGGTGTTGAGCTGTATGATGGAGAAACTGCACGCTTTGAAGTGGAACTATCAGCAGATGATGTCCACGGCCAGTGGAAACTGAAAGGAGAAGTTCTTTCTCAATCACCGGTATAAACACTATTAAAAATGTCTGCCTTTTTCAACCACGATTAACCAAACCATTTTTGACACAGACTTGCTCATTGATGATATGTAGGGATTGTTTTAATGTTCAAATTATTAAAAAAATTTTTTTTACTATGTATTACTGCTTTTGCAACAATGTCAATTGTAAAAAGTGCTATACAAATAAAACAGAATTGAATTGAATTAGCTGTATATCACACACAATATATTTATTTTTATAGGATGTTGAAATCATTGAAGATGGGGCTAAGCACACTTTAACGTTGTACAACTGCAAAGTTCCCCAGACAGGTGAAGTTTCATTCCAGGGGGCCAATGCAAAGTGTTCTGCAAACCTGAAAGTGAAAGGTATGCTTTTACTTTTTCTGGTGCCTTTGTTGTTATGTACTCAACTTTAATTTAAATCATATCAAGCTACTGCATAACTATTTTGTTTGTTTTTCTAACTTTTATAGAGCTTCCAATTACATTCCTCACACCTTTAAGCGATGTGCAAGTATATGAGAAAGATGAAGCAAGGTTTGAGTGTGAAATATCACGAGAGCCAAAAGTCTTCAGGTGGCTGAAGGGAACCCAGGAGCTGAAGACTGATGACAGGTTTGACATTCTGACAGAGGGGAACAGGCACACTCTTGTTGTCAAATCTGCTGCCTATGAAGATGAGGCTAAATACATGTTTGAGGCTGAAGACAAGAGGACATCCGCAAAACTTATTATTCAAGGTAATTATTCTTTTTTATTATTAAAGCAAATTCATTTAGCAAATTTTTGTTTTGTATGTATTGTTCCTGTATTGGATGACAATTCTTTTATTTTATAGGCATTCGTCTTGAATTTATCAAGCCTATCAAGGATGTTACTGTAAAGGAGCGTGAGACAGCAGAATTCAGCATTGAACTTTCGCATGAGAAAGTTCAGGTTACATGGTACAAGAATGATGTACGTTTGCACCCAAGTAAAGTAGTCCACATGTCCGAACATGGCAAGATTCACACTCTGTCTTTCAAGGAGGTGTCCATTGATGATACCTCTTTGATCAAAGTAGAGGCCCTTGGAAAAAGTTGTGAGGCAATGCTCACAGTACTTGGTAAGTGCTTGCGGTACTTCCAGATGTTTAGCCACAGTGGATATAAAACACAATTTTATGTATTTGTATTTGTTTCACTTAACAGAGGGAGAAGCTTATTTCACTACCAAGCTGCAGGACTACACAGCAGTTGAGAAAGATGCTGTTGTGCTGATGTGCGAACTGAGCAAACCCTCTGCTGAGGTAAAATGGTTCAAGGATGGCAAGGAAATTACCCCCTCTAAAAATATCCTCATCGAGGCTGATGGCAAGAAACGTATTCTCACAGTGAAGAGGGCTGATAAAGGAAACATTGGTCAATATACTTGTGATTGTGGCACTGACAAAACAACAGCTAGGCTGAATATTGAGGGTAGGTTATTAGGTTGTGTCTTCATATGGATTTCCAAATAAAATTAAAAAAGTAAACAGAAGAATGGACTTATCAAAATTTTTTCATTTGTCTTAAATATAACCCATGTAGATCGTGATATTAAGGTTGTCCGGCCACTATACAGTGTGGAAGTTACAGAGACCGAAACTGCTCGCTTTGAGACAGAGATTTCAGAGGAAGATGTTCATGGACACTGGAAACTCAAAGGAGAGGCTTTGCACCAATCACCGGTAAAGTCTTGTTTATGTTTGTTTACTTATTTATTTTTCAGTGTATGTTTTACCTTTTTTTTATTGTAATGACCTCAATTTAATAATATTTTTAAAAATTGTACCAGTGAAGTAAAGAGTTTTAGCAAACACTGAAGTAAAGATTACTTTTAGCTTCTCAAAGGAAGGCGAGTAGACTCTTAGTGAGTGAACTTTAAAGTTTCAGCTCTTTAAAGTTTCAGCGGTTCTACTGCGAGTTCCTCCCGGATGACAGAACTTCTCACCCTATCTCTAAGGGAGAGACCTGCCACCCTGTGAAGGAAGCTCATTTCCGCCGCTTGTATTCACGATCTCGTTCTTTCGGTCACCTAAAGCTTGTGACCATAGGTGAGGGTAGGAACATAAATTGACTGGTAAATTGAGAGCTTTGCTCGGCTTTACCGCAGAGGCTGCACAGATCCGCCTGTCAATCTCCAGCTTCATCCTTCCCTCACTCGTGAACAACAATATATATGTGTGCGTGTATATATATATATATATGTATATGTATGTATCCATCCTTCCCTCACTCCTGAACAACAATATATATGTATATATATGTGGGTATATATATCTTCAATGTATTGTGCACTGTTCTACGAAACATTCCTATGACTCAGGACCTATATATATATATATATATACATATATCAAAGTGGACAGTGAGTTTTACAGTTACACACAACCACTGACTATGTTTCTTTTATCAGTAGGATTTAATACATTTACCCTCCAAATACTCCAGGCTCTATTAAATCTTTCATTTTATTACTATTGGAAAGCAAACAATTAAAAAGATCCGCAAAGTTTTTAGCTCTCTTTATTGTTGCAATCTGTGGCATTAAAATACAATAAACTCTATTTTAAAAAAAGAAAATAAACAAATTACAAACTCATCTGAGACACTGGGACAGCAGATTTTGTGCTTAGATGTGAAATTTTAATGCACCTTTTTTCACAAATCTTTAGGACTGTGAGATTAAAGAAGAAGGCACCAAACACATGCTGATTCTCTATAATGTACGCAAGGACATGGCTGGAGGTGTGGACTTCAGTGCTGCCAATGCTAAATCTAGTGCTCAGCTCAGAGTGAAAGGTGAGAATGATGCAGAGAGAAAGTGTGAATACACAAGGGATACTTCGGATAAGATGGAAGATATGTGTTCCAGATAGGATACTTTATCACAGTATTAACCACGATTAGAAATGTCTCCTGTTAGCTTTTAAACAAGAGAAACCTGGTGTAAATGAAAGAAGAAAATACAGTGATTCGTATGTGAACATGCTATTATGTACAAGTTATCAAGGTACAAAATATGCCTGTTTAATATTAACTATGCTAAGAACTCTATCTTCCATTTTAATTATTTTAATTAAAGGCATATTTATTTTTACTGTTGAGTTAACTCAAGGAAGTAATACTAATTACATTTGTAAAGCATTTCCTTAAAAAATGCATTGATATGTAACAGTGGGTAACATATACCATGCCTGAAAAATGCCAAGGGGTTGACTGACAGCAACAGACTGGTCAGAGAGGTGTGCAAGTGACCAATCAGATGGCATGGCTATTTTAAAAGCCACATACCATATGTAGAATAAACCTGTTAGTGATTGGCAGAGATTCAACAGGTCCACCTTCGACCCCCTCCTTGCCTTTTTGTTGTTGGCCATAAACATCTTAAGGACACCCAATATGCTAATGAGGTAGCTCCCTCAATGACAAGGCCCCGCTCCAATCTAATCTTCACTTGTTCTGGAGGCTTTCAGGCTCCAGGGAAGTGGCTTGTTCTCTACGGGAAAGCATGTGGATTTATGGTTAAAGGATTATCAGCGTCTCTTTATTGGAGGTGACTAACAATGTCTTCGCTGCAATCCATAGCACGAGTGATAGGCCTCATACAGCCTCTCAGGGATGTTACTGTCACGGCTGGGGAGACTGCAACTTTTGACTGCGAACTGTCATATGAGGGCATACCTGTGGAGTGGTTCCTTGGGGGTACTAAGCTGGAACCGAGTGACAGAGTAAGTGTGATCTATATCCTGTTATATGTTTTGGATAGATATTAGATATACAAAAGCTTGTGTTTAAGTCACCCTCTAATACATTATTAGTGATCGAGGTTTAAAACATGGTGGCATGGTGATCACACACACATTGTCAAGTTTATATTCAGTTTGAATCTGAAGGTTTGCAAATGTAGCAATAATATTTACATTTTATGCAGTATAATTTCACCTGCATGCTTTCTGCATATAAGGACCTGTGGATATCTGGCTCACTTGACTACTTGATCTGGGTTTTTGGATAACGCTTGGGGCTATTCTGCCCTGCAAGCGTTCCTCTGGTTATTTTTAACTGCTTTAAGCCCCCATGTTTAGTGGCAGGTGGCAGGAAGCCATGGTATTTGGAAGTTGTAAATTAAAGTAAAACAATATTTTATGATTTTATATACACTAGTAAGGTAAACATATTTAAAGATTATATGTGCTTTGTGTATTTCTTTGAATAGGATTTTTTTTAATTTAGCTTAGACAAACCATAATTGTGTGCAGATTTGTAAATGGCTGTAATAAACTGGTACTGTATAATAACATCACCCTATTTTGTTATCATGACCGGCCTCTTTTGATGGCTTGAACAGTAATTATACAGACTGAACTTAAAAAACTCTTTTAAATAATTTTTTTGTAAAATGTTATGCTAATTTAATAGCTTTCCAAAAAAGGGTCAGCTTGATTAATAAGTGATTAATTGAATGTAATTTTATGTTTAGTTGTGATTCAGCTGTTATATTTGTTAACATGCTATTACACAAGCTCTGCAAGCTTATCTCTAGCATAAAAAGAGGTTGTGTGAAACTGAGACCAGTTCCTGATTCTCAGCTGCTGATGTCTATTGCAGAGGTGCAGTAAATAGTCATCTGTAAGCCTGTGACAGGGAAAATAGAGACTTGAGAAATTATCAATTTGTTTGATTTGTACAGGTGGTGACCCGAGCTGAAGGCAGAACCCACATGCTGACCCTAAGAGATGTGAAACTAACTGAAGCCGGCGAGGTCAAACTCACTGCAAAGGATTTCCAAATCCAGGCCAAACTAATAGTAAAAGGTAGGTTACATTTTGAATATAATAAATTACAGGCCATCATGGTTGGCAACAATAGCTACATTTTCTATCAAACGATATACTGTAATATAAGTGATCTATTATATATTGCACTCGTGTGTAGTATATGTAAAAGCCAATTTTTGAACAAAATACACACCGCTTTATATAAGATTTCAAAGCACTGAACATTTTGCCAGTTCAAATGTCATATTTTGTCATATGTTCAAACTTTTTAAAATGTGTTAAGGTGCCTTTATAAACAGAAAACATATTGTTTTAATAAAAGATCAAAATTACAAATATTTTTGTTGTTAATATTATTTAATATAGAGTTGCTTTGAATGCCTTTAAATGATGTAAGTTTTATAAGTACATTTGGTGTGTACTAAATGGCATGTCCATTCCACAGAGCCTCCAGTTGAGTTCACCAAGCCACTTGAAGACCAGACTGTAGAGGAAGAAGCTACAGCAATACTAGAGTGTGAAGTCTCCAAAGAAAATGCAGTGGTCAGGTGGTTAAGAGAGGGACAAGAAATCCGCAAAACCAAGAAGTATGAGATGGTTGCTGATGGCCGCAAGAGAAAGCTTATCATTCATGACTGCACACTTGATGACTCAAAGACATACACTTGTGATGCTAAAGACTTTAAAACTTCTGCTTTCCTAAATGTTGAACGTAAGTTTATTACTGTAAATGCTTAAAATTAAAGCTGAATCTATGAATTATACAGGCACCAGTTGAGAATAATGTTGTTTGCTTTAGCTCCACATGTTGAGTTCACTAAACCACTCCATGATATTGAGGTAATGGAGAAAGAAACCGCCAAGTTTGAGTGTGATGTTTCCAGAGAAAATGCCAAGGTATTTTGTTGTTTAGCACTTAATTAGTATATGAAAAACATAAAATTTGGCAATATTAAAATGGTTACAATTTTGACTTTATAATGTATGCACTTTTATTTGGATCATACATTTAATTTATTTTTTTAATGTCTTTCTTCAAGGTTCGTTGGTTCAAAGATGGTAATGAAATCAGGAAAGGGAAAAAATACGATATAATTTCCAAAGGTGTTCAACGCATTCTCATCATTAACAAGGCAGTGTTTGATGATGAGGCTGAATATGAATGTGATGCAAGGACCTCCAAGACCTCGGGAATGCTTACTGTCATTGGTCAGTTTCGCTCATCTTCATTAAATTCAGTATCAGTATTAAATATATGAAAGCATCTACATAAGCTTGGTCTCTTTTATTGTAGAGGAGGAGGCAAGATTCACAAAGAACCTGGCTAATGTTGAAGGCACTGAAACTGACAGTATTAAACTGATCTGTGAGGTCTCCAAGTCTAGCGCAGAGGTTACATGGTATAAAGGTGACCAGGAACTGCCTGAGGGTGGTAGATATGAACATGTTGCAGATGGAAGAAAGAGAATCCTTATTATTCAATCCCTTAATATGGATGATGCTGGGGAATACCACTGCAAACTGCCCAGCTCACAAACTACAGGAAACCTGAGAATCAATGGTTGGCGATTTGGCATTTATTTACATTATATTCTCTTTTGTATAAGCAAAGACAAATGACCAAAGGCTATATGTTCTTTCCCTTAGAACTTGCTGCTGAGTTTATCTCTAGGCCTCAAAACCAAGAAGTGGTTGAAGGAGAAAAGGCTGAGTTTGTGTGCTCTGTGTCCAAAGACTCTTATGAAGTCAAATGGCTCAAGAGTGACAAAGAACTCCAAACAGATGACCAGTATGAAATTATTTCTGATGGGAAGAGACGAGTCCTTGTAGTGAAGAAATGCCAGCTCAGTGATGAGGGCCATTTTGTGGCTCTCATTGGTGCTACCAGAGCTTCTGCTGATTTGACTGTTCTTGGTGCGGATTTCAGTGTTCTATTATAAATAAGTAATTGCTGCAAATACTATGTAAAGTCTTGGCTTATCCTTGTTTTTCAATTTACTGCAGAAAAACTCAGAATTATCACACCCCTCAAAGACACAAAGGCAAGTGAAGGACAAGAGATTGTTCTCAACTGCGAGGTAAACACGGAAGAAGCCAAAGCAAAGTGGATGAAGAATGATGAAACAATATTTGATAGCAGCAAACATATCATGACGCAGAAATACAATGTGTACTCGTTGAGAATTAAAGATGCTGAAATGTCGGATGCAGCTACTTACACTGTAACACTAACCAATCAACGAAATGAATCTGTCAAGAGCTCTTCCAAGATTACCGTACAGGGTTGGTTGCATATTTTGTTTTCTCGTGATTGCCTTTTTTTAAAATAAAGACATATGTACATATATTTTGGTAGTTAATAATATGTTTCTCTACAGAGGAGGATCTGAAAATTATCGTTCCTCTTGACGATGTTGAAACACAGGAGAAGAAGACCATCAGCTTCTCATGCAAAGTAAACAAACTAAAAGCAACTGTGCAATGGAAGAAGGCAGGACAGGAGATTACTCTCAGTAAGCGCATTGTCTATCGTGTTGACAAAGACAAGCACACCTTGACCATTAAAGACTGTAGTCTGGCAGATGAAGGGGAGTACTCTGTCTTTGCTGGTGCTGACAAATCAACTGCTGAGTTGATTATCAGTGAAGCGCCTACAGACTTTATCACCCAACTTCAAGACCAAACCATTACTGAGTTTGAAGATGCTGAATTTACATGCCAACTGACAAAAGAAAAAGCTGAGATCAAATGGTATAGAGATGGCAGAGAAATCAGAGAGGGTCCACGGTAATGAACATCCTCTTCTGCTGTAATCTTTGTGTTGTGTAGGACATATAAGGAAACACCTAATGCTTCTTATCAATTGCTTTTTCAGTTATCAGTTTGAGCGTGATGGAAAGACGTGCACACTACGCATTAAGGATTGCAGACCTGATGATGAATGTGAATATGCCTGTGGTGTAGATGACAAAAAAACAAGGGCTCGTCTCTTTGTTGAAGGTATGTTAAAATCTGCCTCATTTATGCATTTGTTGTTCATTTGCCTACCATTAATGAATTATATGTCTAATGCTATTCTGACATTGTATTTATCCAGAAACACCAGTGGAGATTGTCAGGCCACCCATTGATATATTTGAGCCCCCTGGCTCTGATGTTGTGTATGAGGTCGAGCTCAACAAAGACAGGGTTGAAGTTAAATGGTTAAGGAACAATATGACAATTGTACAAGGTGACAAATACCAAATGATGAGTGAAGGCAAGATTCACAGACTTCAAGTATGTGAGATCAGACCTCGTGACCAGGGAGAGTACAGAGTTATTGCTAAAGACAAGGACGCAAAAGCCAAGCTTGAGCTTGCAGGTAATTTATATTCCACATTGCTAGAATCAACATAATTTAAAAATTGTTTTCTTTTATGGCAACCCTAGTATGTACAGTCTGATTGGCTGTTCAGTGCTTCATAATCCCCAGTATGTGTTGGTGTAAATTGTACGTTGGTGTAGATTGATTCCTTAGGAATCCCCAGTATGGACCAGTCAACGTTTTCCTTAGCTTGTTGGCACTCTGCAAAAACAAGAACTTTACCTAAAGCCAACCTTTTCTCGTTTGGGTTTCTCACTCCTTTTTGGAAAAAATAATTGTTTATAAATTGCATTTATGTAACATAGTTTTTATAAAATTAATTAATTTACCCAATTTACAGCTGTGCCAAAGATTAAGACAATGGATCAGGACCTGGTTACAGATGCTGGAAAACCACTTGTTATGTCAGTTCCCTACAATGCCTACCCACATGCTGAGGCTGAATGGTTTTTTGACAATGTTAGCCTGCCTAAAGCAAATCTTCATACCTCTACGGACAAAGCAGATTACAGATTAAAAGACCCTAAGAAGTCAGATGAGGGCCGTTACAAGATCATTATCAAGAATAAACACGGACAGGGAGAGGCTTTCATTAACTTGAAAGTTATTGGTGAGTTTGCATTTGACTTAATATTTAATGAATTTACTCATGTGGTCTAAACATTGACCACAACACCTATTAAATATCTAAAATTGAATACTGTTACACTAACTGGTACACTAGATTAAGAAAAAACTACAAAAGCAAAGCAATTTGCAAACATGGACTAAACAAACCGAATATATCTGTCGTCATGAAATTTGGGGTTGCTAAATCACATTCTCTCTATAGATGTTCCTGGCCCTGTGAAGAATCTGCATGTGGTTGATACTGCTGATGGAGAAGTTAGCATTGCATGGGATGAACCTGAGAGTGATGGCGGCAGCAAGATCTTGGCCTATGTCGTTGAGAGACGTGATGTCAAGCGCAAAACCTGGACTCTGGCCACTGACCGTGCTGATACCACAGAATACATTGTTACTGGGCTACAGAAAGAGTCCAAGTACTTTTTCCGTGTTTGTGCACGCAACAGAGTTGGAAGTGGTCCGAATGTTGAAACAGATGAAGCAGTGCAAGCAAAGAATAAGTTTGGTAAGCCATAATTTGTTATTTTCTAAGTTTCTGTATTAATTTTGAGTGCTAAAATTACAGATGTTTAACCATTCAATTTACATATATTTTAGATGTTCCTGATGCACCTCAAAATGTTACTGTTGGAAATGTTAACAAGTTTGGTGCCACAGTCTCCTGGGAACCACCTCTGTTTGATGGTGGATCTGAAATCACATCCTACATTATTGAACTCCGTGACAGAACATCTGTGAAATGGTCTCCGGTCATGGTGACGAAAGCACAAGATCGTTCAGCTGTTATTAATGATGTTATTGAAAACAAGGAATACATCTTCCGTGTAAGAGCAGAGAACAAGGCTGGTCCTGGTAAACCAAGTGCAGCTACTAACCCAGTTAAAATCATGGACCCGATAGGTGAGCAGTGCATTCTTTCCCAAAAGAAAAAAAAAAATTCTGTTTTAAACGATCAAGGAAATACTTCAAGATTTATTTAAAATTCTGTACTTGTTGACCTTTACCAGAGAGACCAAGCCCACCCGTGAATCTCACAAACTCTGAACAGACCAAGGATTCCTGTCTGCTTACATGGGAGACTCCGCTTAAAAATGGAGGAAGTATGATCACTGGCTATATTATTGAGAAATGTGAGGAAGATTCAGACAAATGGATGAGATGCAATGCCAGGCTTTGTCAAGACCTCTCATACAGGGTAAACTTATAACTTCCCACAGTTGCTGTTGGCTTTCCTTGGTATATTTATTCATTCAATAACTTATTTTTCAAACTGCTTAATCCTATTGTGCTCATGGGGTGGCTGGTACACCGTAAACAGCTAGTCCATCGCAGGGCAACACACACACACACACACACAGAACAGTCAAATAACCTAAACTGCACGTCTTTGGACCTTGAGGGAGCCCATGCAAGCACAAAGAGAACATGCAAATTCCACACAGAGAGAGAGAGAGAGAGAGAGAGAGAGAGAAAGAGAGAGAGAGAGAGTTGATAAATGAAATAATTTCTATAAGTTAATAAATTATTTAATGTTTATTTTCTGAAACAT
>JBCNYG010000012.1:17824974-17837614 GCA_039654305.1 Porochilus rendahli | reverse complement strand
ATATATATAATTGGTGGCAGCCATAGCCTAATGGTTAGAGAAGCGACTTTGGGACCAAGAGGCCGCTGGTTCGATTTCTGAACCAGCAGGAAAAATGTGTGGTGGTGGGGGAATGAGCTGCACCTTCCCTTCTTCCACCTTCATAGCTGAACTGCCCATCAGCAGAGCACCTTACCCCCAACTACTCTCCGGGTGTTGCAATGTGTGTGGCAGCCCACTGCTCCAGAGGCAGTAATTTCCCTTGAGGGATTAATACAGTATAGCAAAATTAAAATCTAATCAAAATAAATCACTATGATTATTGTTTCAGGTGCTCCAATCATAGAACTTCGGGAATCTTTGGAGAGTGCAGAAACATCTGATGTCAACATTCTTGCCAAGATTCAGGGCTGTCCATTTCCATCACTCGTTTGGCAGAAAGCCACATTTGACAAGCCTGAGGAAAAGTCTGATGTACAATATGATCAACATATCAATAAACTTGTGTCTGACGATAAATGCAGTCTGGTAATTCAGCAATCTAAGAGAGATGACAGTGGACTTTATACACTCACTGCTACTAATAGCCTTGGCAAGGCTTCCAAGGATATCAAACTTACCGTTTTGGGTATGTTTATTTATTCATTTATTTATTTTAATATAAATTATTAAACAGATATATAATTTAATAGATAATGTTAACAGACCAGTGTAACAGATATACTGATTTTAATTATTTATTACAGTTTAATACATTTATTTAATTATTAGTTAATTATGTGACCAAAATTTTATTGTGTTAATTTTAAGGACGACCTGGGCCACCAGTTGGACCAGTCAAAATCGGGGAGATTTTTGCTGACAGAATTGCACTCTCCTGGAACCCACCCACAGATGATGGTGGTTCCAAAATCACAAACTATGTCATTGAGAAGCGTGAGGACAACAGGAAGACATGGGTGCATATATCTAGTGAGCCTAAGGAATGTGCATATACAGTTCAGAGGCTAACAGAGGGGCATGAATATGAGTTTCGTATTATGGCTCAGAACAAATACGGTGTCGGACCACCACTCTATAGCGAGCCTGAGAAAGCACGAAACCTATTCAGTAAGTACTTTAGTTTTGTGACCCATTGATGGCCTATTTTTGCTTTTGTTTAATGACTCTAAATTCACAAAATAAACCAACATGTCATATATTTTACTTGTACCCAAAATTTTTAACCAACACCCCACAATATGTTCTATACACTTTACCTTTGTTTAAAATGTACTTAAGTTTGAGTTTTATATTACATGCTCGACTTTGTATTAGTTTTATTAAAACATTAGCAAATCAAGGTAAATTGATTTCAACTCATGTGTTGCTTGCTGTGCTATTGTTTCTTGCTTGTGTAAACTGTGGATCTGAACATACACAGAAAACTAATGGTCAATGTTTGGTTGCTAGAGTGAATGTAGGGTTGATGTAATTGAATTGTAATGTACTCATCTCCAACAGCTGTCCCCGGGCAATGTAACAAGCCAACTGTCTCAGAAGTCTCTCTTGAATCCATGACTGTTGAATGGGAGGAGCCAGAATATGATGGTGGATCTCCAGTCACTGGCTATTGGCTGGAGAAAAAGGAAACTACATCAAAACGTTGGACTAAAGTGAACCGTGACCCAATTAGAATCAGGCCCATGAGTGTTTCACATGTTGTGACTGGTCTTTTAGAAGGAGCTACCTACCAGTTCCGTGTTATTGCCATTAATGCAGCTGGATGTGGAATCCCAAGTTTGCCATCAGATCCAGTTGTTTCTAGAGATCCAATTGGTATGTTCAAGATTCTGCATTACTCACTGGCACATAACTGACTACAAAAATATATTCCTATGAAGTATATTTTTCTTACAGCTCCTCCAGGACCTCCAATGCCAAAGGTAACAGACTGTACAAAGTCAACTGTAGATGTTGAATGGATTCCTCCATTGATTGATGGTGGATCTAAGATCACAGGATACTTTGTTGAATATAAAGAAGAAGGAAAGGAGGAATGGGAAAAGGTACTTAAATGCATATTTCAAGCTTATAACTACAATTTTCACATATATATATATTTGCACTATATAATTATTTCATTTTCTGTACAATTCTATTTGTTTCTCTGTAGGCTAAAGACAAGGAGATAAGAGGCACTAAGTTTGTTGTTCCTGGACTAAAAGAGCTTGGACTTTACAGATTCAGAGTAAGAGCAGTGAATGCTGCTGGAGTTGGAGAACCTGGTGAAGTCACAGAAGTGATTGAGGTCAAGGATAGAACAAGTAAGAACAAAAGTCAAAAAAATGGAAATATGTGCTACTTACATCATCATGTATCTGATAATCATCTCCTAAAGTGAAACTGACCCAAATGACTTTTATATATGTTTTTTTTAGGCATCTGTTATATTAACTTTATTTTCACTCCGCCATTTCCACTTAAAATTTTAGCTGGGGTCTCCTTTTTGGACAACAATGTATGACAGTATTCTAACAGAAAAAAAATTTCACACATTTCACACTTTTTCTTTAGTTCCTCCTGAAGTGGACCTAGATGCAAGTGTAAAAGAGAAGATCACTGTTCATGCTGGTGGCGTAATTCGTATTATTGCTTATGTATCTGGCAAACCTGCCCCAGAAATTATCTGGAACAAAGATGTTGGTAATATGCCTAAAGAGGCTGTTGTTGAAACAACTGCTATCAGCTCTTCTCTGGTCATTAAAAATTGCAAGAGACATCAACAAGGTATTTACACCCTGAGTGCTAAGAATGAAGGAGGAGAAAGGAAGAAGGCAATAATTGTGGAAGTGCTGGGTAAGTTTACTCTTCATGAAGAAAATAATTATAGATGTAACTATGCGGTTTTTAGGACAAAGCAGTGCAGTTCTGATTTTTTGTTATTTTTAAAGATGTTCCTGGACCTGTCGGTCAGCCTTTCTCGGGTATAAATCTGACTACTGACTCTTGCAAGCTAACATGGTCTTCACCTGAAGATGATGGTGGCTCAGCCATCACTAATTACATAATAGAAAAAAGAGAGTCTGATCGCAGGGGCTGGACTTCAGTAACATACACTGTGACCAGGCATAATGCTGTGGTTCAGGGGCTTATTGATGGCAAAGCTTACTTCTTCCGAATTGCTGCTGAAAATATTATTGGAAGGGGCCCATATATTGAGACTGCATCACAAGTTCTTATCAAGGATCCTATTTGTAAGTCATTTTTGTGAATGAATAAATAAATATACCATAATGAAATATCCATCAATACTTGTATTTAATTTCACACTTACATGTGTAATTTTCACATCTTTGCTTTATTTTTCATTTTACTTCAGCTGTCCCTGAGCGTCCAGAGGATCTGGAGATAACAGCTGTCACAAAAGATTCAATTAGCTTAGCATGGAGACCGCCAAAATATGATGGTGGTGCAGAAGTGACAAGCTATGTTCTTGAATTCCGTCAGATAGGAAAGGACAACTTTACCCGAGTTGCAACTGACAGCAAGCTAATGGATCGTAAATTTGTTAATGAGGGTCTTAAAGAGTTTGCTACTTATGAATTCCGTGTCAGTGCTGTAAATCAAGTTGGCCAAGGCAAGCCTTCATTTAGCACTAAACCTGTTACATGCAAGGGTGAGCTTGGTAAGTTACAAACAAATAATGTGAATGGGAAATAATGTGACCATACAGATGAAAAGCATTATAAAACTGACATGGTTTTAAATGTATTTTTAATTAATTCATTTTAGAGCCACCAATCCTTGATCTGGAATTCCGTGACACGGTTTTAGTTCGTGTTGGGCAGCCCTGCACTCTCCAAGGTCGTTATACAGGGAAACCAACACCAACAATCAAATGGCTTAAAAATGATGAGGAACTTCAGGCAAATGATGAGATTATGCTCTCCAGCACCATGAAAACATTGTGCTTGTCTATTGAAAAGGCTAAGCGTGATCATAGTGGTAAATATGCTGTGGTTGTTGAGAACTCAACCGGCATACAAAAGGGTATCTGCACTGTTACTGTTGTTGGTGAGTTTTACATTTTTGGTTTTATTTGTTAGGATTTTATTTTGCTGTTATAATGGTTATCCCTTTGATTTCTGAATTTTAAGTAAGATATATGCAAAATATATTTTCAGATCGACCACAGCCTCCAGAGGGACCAGTTGTCTTTGAAGACATCTTTAGGGATCACATGGTCATCTCCTGGAAACCACCACTGGATGATGGTGGATGTGCTGTATCTAATTACATTATTGAAAAGAGAGATAGCAACAGGGATCTCTGGATGCCTGTCACAGAGTCCTGCACTAGAACAACATGTAGAGTACCAAAACTAATTGAGGGCAGAGAGTACATTATTCGAATTTGTGCTCAGAACATACATGGTATTAGTGACCCTCTGCTGTCTGCTGAGACAAAAGCAAGGGATGTTTTCAGTGAGTATCAGTTTTTTCACAATGGTTTTCACTTACATTGACATGATAATTTTACTACTAACATATATGTCTACTCCACTCTACAATGTCTACCAAAAAACAGAGGTACCTGATGCTCCCAAACAACCAGTGGTGAAAGAGGTCTACAAAGACACAGTTCTGATTTCCTGGGAGCCACCAGCTGATGGTGGAAAACCAATCACAAACTACATTGTTGAGAAAAGGGAAACAATGTCAAACAGATGGATTCGTGCTGGAACTGACCGCATCTTCCCTAAGACAGAATACTGGGTTCCTGATCTTCTTCAAGGATGTGAATACGAGTTCCGTGTCATGGCAGAAAATGTTATTGGTGTTGGTGATCCCAGCCCACCATCAAAGCCTGTATTTGCTAAAGATCCTATTGGTATGTGATGAAGATATTTCTCTTAATTGTAAGGGGTACTATCATGACATCCTTGACGTTTTTTTTTTAATTTTCTATACAGTCATTCCAAGTCCACCAGTGAAGCCTATGGCAATTGACAAAACAAAGAACTCAGTCACACTATCTTGGCTGCCACCAAAGGACTGTGGCAGAGGGAAAATCTTGGGCTATCTGCTTGAGTACCAGAAAGCTGGAGATGAAGAATGGATTCAGGTTAATCAGACCCCTGAGTCCTGCCCAGACACAACATTCAAAATAATCAACCTTGAAGATGGACTGTTGTACCGGTTTAGAGTAAAAGCAGTGAATGCAGCAGGGGTATCTGATCCTGCAAATGTTCCTGAGCCTATTCAGGCACAAGACAGACTTGGTTAGTCTGAAGATTTAGTTAGTAACTAAACATAGAGTGCATTGTGTGAAATGTTAAATATGAAAAGCCATAATTCTTTCCCTCTCCAGAGCCTCCAGAGCTTCTACTGGAAATGGGCATGCCTCGTGAGCTTAAAGCTATGGCAGGAACTCTTATAAAAATTGTTGCTGGAATCAAGGGTATGCCTTTCCCCAAAGTGACATGGAAGAAAAATAACTCTGAGGTACCACCAAGAGCAGAAATTGAAACTTCTATAGTAAGAACCAAGCTTGAAATGCGCTACTGTAACAGGAGAGACTGTGGAGACTACACGCTCACTGTAGAAAACCCAGCTGGCACAAAAACAGCAACATGCACTGTACTTGTTTTAGGTAAGCATTTTCTTAATGACATAAAGTTGGAGTAAGCAGAACTTCAAAAACTTAATTTTTTGCACCTTTTTGCTCCTTGGTATTTTAATATTGGAATGTTAAATGCCTTAGAATAAATTATACTGCAGGATTCATTAAAATGTATAAATTATGGTTATGTATTAAAGGAATTATATTTAAGCAAAATCTTTTACCAAAGATTCCTTATCTTAAAGAATTAAATTCATCTTACAGAAAACATCACAGTCATATTTAATAAAAATACACCTTATACCGTTTTGGGAAATGACCACTTTTTGTGTGCTCTACTAGACAAACCTGGACCAGTTCAAAATCTGAGGGTATCTGATGTTAGAAGTGACTCAGCTCAGCTGTCCTGGAAAGATCCTGAAGATAATGGCGGTGTACGCATCACCAACTTTGTGGTGGAGAAAAAAGATGCTGCTTCTGCGCAGTGGGTGCCAGTCAGTTCAACATCTAAAAAACGAAGCATTATGGCCAAACATTTGATCGAGGGCACATCATACATGTTCCGTGTGGCTGCTGAAAATCAGTTTGGAAGAAGTGAATATGTTGAAACAACCAAACCGGTGAAGGCAATGAACCCACTGTGTAAGTTCATAAAAAGGAAATGTATCTTGTATATACCGTGTGCACAATTATTAGGCAAGTGAGCATTTTGACCATATCATTCTTTTTATGCTTATTTCCTAACTCCAAGCTATATAAACCTGGCTGCTTATTGGATTTGAGCATATCAGATGATGTTTATTTGTGTGATGAGGAAGGGCGTGGCCTAGAAAGGTTAACACCCTATATCAAGGTGTGCATAATTATTAGGCAGATTCTTTTCTTCAGGCAAAATGGGCCAAAAAAGAGGTTTGACTGACTCTGAAAAGTCAAAAATTGTAAAAAACTGTGTGCACAATTAGCTCTGAGATCAATAAAGTATTCTGATACTGAATATAGAACTATGTAACGTTTTCTTGCATAAGGTCAACAGGGTTGAAAGAAAATGTTGAGAGAAAAATGATGCAAATTAACTTTCAGAGATTTTTACGAAAAATCATGTGTGAAGTTACTAGGAACCCGTCATCCTCCAGAAAACAGGACGCCTCTCTGAACAGAGTCTGGGAGGCTGTGGTTGCTGCTGCACAAAACGTTGATCAACAGATAAAGAAATTGACAGACTCCAGTTAATGGAAGGCTTGTGACAGTCACTGAAAAGAAGGCTGGTTATATTGGTCACTGATTTTATTGTTGTGGAAATGTTAGAGATGTTTATTTGTAAATTTTCAGTTGTTTATTCATTATTTTAATTTTAACAGAAAAAACAAACAAGTGATATGGGAAAATATTCATTTTTTTATTTGGTTGCCTAATAATTCTGTGCACCAATATTTGCCTGACTTTTACCTTCTTAAAAATATGGGTTTGAGCTTTATAAACATTTGGATGGAGTGAGAGTGCTGTAGTTGTTAATATCAAATTAATCTTTAAAAATACAACTTGCTTAATAATTGTGCACGCAGTGTATATACTTGATATGTATCACACCCACTGGACATTTTGTGTGCATACTGCACCGACACTTTACAGTCAATTGACACTTTACATACAGTATTACTTATAAAATCGCCATTGCATTTATATTTCATTTTATATATTTTTGTATTCTATATTGACCTTTAACTATGCCCTTCAAATAGTTATAGTTATTGTTGTTGTTTTTTTTCTATTTGATATTGATAGTTTATTCTTTAAATTTTAGGACAGTCGTAACAAGCATTTCACTACATATTGTACTGTGTAGGATTTTCACATGAAAAAAATTTTTTTATTTGAATTTGTATTGTTTTATCATTCGCTTAAGTGAGCTGTGATTAAAAGTAAAAATTTCTGCCCTTTAGTCCCACCTGGTCCACCAAAAGATCTGCACCACGTAGATGTTGACAAAACAGAGGTGTGGCTTGAGTGGAACTGGCCTGATCGCACAGGAGGAAGTGACATCACTGGATTCTTGGTTGAGTATCAGGAGGAAGGTGAGAGAGACTGGATAGTCTTCAAGACTGTAAGCATCCCTGAATGCCATGTAACAGGACTAGAGGAGGGGAAAACATATAGGTTCCGTGTGAAGGCCGAAAATGCAGTTGGCCTTAGCCGACCAGATACCACCGTGCCAGTGCTCTGCCAAGAAAAACTTGGTAAATTTTTTTAATCATGTTCTTATAAAAATAATAATATTAATTTCACACTTCTAAAATACATGTTTTTTTTTCCTAACCACAGTGCCACCAATTGTTGAGGTTGATGCAAAACTGATTGATGGAATCATTGTAAAGGCTGGAAGCACCATCAGGTTGCCTGCAATCATGAGGGGCATTCCAGTTCCAACTGCAAAATGGGTCATTGATGGTGAAGAAATTAAAAGTGAAGGAAATACCAAGATTGACACAGACAACTTTTCAACTGTTCTGAGCATTGCTGAATGCACAAGAAATCATACTGGAAATTATATTCTCACAGTGTCTAACCCTGCAGGAAGTAAGACTCTTTCCCTAAATGTCACAGTACTTGATGTCCCTGCAGCGCCCATAGGCCCAGTTAATATCCGTGAAGTAACTCCAGATTCTATGGTCATTGATTGGCGTCCTCCCAAAGATGATGGTGGAAGTCCTGTCATGAATTATATTGTTGAAAAGAAAGAATCTAATAAGGAAACCTGGGGCGGTGTTAGCTCAGGCAGCACGGCAACACGACTTAAGATTTCTCGTTTACAGAGTGGTGTTGAATATATTATAAGAATCCGTGCAGAAAACAAAATGGGAGTTGGTGCACCTCTTGAAAGTGCACCAACTGTGGCAAAGCACCAGTTTGAGCCTCCTGGCCATCCTGGAAAACCAGTTGCTTCTGATATTTCTGAGGATGCACTAACTCTTGGTTGGACAATGCCATTGTATGATGGTGGTAGTCCTATTATTGGTTACATTATTGAGCGTAGACATAAAGGAGGCAAATGGATTCGAGTGAATAAGACACCATGCAAGGACCTCCGATTCAGAGTGCTTGGACTTTTTGAGGGTAACGATTATGAGTTTAGAGTATTTGCCGAAAATATTGCTGGCTTTAGTGCACCCTCACCTATCTCTGACCCAGTCAGACCCTGCAGACCAATCACTGTTCCTGGGCCTCCAGTCAATCCTAAAGTTAGGGATTATAGTTGCACTTATGCTGATTTAGTCTGGATAAAGCCTACAAGAGATGGAGGAAGTCCGATCTTGGGATATGTTGTTGAATGGCAGAAAGCTGGTGGCGAATGGGATACAGTTAACAAAGATGATTTGATTAAACAATGCGCATATAGAGTCAAGGGATTAACAGAAGGTACAGAATATAGGTTCCGTGTTCACGCTGTCAACATGATTGGTGATGGTGAGACAAGAGAAATCCCAGAATCAGTTATTGCTCAAGATATCCTAATTCCCCCAGAAATTGAGATGGATGTTACGTGCCGTACTCGTGTGACTGTACGAGTAGGACACAACATTAATATTACTGGATATGTGAAGGCCAGACCAGATCCTGAGATTACATGGACCAGAGGAGAGACTCTTTTGGAAAGAGACAAACGTACTGCTCTCACAAATAACTTCCCTGTAGTACATATGCGTATCAAGGAAGCAACCAGAGCAGATCATGGAAAGTATGTTCTTAAAGCTAAGAATGATGGTGGAGAAGCTTCAGCTACAATCATTGTAACTGTACTTGATAGACCTGGACCCTGCAGGAATCTTAACTTGACATATGTGACCAAAAATGCTTGTATGGTTAATTGGGATGCTCCTGAGGACAACGGAGGCACTGAGATTACAAACTACATTGTTGAGTGTCGTGAACCAAGCAGCAGAACTTGGTCAATGATTTCATCTGACTGCACCAACCGTAAAGTAAAGGCAAAACTCCTGGAAAATCATGAATATTTGTTCCGTGTAACTGCAGAAAACAAGTGTGGTCCTGGACAAGCAACAGAAACCAAAACACCAATACTTGCAATTGATCCACTTCAGAAACCCGGTGAGCCAGAGAATTTCCATGTAGCTGATATTGGCAAGAACTTTGTTTTCTTGAGATGGCGAAGACCAGATTTTGATGGTGGCAGTCCAAATTTAGGCTACATTCTTGAAAAGAAAGCAAAGGATGCCGAGAAGTGGGAAAGTTTACATGATGGCATAATCAAAGATACATTCTTTATGGTAGACAAATGTACTGAGAACCAACTATATCAATTTAGAGTTCGGTCAAAAAGTGATGGCGGAGAAAGCAACTGGGTAAAGACATCTGATATTCTTGTCAAAGAAGAAATTCAAAAACCAGTTCTTGACCTTAAATTTGCTGGTACTATAGTGGTTAAAGCTGGTGAATCAGTCAGGCTTGAGGCAGCACTCAGAGGAAAGCCACAACCTGAGGTAAAATGGGTAAAGGACAAGGCTACAGAACATAACCCAAGAGTCACCATTGACACTGGAGCAGATTATTCAAAATTCCTTATGACTAAAACCAAACGATCTGACACTGGAAAATATGTAATCACTGCCACAAACTCTGCTGGAACTTTTACTTCATATGCAAATATAACTGTTTTGGATGTACCAGGACCTGTCAGGGATGTCAGGGTCACTAGTGTGTCCACAGACAAATGCAGAGTTGTGTGGGATCCTCCAGAGGATGATGGAGGTTGTGAAGTTGACAGTTATATTTTAGAAAAATGTGAAACTAGAAGAATGGTTTGGTCTGCATATTCTGCAAATGTAGTCACTAACTACTGTAATGTGACTCGCCTTGTGGAAGGTAACGAGTATATATTTAGGGTTAGAGCAGAAAACAAGATGGGAACAGGTCTTCCAATGGAGAGCAAGCCTATTATTGCCAAAACACATTACAGCAGACCTGGCCCACCTGATCCACCAGAGGTCACCAAAATTGGCAAGGATGAGATGACTGTGATATGGGCTCCTCCTGAGAATGATGGTGGAAAATCCATTACTGGCTACATCCTTGAAAGAAAAGAAAAACGTGCTGTACGATGGGTACCGGTTACAAAAAGTCCTATCACTGAGCGGCGCATGAAAGTAACCAACTTGATTCCGAACCATGAATATCAATATCGTGTTAAAGCTGAAAATGAGGTTGGATTGGGAGACCCAAGCAAGCCTTCAAGACCAGTTGCTGCTAAGGATCCAATTGGTATTTTTATGCTTTACTTTATACTTAATTGAACATTTTAATGATACCTTAAAGTAAAGGGCTAAATATAAGTGAATTTGTGACTTTTTCAGAGCCTCCTGGTCCTCCTGGTGGTCTGAAAGTGGTGGATAGTACAAAGACCTCAGTTACACTAGGCTGGTGTAAGCCAGTGTATGATGGTGGTGCTCCAATCATTGGATATTTGGTTGAAATGAGAGAGAAGATTGAAATGGAAGGTGAACAGGAGAGGGATCCAGAAGAAGGCTGGTCAAAATGCAACACTAGTGGGCAGCTTGTTCTCACAGAATTCACAATGCTCAATTTGGATGAAAGGAAGCAATATGAATTCCGTGTCTCTGCACAAAATCAAGTTGGAATGGGTCGCCCTGCAAAACTTAAAGATGCTGTGACACCAAAGGAGATTCATGGTAAAATACACTGTCATCTTCATTGATTTATGTAAACTCTTATGTGTGTGTGTACAACATACCCATTTTTTTTTTTATTATTACAGAAATGCCAGAGATAGATCTGGATGCCAGTTTGAGAAAGGGATTCAGTGTAAGAGCAGGTTGTCCAATAAGACTGTTTGCTACATTCAGAGGAAGACCAACACCCAAAGTGACATGGAAACGCATTGGTATTGACAACGTTGTCAGGAGAGGTCATGTGGACCAGATTGACACAATGACCTTCCTTGTTATCCCCGAGAGCACACGTGAAGACTCTGGAAAATACTCTCTTACACTCTCAAATGCTTCTGGAGAGAAAGCTGTATTTGTTCGTGTTAAAGTCTTAGGTATGTTAAATAATACTTAATATTTAATACATAACTTCATGTAAGTAAACTATACAAGGGTAAACAACAGGATGCTTTAGAGCTTAAATAAAAAAATATCAGACAATAACATATTAAATATTACTATAAACAGATACTCCTGGACCTGTTGGTGATCTGGAAGCAACTAATGTCACAAAGACATCTTGCCAACTCTCCTGGTCACCTCCAGAAAATGATGGAGGCAGTCCAATTCTTAACTACATTGTGGAGAAGCGTGAAGTAGATAGGAAGACATGGACAAACTGTATCAATGACCTAAAGAAAATAAGCTTTAAAGTCACAAACCTGACACCAGGGACTGAATACTGCTTCAGGGTAATGGCAGTCAACAAGTATGGTATTGGGGTGCCAAAAGACTCTTCAAAATCCTATTTGGCTGTAGATCCCATGAGTAAGTGATCATATAATGCATATTGTATAAAGGTTATTGCTCGTATTTATATAATAATACATTTTATTGCATACATTTAATTTTTATTTATTAATGTTTAATTAATTTTCAATTAAAGGTGAACCAGATCCACCAAAAAAGATGGATGTATTGGAAATCTCAAAGAACAGTGCAACACTTGGATGGCTAAAACCCCTGAGAGATGGAGGATCTAAGATTAATGGTTACATAGTTGATTACCAGGAGGCTGGTCAACCTGAGGACAAATGGACATCATACTCGGTTGTGAAAGACTTGAGTATAGTTGTTGTTGGCCTAAAAGAAAACACAAAGTATAGATTCAGGGTTGCTGCAAGAAACTCTGTAGGATGCAGTCTGCCAAGAGAGGCTGAAGGAATGTTTGAAGTTAAAGAGCAGCTGAGTATGTATCTTGATATTTTTTATTTAATTTAACTTTATGTTAAAATATAACACTTTTAGTGTGTGTGTGTGTGTGTGTGTGTGTGTGTGTGTGTGTGTGTGTGTGTGTGTGTGTGTGTGTGTGTGTGTGT
>JBCNYG010000012.1:17791408-17823365 GCA_039654305.1 Porochilus rendahli | reverse complement strand
CCCCAACTGCTCTCTGGACGCCCCAGTGTGTTGCAGCCCACTGCTCCGAGTGTGTGTGTGTGTGTGTGTGTGTGTGTGTGTGTGTGTGTGTGATTTATTTATTTATTTAAATTTTTCTATTCATATTTCAGTGGCACCTAAAATTATCATGCCTGATGTAGTCACAGCAAAAGCAGGCACAAAGTTAAAGGTTGAAGCACTTGTATCAGGCAAACCCATTCCAGTTACTACGTGGAAAAGAGGAAGTGATGATATGGTTACATCTGATCGTCTTTTTGTGCAAAAAACATTGTCGTCATCCACATTATTGATTAAGGATGTTTCAAGGAAGGACAGTGGTTATTACAGTCTTACTGCTGAGAACAACATTTCTAAAGTCAACCAGATCCTCAGAATTATCATCATGGGTACGTTATCAGTAAATAAGTACAAGGAATTCATAACAATATCCATTATAAAAAAATCTGTTTTGCAAATACATGTATTATATAAATATAAACATATGGATGTATGTGTTTCCTTTAGATATCCCTGGTCCTCCAGAGGGGCCCTTGGAAATTCTTGATGTGGACATTGATGCCTGCACTCTTGCATGGAACTCCCCAACTGAGGATGGTGGTAGCAACATTACTAATTATGTTGTTGAAAAATGTGATGTGAGCAGAGGTGACTGGGTCCCTGCTGTAGCTTCTTGCACCAAGACCAGTTGCAGAGTGGTAAAACTTACCCCTGGAAAGGAATACGGTTTTCGAGTGCGTGCTGAAAATCGCTTTGGAATTTCAGAGCCAATCTACTCTGAAAAAATGATTGCCAGATATCCATTTGGTAGGTCTAATATAATACTAATAAACTGTTACAAAAGCTTTATTTTAGAGCAATTTCACCTATTAACAAACTAAAAATAAATATACCCTTTGGTGACCTTGGGGGAGGTCCACTTCAGTTAAAAATATATACATAATACACTGGCAGCCATCTTTTAAGATATGTGAAATTTACAAGTAGAATAATCTCTACTATACATCTAGCCTAAAGATTAGTCTTTATCTGTGTGCTGCTTTTTTCTATCTGTGTACTACTGGAAATTTAAATTTTCCTGAGGGAGTCATCCCAGGGATCAATAAAGTTAAGTCTAAGTCTAGTTTTAGGTCTTTCTAAAGAATACTACAATTTTTGTAACAAAATTAGATCAACAATAAAAATGATCAAAAAGTTATGTTGTAAAGTATGTTCACTATCTTACACTTAATATGAGACCTTTTAATGATAGATTTAATAAAGATCTTCTTTACATAAAATTTTAACTGTTTAAAAATGTGTTATTTCAGATCCACCCAGTGAACCAAGAAACTGCCATGTCAATAAAATCAACAGGGACTCTGTGTTTTTGTCTTGGGAGAGACCAGTAAATGATGGTGGTAGTCCTATTATAGGATACTCAATTGAACGTAAAGAGAGAAACAGCATTTTATGGGTCAAGGCAAATGAGACACTTGTTCGTTCAACTGAATACACCTGCTCTGGCCTTATTGAGGGTTTGGAGTACATATTCAGAGTATCTGCTGTGAATAAGGCAGGCCAAAGCAAACCAAGCAAACCTACTGAGCTCATTACAGCAAGAAGCCCAGTTGGTATGTGGTAGACAAGACATTATACTACAATATTTTCCTGTAATAAAATGTGATCCTGAAATTCTATTTATTTTTTTCTTTTTTTCTTTTTTAACAGATCCACCTGGGAAACCAGAGGTTCTTGATGTAACAAAACACTCCGTTTCTCTTGTTTGGACCCCACCAAAACATGATGGTGGTAGCAAAGTTATCGGTTATTATGTTGAGTCTTTGAAGCTTCCAGGTGACAAGTGGGTGCGTGTAAATGCAAGTAGCCAAAATGTGCCAAAAGAGGACTACATTGTCACTGGTCTTGAAGAGGGAGCCCAATACAAGTTTAGAATTATTGCAAAGACAGCAATTAATATCAGCGAGCCTTCAGAAGAGTCTGATGCAGTCACAGTCATTGCAGAGCATGGTAACACAGGTTTTAGTTATGTTTAAACTGCATTTAATTATTTCATAGATTATAGTAACATGTAATCTTTTATTTATTTTTTTGGTGTCCCTTTTTCAGTTCCACCCAGGGTTGAAATCAGCCTTGAGATGAAGAACCTTATCACTGTTAAAGCTGGAACAAATGTTTGCCTTCATGCTGAGGTCTATGGAAAACCATTACCAAAGGTTACATGGAAGAGGGATGGTGTGCAATTGTCAGTTGTAGAGGGCATGAAGATGTCTCAGAAGAGGCATCTCTTCCTCTTAGAACTGTTCTCTGTAACAAGAAAAGAGTCTGGAGAGTATACAATTGTGGCTGAGAACCCTAGTGGCACTAAGTCTGGCAACATTAAGCTGAAGGTTCTGGGTAAGTAATTAGCCATGTAATAATGGTTACATCAGCACATTGCCCCTTGCATTACTGTGCACTTTGCTGATACAAATTTGTATTTATTGGATATGTGATTTTATTTAACTAAAGCAGATTATTTGAATCTCAAATAAGACTCATTTGTAATTTGTAGGTTAAAAATGGGTGTAGTCATTAAGGCACCATGAGTGTCTATTTAATGAGCAAGCAGTGATTGACATGGATATCATGGTATGGTATGTGGTGGTCCACATACCATATACAAAATACAAAATGTGCTGGAGTGTGATATGAAAGTAGGCTTGTACATGTGCTCTAGAAGTGAATAATAAGACATTCTTGAAATTTTTTTACAGATTAAAGCTTGATCCAAATTGTGGAGTTATGCAGTATTTTGTCATTAAAACAGGATACTTGCATACATTTTTAAGTGTTATGCTATTATGATCTAGCTATAAATACTACACTACTAAAAGTGTTATGTGAACTGCCCGGTTAAATTTCTTGTTTGTCTTGCCTGCATTTTGCTAAAACACGGTTGGGTTAAAAAACTTGCTGGCAGATACATGTCAAAACCAGATTAAAATCCATCCTAAAGTGTTACATTTATACTGGAAAGTGTATAATATTTTTTTTTATTTATTCGTTTAAAATTATTTGTTTAGTTTGGATAATTCAAGTTACAAAGTGGTATGTCTTTGGGGAAGGTCATGTCAGAGAGAATTTCTGTATCCCTCATTTGGCATCAGTAAGCACTTATATCATACCTGATACTGTCCTGACACACCACAACAGTTTTCAGATGTGCTGACATAATTGCAAAAGGGTTTTACAATTATTATTTATGCTTTTAACATTTAATTTAAATCAAAATAGTACACCTAAGTAGTCAAGACTGTCTGAAAACCTCATTTTAATCTTGTTTTCACAGATAAACCAGGACCCCCAGCATCTGTTAAGATTAGCCATGTGTTTGCTGATCGGGTCAAACTGCGGTGGGAGCCACCTCTTTCAGATGGTGGTGCTGAAATAACCAATTATATTATTGATAAACGTGAAACAAGCAGGGCTAACTGGGCTCAAGTTACCTCCAATATTAATGGACAAATTACAAACTGCTCAGTGGAGAAACTGATTGAGGGCCATGAATATGAGTTCCGCATCAGTGCTGAAAACAAGTATGGTGTTGGTGATCCAATTGTTACTCACTCTGTTATTGCTAAGAATCCTTATGGTAGGTATTAACCTTACGCTCCTTAAACTATTATCCTAAAGAATCCGCGTTCAAATATATAAACTCTCCATTCATGTTCACAGATGTTCCTGGACCATGTGACCCACCTGTTATTACCAATGTTACCAAAGACCACATGACTGTGAGCTGGAAGGCCCCTGCTGATGATGGCAAATCCCCAATCCTTGGATACATGGTTGAAAAACGTGAAATTCAGGAACTCGCTTGGTCTAAAATTAATAGAAAACCTGTCATTGACAGAACCATTAAAGCTGGAGGCCTCACTGAGGGTTCTGAATATGAATTCAGAGTTATTGCTCTTAATAAGGCTGGCCTTGGCAAACCAAGTGATCCCTCTCAAGCTGCTCTTGCAGTGGATCCACTATGTAAGTGTGGTTTCCTAATTGTAAATCGAGTTTTCTCAAAATCAAATTTTCATTGGTAACTTACATTGATCTTCTGTTACTATAGATCCTCCAGGGCCACCTGCCTTCCCCAAGGTTATAGACTCTACGCACAGCTCAGTCAGTCTATCCTGGACCAAGCCTGCCTATGATGGTGGCTGTGAAATTTTAGGCTACCTGGTTGAAGTTAAGAGGGCAGATTCAGAAGACTGGTTAAAGTGCAATATTCCAAAAAATCTGCAAAACACAAAGTTCCTTGTCACTGGGCTCCTTGATAACACAGAGTATCAATTCCGTGTACTTGCTGTAAATAAGATTGGATTTAGTGAGCCAAGTGAAGTTCCTGGGAACCACATGGCAAAAGACATATTAAGTATGTAAAATTTATTTTTTGTTAACAATTTAAATATAATTTCTATATTTAAATGATTGACATGTTATATTTTTACATTTTTATTTTCCTGTAGTTGCTCCTGAGGCAGACCTTGATGCAGATCTTAGGAAAGCACTTGTACTGCGTGCTGGAGTCACACTAAGACTTTATGTGCCAATTAGAGGTCGCCCTGCACCAAAGGCAACATGGAGCAAAGTTAATGCCAACTTGAAGGAGAGACAAGGTCTTATGATCAACACAACAGAATGGGACACTTATGTATACTGTGAAAACATCAACAAATATGATGCTGGCAAATATGTGCTAACGCTTGAAAACAGCAGTGGATCCAAGTCATATACCATTGTTGTCAAAGTCCTAGGTATTATTACTTAATATTGCTTTTAAAATATTATTTAAAGCTTAAAAATTGCTTTTCCATAGGTTACTAGCTAGCTATTTAAAGTGTAATATACATTTCATATTATGTATTTAATCTTAGATACACCTGGTCCACCACTCAACTTGACTGTAAAAGAAACATCAAAAAGTCATGTTTCCATCACTTGGGATCCTCCTCAAATCGATGGTGGAAGTCCAGTGAAGAGTTACGTTGTGGAAAAACGTCTGGCAGAACGAAAAGCTTGGACCTGCATTGCTTCTGAGTGCTCTAAGACATCTTTCAGAGCAACTAACCTAGAGGCTGGAAAAGCCTACTGTTTCAGAGTTTCAGCTGAAAATGTGTATGGTATTGGTGAAAGCTGTGAGACACCTGGACCAGTTAAAGCTTCAGGTTGGAACTGTCAAGCGTTCATACTCACTTTTTATTATTTAACAATGTAATGCAATTATGTTAAATCATATGCCATAGAAAATCAATTCATAATGACCTTCTGTTGTAGAACAACCTGGAGCAGTTACAGACTTCAAACCTGCATTGGTCACCAAAGATTCTTGCACTCTTACTTGGAAGAAGCCTATCAGTGATGGTGGAAGCCATATTGTTGCATATGCATTAGACATCAGTGAAGGTGAGGACAAATGGAAGCCGCTCATGAAAGCCAAACAACTGCAACACACAGTAAAGGATCTACAAGAAGGAAAAGAATACTCTTTCAGAGTTAAGGCCATTAATGAGTCTGCAGAAGGACCTACCACTGAACTGAGTGTGGTGGCGAAGGATCAAATTGGTATTTGTTTGATTATATTTCAAAGATAATGAATATATTGTTATTTTTTATACAAAATTGTAGGGGTTGTTTAGTGTATTTAAATTTATATTTGCACATTTACTCTGCAGTTCTCCCAGACTGTGACCTTAAGGGGTTGCCAGACTCTTGTTATGTGGCAAAGGAGGGAAGCACGGTTCGTCTCACAATCCCAGTTAGTGGCATTCCTGCTCCAACAGTCATGTGGAAAAAGGGTGTTGTTAATTTGGGAGATAGTGGAAGAATCTCTGTCGAATCCACTCTAACCAACACAACCTTGCTGATTCGTGACTGTCAGAGAAGTGATGCTGAAAAGTACTGTCTTACTCTGAAAAACAGTGCAGGAACCAAAGAATCCACCATAGACATCAAGGTGGTTGGAAAGCCTGGAATTTGCACAGCACCTATCAAATTTGATGAAATTACAGCTGATGGAATTACTTTGGAATGGGGCCCACCCAAGGATAATGGTGGATCAGACATTTCCAACTACATCGTAGAAAAGAGGCACTCCACAAGTAACAAGTGGGTCACTGTTGCATCAGCCATTCAGAAAAACACCATGAGAGTCACTAGACTTCATGATGGAACAGAGTACCTATTCAGAGTATGTGCTGAAAATAAATATGGTATTGGAGAGTACTTGAGATCTGACCCAGTGGTTGCTAAACATCCATTCAGTAAGTACTGATAAAATACAAGTTTTACTTCTATTTTTATGCAAAGTACAAATTTTAATAAATTAAGATAGTGTTTAAAGAAAATGTCTCTAAACCTCACTTGCCTCAGAGTAATTATAAAAAATAATTTAAAATAAATACTTTGCCTAATGTGGCTTTAATTTTAATTTGAAATTACAATAGCATACTACAATAAATGAATTTGAAATGTGTACCTTTATAAAACTCATGTATTAAAACAATAATCACAGGAAAATGCATTTAAAATACTGTTTACTGGTGAAATATTTAAAATTAATATTGTTGTTGTTTTTTTCCTTATGAAGATGCACCAGAAGCACCAGATCCACCACAGGTCTTGGCTATTCGCCATGAGTCTGCTATTGTTTCATGGTCAGATCCAAAAGATACTGGAGGCTCACCTATTACAGGTTAATTTTCCCTTTCTACAGTTTCTAGTTCATTTATTATGTGTGCTCTGTTTATGTAAAATATTTACCATGTTTCACATTTAATTTTTAGGATTTCATGTGGAATTCAAAGATAGGAACAGTTTATTATGGAAGAGAGCCAGCAAGACACCGCTGAGAGTGAAGGAGTGCAGGGTGACTGGTTTAGTTGAGGGTCTTGAGTATGAATTCAGAGTTATGGCTATTAACATGGCTGGACTAGGAAAACCAAGCAAACCAACTGAAGCATTTGTTGCCCTTGATCCTATTGGTAAATATGTGGTCTTTTTTCTCAATTTTTTACATTTTCAATGAAAAATGCAATTAATTTATTATGCATTTAATGTTCTTTAGATCCTCCTGGTAAACCTGATGTAATCAGTGTTACAAGGAACAGCGTAACTCTCTTCTGGACTGCGCCGAAATATGATGGAGGCCACAGACTGACTGGCTATATTGTTGAAAAACTACAGCATCCAGGAAAGATCTGGACGAAGGCCAACCATGTCAATATTCAGAGCTGTGCTTTCACAGTAACCGATTTGCAAGAAAGCTGCATGTATAATTTTAGAATTAGGGCAAAGAATGCAGCTGGAGCGATCAGTTCTCCCTCAGAGCAAACTGACTCCATTGTTTGTAAAGATGAATATGGTAGGTTTTACTGACTGAATTTGATTTACAGATCTTATTATTTATTGAGTGTATAGAACACTTTGAAACAAAACCTTATAATTGACATGTTAATTTTTACAGAGCCACCAACTATTACAATTGACCCTGAAATGAAGGATGGTGTTACTGTCAGGGCTGGAGAAACAATTGTCATTTCTGCAACAAGTGTTCTTGGCAAACCTCCACCTACAGCTGTATGGTCAAAGGATGGAAGAGAATTCAAGCCATCGGATGTTGTCCAGATTACAAGCACTCCCACATCTTCAACCCTATCGATTAAATATGCCAGTATAAAGAACACTGGGGAGTATACAATTACTGCTAGCAACCCATTTGGTATTAAGGAAGAAAGAGTAAAGGTAAAAGTCCTCGATGTGCCTGGTCCACCAGGTCCTATTGAGGTCAGCAGTGTCTCTGCTGAAAAATGCACTCTGACATGGTTACCACCAGAAGAGGATGGAGGGTGTGCTATCAAGTCATACATCCTTGAAAAGAGAGAAACAAGCCGCCTACTTTGGACAAAGCTTGCTGAAAATATAATGGATTGCCGTTATGTGGCTTGCAAGCTAATTAAAGGCAATGAATACATCTTCCGTGTTTTAGCAGTCAATCAGTATGGCACAGGTGATGCTACTCAATCTGGTCCTGTCAAAATGGTTGACAGCTTTGGTAAGTAAAAATCTCATATTTTACAATTTTATTAATTTTACTGTATACTGTAATATGATATTAAATGTATTTATTTATTATGATATATACTTTTTGTCAGGACCTCCTGGGCCACCATCAAAACCAGAAATTGATAATGTCAGCAGAACTGCTGTAACAATATCCTGGAAGAGACCAGTAGTGGATGGAGGAAGTGATATTAGAGGGTATAGTGTTGAGCGAAAGGAGAGGAGAGGTATGAGGTGGGTTAGAGCTTCAAAGAAGACCATCTCCGATTTGCGTTGCAAAGTGTCAGGACTTACAGAAGGAGTTGAGTATGAGTTCCGTGTAACTGCCGAGAACAAAGCTGGTTTTGGAGAACCCAGTGAACCATCCCAACCTGTGCTGACAAGGGACATTGCATGTGAGTAAAGAAAACATTTATAAAACAATGCCCTGGAGTTTTAAATAAGTCTTACCTATTTGTTTACATTTTTAAACGCTTTTATTCAGATCCACCTGGACCTCCATCCAACCCAAGGATAACTGACACCACCAAAACAACAGCAACATTTAACTGGGGAAGACCATTTTACGATGGTGGCCTTGAGGTGAATGGATATATTGTTGAGCACAAAAAGGAAGGAGAAGACGATTGGATTCAGGACACAACATCTCCCTTAAGAATCACAGAGTTTGTTGTTTCAAACCTACAATCTGGGGGCAAATATAATTTCAGAGTTAGTGCAATTAATTCAGAAGGATGTGGGGAGCCTGCTGAAGTCGAGAAAATTGTGGAACTTGTTGACCGGGAAGAGATTCCTGACTTTGAACTTGATGCGGAACTAAGAAAAACACTTATTGTACGATCTGGTGGCTCCATCCGCATATTTGTACCTATCAAGGGCCGTCCAACCCCTGAAGTTACATGGATGAAAGATAATATTGCTCTTAAAGGTAGAGCTCACATCGACAGTACTGAGTCTTACACTCTAGTGGTTGTCCCTGAGTGTACACGATATGATGCTGGAAAATACATATTGACTTTAGAAAATGTTGCTGGAAAAAAGACAGGATTTGTCAATGTCCGAGTTGTGGACACACCTGGACCTCCAGTCAATCTGAAACCAAGGGAAATCAGCAAAAATAGCATCACACTTCAGTGGGAAATTCCAATTATTGATGGTGGATCAAAGATAATAAATTATATAATTGAAAAGCGTGATGCAACTAGAAAGGCCTTCACAACAATTACTACCAATTGGCAGAAATGTTCATACAAGGTTAAAGATTTAGAAGAGGGAGCTGAATATTACTTCAGAGTTTCAGCTGAAAACGAACAGGGTATTGGTGAGGCAGCAGAGACACCTGAACCTATTAGAGCTTCTCAGGCTCCATCTTCACCAGACAATTTAGTAGTTACTGATGTGACAAAGGATACAGCAAGCCTTGCATGGACAAAACCAATGTATGATGGTGGTAGCAGAATTACTGGTTATGTAATTGAGGCTCAAAAGAAGGATACAGATCAGTGGCTACATCTCACAACAATAAAGGCTTTGGATTACACTGTAACAGATTTAACAGAAAATGCAGAATATACATTCCGTGTCTTTGCTGTGAACAGCTCAGGTAGAAGTGAACCTCGTGAAAGTCGGCCAGCTGAAATTAAAGAGCAGACTACAGCACCAGGGTTTGACCTCAGATCTGTCTATCAGAAGCTGGTAGTAGCCAAAGCAGGTGATAATGTGAAGGTTGAGATCCCTGTTTTTGGTCGTCCAAGACCATCTGTTGTCTGGAAGAAGGAGGATCAAGAACTTAAAGAGACGCAAAGAATCAACATTGACAACACAAGCACCTCAACAGTTCTGAATATACGAGAAATCAAGAGAAAAGACGGAGGGCAATATTCAATGACAGGAAAGAATATACTGGGGACAGTAATAGAAACCATTACTGTACAAGTACATGATATTCCAGGACCTCCAACTGGGCCAATTAAAATAGATGAAGTGTCCTGTGACTATGTAGTTATATCATGGGATGCACCAGAGAATGATGGAGGAGTTCCTATCAACAGTTATATAGTTGAGATGAGAGAGACCACTGGCACATCTTGGGTTGAGTTGGCAGCTACTGTGATTCGTACAACATTCAAAGCTGCTCGTCTTACAACAGGAGTTGAATATCAGTTCCGTGTAAAAGCTCAGAACAGATATGGTGTTGGTCCCTATATAACATCTGAACCTGTTGTTGCTGCCTATCCATTTGAGGTACCAGGCCAGCCAGGGACTCCACAAGTTGTTGCCTTCACAAAAGATTCTATTACAATTAGCTGGAATGAACCTTCCACAGATGGAGGAAGCCCGATTTTGGGATATCATATTGAGAGGAAAGAGAAAAACAGCATCCTGTGGCAGCGGATCAGCAAAGCCCTTGTAGTTGGAAACATTTTTAAATCATCTGGTCTGATGGATGCTATTGCATATGAATTCCGTGTTATTGCTGAAAACATGGCTGGTCTTAGCAGGCCAAGCAAGGCTTCTGAGATGACATTTGCGCTTGATCCAGTGGACCCTCCCAGTCAACCATTGGCACTTAATATAACTAGACATGAGGTTTCCCTTCAGTGGATGAAGCCGCAGAATGATGGTGGTTTCCCAATTACTGGGTACACTGTGGAAAAGAGGGAACTGCCAAATGGTCGCTGGCTCAAAGTGAACTTTAGCAATATTCATGAAACAAGCTTCACTGTAAGTGGACTGACAGAAAATTCTTCATATGAATTCCGTGTCTTTGCAAGAAATTCAGCTGGATCTGTCAGTAAGCCCTCAAAGCCCTCAGAAGTCATAATCTGTAGAGATGATATTGAGGAGCCTAAACTAGATGTTGATGCAAGCTTTAGCAGTGTTGTGGTAGTTAAGGCAGGTGATGTCTTTAAACTAGATGCAAAGGTTAGTGGCAGACCAATCCCATCTTTGCTATGGACAAAAGATGGGAAAGAACTTGAAGATACTGGAAAACTAGAGATCAAAACAGCAGATTTCTATACATGTTTGTTCAACAAAGATTCATTACGAAGAGATGGTGGTGCATTCACTCTAACTGCAAGCAACCCTGGAGGATTTGCTAAGTTTGTTTTCAATGTTAAGGTGCTTGATAGGCCTGGGCCTCCTGAAGGACCCCTCCATGTCACAGACATGACAACAGAGAAATGCATTCTGTCTTGGCTTCCACCACTTGAAGATGGAGGAGCAAAGATCGATTATTATATAATTCAACGGCGTGAAACAAGCAGACTTGCATGGACAAATGTAGCCACAGATTTACAGGTCAACCGTTACAAAGTCACCAAATTGCTAAAAGGAAATGAATATGTCTTTAGAGTTATGGCTGTGAATAAATATGGCATCGGTGAACCCCTTGAGTCAGATCCTGCAGTTGCCACTAATCCATATGTACCCTCAGATCCACCACAAGCTCCTGAAGTAACAATAATTACAAAGGATTCTATGGTAGTTTGTTGGGGACATCCTGAAAACAATGGTGGAAGTGCTATAAATACCTACATAATTGAGAGAAGGGATAAAACTGGTCTTAGATGGGTTAAATGCAATAAAAGGTCAGTAACTGATTTGCGCTTTAAAGTATCTGGACTTACTCCAGGGCATGAATACGAATTCAGGATCCTTGCTGAAAATGCTGCTGGTTTAAGTGCACCAAGCCCTTCAAGTCCATTTTATAAGGCATGTGACACAATATTTCAGCCTGGACCTCCAGGAAATCCAAGAATTTTGGACACGACAAAGTCATCCATCACTGTTGCCTGGAACAAACCAGTTTATGATGGTGGCTCAGACATTACAGGATATATTGTCGAAACCTGCCTACCAGAAGAAGATGAATGGACAATTGTAACTCCAAGAGAGGGTCTTCTAGGAACATCATTCACCATAATTAATTTAAAAGAAAACCAAGAGTATAAGATACAAATTTCTGCCCTCAACTGTGAGGGAGTTGGAGAACCTGCATCAGTACCTGGTTCACCAAAAGCAGAGGATAGATATATTCCACCTGAAATTGAGCTTGATTCAGATCTTCGAAAAGTAGTAAACATTAGAGCTTGCAGCACATTGAGACTGTTTGTTCCAATAAAAGGAAGACCAGTGCCAGAAGTTAAATGGTCAAGGGAGAATAATGAGCCTCTTGATAAAGCATCCATTGAGATTACATCATCATTCACATCAGTTGTTATTGAAAATGTTAACAGGTTTGACAGTGGAAAGTATATACTAACAGTGGAAAACAGCTCTGGCAGTAAAACAGCATTTGTGAATGTCAGGGTGCTTGACACTCCAGGGGCACCACAAAATCTCACAATTAAAGAAGTCACAAAAGATTCTGTCTCACTGATATGGGATCCTCCAATAATTGATGGTGGACCAAGAGTCAGGCATTACCTGGTAGAAAAACGTGAATCAACTAGAAAAGCATATTCCATTGTAAATGCTTCCTGCCCCAAAACAAGCTGGAGAATTGGTGATCTGAAGGAGGGAAGTTTGTATTTCTTCAGAATTTTGGCTGAAAACGAATATGGCATCGGCCTTCCAGTGGAAACTATTGAGCCTGTCAAGATCTCTGAAAAACCTTTACCTCCTGGCAAGGTGACTCTTAAAGAGGTAACTGGAAACAGTGTAACTCTGTCCTGGGAGAAGCCAGATCACGATGGAGGAAGCAGAATCACAGGATATGTTGTGGAAATGCAAAGAAAGGGCAGTGACAAATGGACTCAGGTCATAACTGTTAAGGTAACTGAGGCAGTTATTGCTGGTCTTATTCAAGGTGAAGAGTACTCATTCCGTGTATCAGCAACAAATGAAAAAGGGACAAGTGATCCTCGTCTACTCAGTGTGCCCGTTGTGGCAAAGGATCTCATCATCACACCTGCATTCAAGCATTTATTTAATACATTCAGTGTTCTGGCAGGTGATGACCTCAAGATAGATGTGCCTTATGTTGCTCAGCCAAAGGCAGCAGTTACCTGGACAAAAGATGGAACTATTCTCAAAGAGACAACACGGGTAAATTCTGAAGCTACTGACAATCATTTATACCTTGTAATTAAGGAAGCAACACGTGATGATGTGGGTAAATATTCTATCAAGATTACAAACTCAGCCGGAGAAGCTACAACTGACATCATCGTTGTTGTACTTGATAAACCTGGCCCTCCTTCTGGACCTATCAAAATAGATGAGGTAACTGCAGACAGTATGATATTATCATGGCAACCTCCCGAGTATGAAGGTGGCTGTGCAATTAACAATTATATTGTGGAAAAGAGAGACACATCCACCACAAACTGGCAGATTGTATCAGCTACAGTTGCGAGAACAACAACCAAAGCTGTAAGACTGAAAACTGGCAGTGAGTATCAATTCAGGATTGCTGCTGAAAATAGATATGGCAAGAGTTCATTTCTACTCTCTGAGCTTGTAATTGCACAATATCCCTTTGAGGTGCCAAGTGCACCAGGAACTCCCACCATTCAGTCTACTACCAAGGAAACTATGGTCATAGTTTGGAACAAGCCTAGCAATGATGGTGGAAGCAAGATTATTGGCTATCATCTCGAGAGTAAGGAAAGAAATAGCCTCCTGTGGATAAAACAAAATAAAACCATAATTCCAGAAACAAGGTTCAAGGTTAGTGGTCTCGAAGAAGGCATTGAATATGAGTTCAGAGTTTATGCAGAGAATATTGTTGGACTAAGCAAAGCCAGCAAAGCATCAGAAATACAGGTAGCAAGAGATCCCTGTGATCCTCCAGGCAAACCTGAAGCAGTAATTGTCACTAGAAACTCCATAACATTAAGATGGACAGCACCAGAGTCAGATGGTGGCAGCAGAATAACTGGTTATATTGTTGAGAGGAAAGAATTGCCTAATGGTCGCTGGATGAAAGCTAGTTTTGCAAATATCATAGAAACCGAATTTGTTGTCAGTGGCTTGGTGGAAGAGCAACAATATGAATTCAGAGTCATTGCAAAAAATGCAGCTGGTGTATATAGTGTACCATCTGGCAGTACTGGTGCAATAACTGCAAGGGATGAAGTAGAGCCACCTATGATTGACTTGGATGCCAAATATTCTCAGACCATTGTTGTTAATGCTGGAGAATCATTTAAGATTGATGCAGGAATATCTGGCAAGCCGATTCCCTCAGTCCATTGGGTAAAAAATGGTGAGGAACTTGTTAATACAGCTAGGCTTGAGATAAAAAATACTGACTTTACAGCCTCTTTAAGTGTAAAAGAAGCTATTCGTGTTGATGGAGGCCAATACACACTGTTATTAAAAAATGTTGGTGGTGAGAAATCCATAAACATCAATATCAAAGTTCTAGATAGGCCTGGGCCACCAGATGGGCCTATTTCTATATATGGAGTTACAAATGAAAAATGCTGCATAGCATGGAAAACACCTTTACATGATGGAGGTGCTGAGGTATCTCATTATATTGTTGAAAGAAGAGAGACAAGCCGATTGGTTTGGACTGTCGTGGAATCTAAGGTACAGACCCTTAATCTGAAGATTACCAAACTCCTTCCTGGAAATGAATACATTTTCAGAGTAATCCCTGTTAACAAATATGGAATTGGTGAGCCACTAGAATCTGATCCAGTCATTGCCACAAATCCATTTGTCACACCTGATCCACCAACTGGAGTAGATGTATCTAATATAACAAAGGACTCTATGGTTGTTACCTGGGAAAGACCCATTAATGATGGAGGTAATGCAATTACAGGATATATAATTGAAAAGAGAGACAAAGAAGGTGTCAGATGGACAAGATGCAATAAGCGTGGAGTTAGTGAACTGCGCTTTAGGGTGACAGGCCTTCTTGAAAACCGCAGTTATGAATTCCGGGTGTCTGCTGAGAATGCAGCAGGAATTGGTAAACCGAGTGCCCCTACCACATACTTCAAGGCTTTGGATCCAGTCTTCAGGCCAGGTCCACCAAACAACCCGAGAGTTATTGATATCTCAAGGTCATCTGTTCTACTACATTGGAGCAAACCTATTTATGATGGTGGTTGTGAGATTCAAGGTTATATTGTTGAAGTCTCTGAAGGCATATCTGATGAGTGGACAATGTGCACCCCTCCCACAGGAATCACAGAAACAAAATTTGAAATTCAAAATCTGCTGGAAAAGCATGAATACAAATTTAGAATTTGTGCAATAAATAAGGTTGGAGTTGGAGAACATGCAGATATCAAAGAATCCATTCTCGTGGAAGACAAAATGGAGGCACCGGATATTGATCTTGATGCTGACCTAAGAAAGATGATTACTGTTAGAGCTGGAGGAGCCCTTAGATTGTTTGTTCCAATCAGAGGCCGACCAGCTCCTGAGGTGAAATGGGGCAAAGCTGAAGGTGAAATAAATGAGACAGCACAGATTGACATCACAAGCAGTTATACTTCCCTTGTAATAGAAAACATTAACAGATTTGATAGTGGAAAATACACTTTGTCCTTGGAAAATGCAAATGGTACAAAATCTGCATTTATTAGTGTTAGAGTACTTGACACTCCTGATGCACCTGCAAACTTCCGTGTGAAGGAAATAACAAAAAATTCAGTTACCCTCACATGGGAGCCACCTTTGCTGGATGGTGGAGCTAAAATTAAAAATTACATTGTTGAAAAGCGAGAGACTACAAGAAAGGTATACTCTACTGTTGCTTCCTGTAACAAGATGACATATAAAATCGAGCCACTCCAAGAAGGCAGCAATTACTTCTTTAGAGTTCTTGCTGAAAATGAATATGGAATTGGATTGCCTGCTGAAACACTAGAACCACTTAAAATATCAGAAGTGCCACAACCTCCTGGAAAAGTCTCTGTTTTGGATGTAACACGCAAGAGTGTCTCTTTGTCCTGGGAAAAACCAGAACATGATGGAGGTAGCAGAATCACTCACTATGAAGTTGAGATGCAAGCAAAAGACAGTGAAAAGTGGTCCCTGTGTGCACAAGTTAAATCACTGGATGCCATTATTACCAATTTAGTCCAAGGTGCAGAATACAATTTTAGAGTGATTGCAGTTAATGACAAAGGAAAGAGTGATTCCAGACACCTAGCACACTCCGTTCTTGCAAAAGACCTTGTAATTGAGCCGTCTGTTAGGACAAAACTTAGCACATATAATGTACAAGTTGGCTATGACTTGAAAATTGAAGCACGTATCACTGGTCATCCAAAGCCAAGCATTACATGGACTAAAGATGGTACAGAGTTGAAACAGACCACAAGAGTCAATGTTGCAGACACTGCCCACCATACAACATTATCGATAAAAGATGCAACAAGAGATGATGGTGGGATGTACAGTATTACAGTAGCTAATGTACTAGGACAAAAGGCAACCACTGTTGAAATCATTATACTTGACAAACCTGGTCCACCAACAGGACCAGTGAGAATAGAGGAAATAAGTGCAGAAAATATTACACTGTCATGGGATCCTCCAACCTACACAGGAGGATGTCAAATTTCCAATTACATTGTGCAAAAGAGAGATACTACCACAACTAATTGGGTAGTTGTTTCGGCTACAGTAGCAAGAACAACACTCAAAGTTGGAAATTTGAAAACTGGAGCTGAGTACCAGTTCAGAATATTTGCAGAAAATAGATATGGCAAAAGCTATGCTATTGACTCAGAGCCAGTTGTTGCTCAGTATCCTTTTAAAGAGCCGGGGCCCCCTGGAACACCATATGTCTCTGCATTTACTAAAGAATCTATGGTAATTGAATGGCACAAACCAATTTCAGATGGAGGCAGTGCAATTCTTGGATACCATCTTGAAAGAAAAGAAAAGAACAGTATTCTCTGGACAAAAATAAATAAAATGCTTATTCAAGACACCCGATTCAAAACATCTCCTTTGGAGGAGGGTATAGAATATGAGTTCAGGGTGTCTGCTGAAAATATTGTTGGAATTGGTAAATGCAGCAGAGTTTCTGAAGGTTGTGTGGCCCGTGATCCATGTGATCCCCCAGGCACACCCGTGCCAGTAATCGTGACAAGACACTCAGTAATGCTGAGATGGACACCGCCAGAATATGATGGCGGCAGTCTAGTCACTGGATATGTTGTGGAAAAACGGGACCTACCAGATGGCCGCTGGATGAAAGCAAGCTTTGCAAACGTACTTGAAACTGAATTTACAGTCACAGGTCTGACAGAAGACTCAAAATATGACTTCAGGGTCATTGCTAGGAATGGTGCTGGATCAGTCAGTAAGCCTTCCCCATGCACAGGGCCAATTACAGCTAAAGATGAGGTTGAGCCACCAGTCTATGAGATTGACTCACAATATAGCCAAGTAATGACTGTAAATGCTGGAGATACCTTTATACTGCAAGCATCTGTATTAGGAAAGCCAGTTCCAACAATGCAGTGGTTTAAAGGTGATGTGGAAGTTGAAAATTCTGCAAGAGCTGAGACCAAGAACACAGACTTCAAAGCAGTCCTTATAATCAAAGACGCTATTAGAGTTGATGGAGGACAATACACTTTGCATCTTACCAATGTTGGGGGAACTAAATCTGTACCATTTAATGTAAGAGTCCTTGATAGACCCGGACCACCCGCAGGACCTATAACAATATCAAATGTAACAAGTGAGAAGTGCTCCTTATCATGGCTTCCTCCTGTACATGATGGTGGTAGCAGTATTTCACATTACATCATTGAAAAAAGGGAAACCAGCCGCCTTACTTGGACTGTAGTGTCTAGTGACTGTGGAGCAACTATGATTAAGGTCACTAAACTTCTAAAAGGAAATGAATACATTTTCCGTGTAATGGCTGTTAACAAATATGGTGTTGGTGAACCTTTGGAGTCTATAGCAGTAATAATGAGAAATCCATTTGTTCCTCCTGGAGCACCTAAAGAATTAGAAATTACAAATATTTCAAGAGATTCTATGACTGTGTGTTGGACTCGCCCAGAGACTGATGGTGGAAGTGAGATTGCTGGGTACATTGTAGAAAAGAGAGACAGAGCTGGAGTAAGATGGACAAAATGTAACAAACATAGAATTACAGACCTTCGCTTCAGAGTTACAGGTCTGACAGAGGATCACGAATATGAATTTAGGGTATCTGCAGAAAACACAGCTGGAATTGGTCAACCAAGTCCACCAACTGTGTATTACAAAGCATGTGACCCAACATTTAAGCCTGCTCCACCAACTAACGCACACCTGACTGACACAACAAAGAACTCTGTGACTATTGAATGGAGTAGACCAATATATGATGGTGGCTTAGACATTCAAGGCTATGTTGTAGAGATCTGCAAAGCTGATGAGGAGGAATGGCTAACATGTACTCCACCTACTGGGTTGAATGATACCAAATTCACAATTACCAAACTTGTAGAACATCAAGAATACAAGGTCAGAATATGTGCTCTTAATAAACTAGGTGTTGGTGAGCCAGTCACCATTCCAGGTACAGTGAAGCCTGTTGATAAAATGGAACCTCCTGAAATTGAACTTGATTCTGTATTAAGAAAGGGCATTGTTGTCCATGCTGGAGGAAGCTTGAGAATTAACATTCCCTTCAAGGGTCGTCCCACTCCAGAGATTAACTGGACCAAGGATAATGGTGATTTGCCAAGTAAAGCTCAAATTGAAAAGGGTCTAGATTATACCCAACTCTCAATTGACATATGTGATCGGAATGATGCAGGGAAATATATTCTGAATCTAGAGAGCAGCAGTGGTACCAAGTCGGCATTTGTCTCAGTAAGAGTACTAGATACACCAGGTGCTCCACTAAACATAAGTGTTAAAGATATCACAAGAAATTATGTAACTCTTGTTTGGGAGCCTCCACTTATTGATGGTGGAGCAAAGATAAAAAATTATATTGTGGATAAACGTGAATCAACTAGACCTGCATTCTCTAATATTACCACAAAGTGCACCAAGACTAACTTACGTGTTGGTGACCTCAGTGAAGGTGGCATTTATTACTTTAGAGTCATGGCTGAGAATGAATTTGGCATTGGCCTGCCTATAGAAACAGAAGAATCTGTGAAGACAGCAGATCCTCCTCTACCTGTTGGTAAGGTCACATTGACTGATGTGACCAAAACATCTGCATCGCTGTCATGGGAAAAACCAGACCATGATGGCGGTAGTAGGATATTAGGATATTATATTGAAATGCAGCCAAAAGGATCAGAAGACTGGGTAGAAGCAGCCACTACTAAAACCTGTGAGGGAACAGTCACAGGACTTAGCACTAGTCGAGAGTACCACTTCAGAGTGTTAGCCTTCAATGATAAAGGAAAAAGTGATCCAAGGCCACTAGCAGCTCCAGTCATAGCTGGTGATATAACAATTAAACCAGCCCTCAAATTGAGTTTCAACACCTATAGTGTACTGTGTGGTGGAGAACTGAAAGTAGAAATTCCAGTAAAAGGTCGTCCAACACCTAAGGTTACATGGAGTAAAGATGGCCACGCATTGAAAGAGACAACTCGACTAAATGTCTCAGGCACAGCGACATCAACAGTTCTTAGCATCAAAGATGCCAATAGAGAGGATTCTGGAAAATACATAATAACTGCAATAAACAATATAGGATCTGTCTCAGAGGAAATTGGTGTAATTATCTTAGACAAGCCTGGTCCACCAGTTGGGCCACTTAAAATTGATGAAGTAAGTGCCAACTATGTAATAATTTCATGGGAACCACCTGTGTACACTGGTGGTTGTCAGATAAACAATTACATTGTGGAGAAACGAGACACAACCACCACAGCTTGGCAAATTGTATCAGCAACCATTGCACGTACAACAATCAAAATCTCTAAGCTGAAAACTGGCACAGAATATCAGTTTAGAGTATCTGCTGAAAACAGATATGGAAAAAGTTCATCTTTAGACTCAGCACCTGTTGTTGTTAGCTATCCATTCAGTGAACCTGCAGCACCTGGTACACCATTTGTGTCCTCAGTCACAAAAGACTATATGACAGTTGAATGGAAGCCACCTGGTAATAACGGAGGTAGCCCTATTCTTGGGTATCACATAGAGCGCAAAGAGAAGAACAGCATTCTTTGGACAAAACTTAACAAGCTACTAGTTACGGATACTCGCTTTAAAACAAATGGCCTTGAAGAGGGCATTGAGTATGAATACAGAGTATTTGCAGAAAATACTGCAGGAATAAGTCCATCTAGTAAAGTTTCTGAAAGTGTTGTCGCGCGTGATCCATGTGATCCACCTGGAACACCAGAGGCTATTGTTATCACTAGAAACTTGGTCACACTTCAATGGACAAGGCCTCAATACGATGGAGGCAGCATAGTCACGGGTTATATTGTTGAGAGGAAAAAACTACCTGATGGTCGTTGGATGAAGGCTAGCTTTACAAATATAATTGACACTCAATTTACAATTACAGAATTAACTGAAGGAGACCGCTATGAATTCAGAGTAATTGCAAGAAATGCAGCTGGTATTTTGAGTGAGCCTTCTGAAAGCACTGGACCAATTACTGCACAAGATGAAATTGAAGCACCTTCAGTTTCCATGGACTCAAAATTCAAGGATGTCGTTATTGTCAAGGCTGGGGAAACCTTTTCTATCGATGCTGATATTGCAGGCAAACCACTACCAGATATAAGATGGCTAAAAGATGGAAAAGAAATTGACAGTGCTACTCAAAGAATGGAAATTAAATCCACTATTACACATACTGTATTGACCGTTAAGGATTGCATACGAGTAGATGGTGGACATTTTGTCCTAAGCCTTAGCAATGTTGGTGGAACCAAACTGGTCCCTGTAAATGTAAAGGTTCTGGATAGACCTGGTCCACCAGATGGACCTTTAAAGGTAACTGGTGTCAAAGCAGAGAAATGTTATCTACACTGGAACCATCCAACACATGATGGTGGGGCTGGTGTTTCACATTACATTATTGAAAAGAGGGAAACAAGCAGACTGGCTTGGACTATGGTAGAACCCAAAATTCAAGCTATCAGCTATAAAGTCACCAAACTCTTGCCAGGCAATGAATACATCTTTAGAGTTATGGCAGTAAACAAGTATGGTATTGGCGAACCACTTGAATCCGAACCAATTATTGCTAGAAATCCTTTTAAGACCCCTGGCCCACCTTCAACTCCAGAAGCAAGTGCAATCACTAGAGACTCTATGGTTCTCACATGGGACCGTCCAGAAGATGACGGTGGTTCACCAATAGAAGGTTACATCCTGGAGAAGCGTGATAAAGAAGGTGTCCGATGGACAAAGTGCAACAGAAAAAGACTAAGTGATCTGCGTTTCAGAGTCACTGGATTAACAGATGGACACTCTTACGAATTCAGAGTGTCTGCTGAAAATGCAGCAGGTGTTGGTACACCAAGTGAACCATCTGAATATTACAAAGCCTGTGATGCAACCTATCCACCTGGCCAACCAAACAATCTCAAAGTGACAGACCATTCAAGTACAACTGTTTCCCTTGCATGGAGTAGGCCTATTTATGATGGTGGTGCACCAATCTCTGGATATCTTGTTGAGATGAAAGAAACCTTTGATGATGAATGGACACTATGTACACCAAACACCGGTGTACAAACAACTCACTATACAGTGAAAAACCTGAAAGAAAATGCTGAATACAACTTCCGTATTTGTGCCATTAATATTGAAGGTTCTGGAGATCATGTTGAAGTTCAAGGGTCTGTAACTGCTGCTGAGAAACTCGAAGCCCCAGAAGTAGAGTTAGAAGCTGATATGAGGAAAATTGTGACTGTTCGTGCAAGTGCAACACTGCGCTTGTTTGTTACCATCAGGGGAAATCCTGAGCCTGAAGTTAAATGGACAAAGGCTGAGGGTCAGTTAACAGAGCGTGCTCAAATTGAAGTCACAAGCTCTTACACCATGCTTGTTATTGACAATGTTGACAGGTTTGACACAGGCAAATATGTTTTAACTCTTGAAAACAACAGTGGCACAAAATCTGCATTTATAAATGTCAGAGTCCTGGACTCCCCAAGTGCTCCTGTGAACTTTGTTGTTAAAGATATCAAAAAAGACTCAATCCAGCTGCAATGGGACCCTCCACATATTGATGGTGGTGCAAAGATTACTCATTACATTGTGGAGAAACGTGAAGCTAAAAGAATGGCATTTACATCTGTGACAAATAACTGTGTTAGGAATTCATTCAGGGTTGATGATCTCCAGGAGGGAGGCTTTTATTACTTCCGTGTACTTGCAGTGAATGAACTTGGTGTTGGCTTGCCAGCAACCACAACAGAGCCAGTAAAAGTGTCCCAAGCACCTCTACCACCAGGTAAGATTACCCTTGTTGATGTAACTCGGCACAGTGTGAGTCTTTCTTGGGAAAAGCCAGACCATGATGGAGGTAGCAAGATAACAGGTTACGTAGTAGAAATGTTGACGAAAGGATCAGATAAATGGACTGCATGCACAACAGTAAAATTGCCTGAAGCTACAATTGAAGGACTAACAACAGGGGATGAATATTCATTTAGAATTTCTGCCATGAATGAGAAAGGAAAGAGTGATCCAAAACCACTGGGAGCACCTGTGGTTGCCAAGGATATGACTTTTGAACCTGCTGTTGACTTGCTATTTTCCACATACAGTGTTAAATCTGGAGAAGATCTCAAAATTGATGTTCCATTTAGAGGTAGGCCTCACCCTGAAGTGACATGGAAGAAGGATGGTCATGCCCTGAAAGAAACTACCAGAGTTAATGTTCTTACATCCAAAATGTCTTCAAAGATTGTTATTAAAGATGCAACAAGGGAAGATGCTGGAAAATATGAAATCACACTGACCAATTCAGTTGGCACGAAATCTGCTGAAATAACAGTTGTCATTCTTGACAAACCAGGTTCACCAATTGCAGTTAGAGTAGATGAAGTAAGTGCAGATTATATTTCACTATCATGGGATCCTCCAATTTATGACGGTGGGTGTCAAATCAATAATTATGTAGTCGAGAAGAGAGATACAACAACTACAACATGGCAAATTGTTTCAGCTACTGTAGCAAGGACATCAATTAAAGTATCCCATTTGACACAGGGCACTGAATATCAATTCCGTATTGCTGCTGAAAACCGTTATGGAAAAAGCCATGCTGTTGACTCTGCACCAATTGTTGCACAATACTCCTTCACACCACCTGGAGCACCAAATGACCTTCAAGTTGCTCATGCTACAAAGTCAGGTATGTTGGTTGCATGGAAAAAACCAGCCAGTGATGGTGGAAGTCCAGTCATTGGCTATCACTTGGAATGCAAGGAACAAAGCAGCATTCTCTGGACTAAAATCTCTAGGGGTCTTATTTCTGATGTACAATTTAAAGTAACTGGTCTTGAAGAGGGCCTTTTCTATCAGTACAGAGTGTATGCAGAGAATATTGCAGGTATTGGACCTTGCACAAAAGCCTGTGATCCTGTTGCTGCAAGAGATCCATGTGACCCCCCGGGTCAGCCAATTGTTACTAATATAACAAGAACTACTGTTTCTCTCTCCTGGGCAAAACCTGAAAATGATGGTGGTGCCAAGGTGACTGGTTATATTGTGGAGCGAAGAGAACTACCTGATGGTCGTTGGTTAAAATGTAATTTCACCAATCTTCAAGAAACATTCTTTGATGTTACTGGCCTGATTGAAGATCAAAGATACGATTTCCACGTAATGGCAAAGAATTCAGCTGGTTCACTTAGTCAGCCATCAGAGTCTACAGGCCCTGTTACAGTGAAAGATGATGTTGATCCACCACGCATTACAATTGAGGACAAGCTTCGACAATTAGTTGTGGTCAAAGCAGGAGATATACTAAGAATTGATGCTGAAATTTCTGGCCGCCCAATTCCTGTGTTTTCATGGGCAAAAGATGGAAAAGAAGTTGATTCTAAAGCAAGAGTTGAAATTTCGTCAACATTCACAACCACAACATTAATTGTTAGAGATACCATCAGAAGGGACTCTGGACAATATGTTCTTTCATTACAGAATGTTGGAGGTACCAGATCTATTGCAGTGAACTGTAAAGTCCTTGACAGACCTGGCCCATCATCTGGACCCTTAGAAGTAACAAATGTGACAGCAGAAAAATGCACATTAACTTGGGGACCACCCCAAGAAAATGGTGGGGCTGAAATTCAACAATACATTGTTGAGAAGCGTGAAACAAGCCGTCTTGCCTGGACATTAGTCTATGCTGATATGAAGGCAACAACATGCAAGGTTACAAAACTGCTTAAGGGCAATGAATACATTTTCAGGGTTCGAGGAGTTAACAAATACGGAACAGGGGAAGCTCTGGAGAGTGACTCCATTAAAGCCCTAGATCCATTTACAGTACCTGCTGCACCGACAAATGTGGAAGTCACAAGTGTTACAGGCGAAGCTATGACAATCTGCTGGGAAAGGCCTGTTTCTGATGGTGGCAGTAGTATTAGTGGCTATGTGATAGAAAAACGTGAAAAAACAGGTCTCCGTTGGGTTCGTGTCAACAAAAAGCCAGTTTATGACTTGAGGGTCAAAGCCTCCAATCTCCGTGAAGGATGTGAATATGAATACCGTGTATATGCAGAGAATGCTGCAGGTTTAAGTGCACCAAGCCTTCCCTGCCCACTGATGAAGGCAGAGGATCCATTATTCTTGCCATCTCCACCAGGAAAACCAAAAGTAATCGATTCTACCAAGTCCACAATAACACTCTCTTGGAACAAGCCATTGTTTGATGGTGGTTCTCCAGTCACAGGATACTCAGTTGAATATAGGAAAACCAATGATGAGGACTGGACTGTTGGGGTGCAGCACACTAAGAACACTGAATTTACAGTTGTAGGACTAACATCAGGAGCAGAATATGTCTTTGTGGTTAGGTCAATTAATAACATTGGTCCAAGTGATCCAAGCGTTGAGACCGATCCACAGGTAGCAAAGGACAGAGAAGATGAGCCAGTTTTTCTTATCAGTAATGAAATGCGAAAAACACTGATTGTCAAAGATGGCAGCTCTTTCACCTTAAGGGTCCCTTTCAAGGGCAAACCTGTGCCAAATGTTATGTGGAACAAGCCTGATGTCGATCTGAGAGTTCGGGCCGCAATTGATACTACAGATACTTGCACATCTGTCACAATTGAGCAAGCTACAAGAAATGACTCAGGGAAGTACACTGTGACGCTACAAAATGTTGCTGGAACAGCCACACTGACATTGAATGTAAAAGTGCTTGATTCTCCTGGACCACCTGCCAGTCTTTCAGTTAAGGATGTGACCAAAAACTCTGCTACAATAACATGGGACACACCAGAAAATGAAGGTGGTGCTCCTGTCAAGAACTATCTTGTTGATTTGCGTGAGGCTAACAAGAAAGGATGGACCAGAGTCACAGAAAATTGCCCCAGACTTACCTTCAAAATAACTGACCTTCAAGAGGGAGGCGTTTATTATTTCAGAGTCACTGGTGAAAATGAATATGGAATTGGAGTACCCCTTGAAACTAAAGAGGGAACTAAGATTACAGGTATGATATTATAGTAACCTATTAAATGATGACTGAGTTAAATAATTTGTGTTGCATTTAGATTTTGATGAACTTATGTAAATAATTATATAAGTAACTATATAAACATATAAACTGTATAAACATATGTTTCAGAAAAACCAAGTCCACCTGCAAAGCTTGGAGTAACTGATGTGACAAAAGATACTGTCTCATTAGCTTGGAGTAAACCTGAGCACGATGGAGGCAGTAAAATTACAAATTATCATGTGGATGCTCTCGAGAAAGGCCAGCAGAAGTGGATAAAATGTGGTGTCACTAAATCTACTCATTTTGTTGTGTACGGATTAAGAGAGAATGGTGAATACTACTTTAGAGTTCGTGCTGAAAATCATGCTGGACTAAGTGACCCTAAAGACATGGTTCTGCCTGTACTTGTTAAAGATCAACTAGGTAAATAATTGTACTGGTTTGTTATTAATATGACAACATTAGTTCGTAGGGGTTCATTATGATAATTAACCTGTTGTTTTTGTTCTTTCCTATCAACAGAGGCACCTGAGGTTAACATGAAGAACTTTCAACGCAATACAGTCTATGTAAAGGCAGGTTCAAATCTTAAAGTAGAAATCCCACTTACTGGTAAACCTTTACCAAAAGTTTCACTCTCAAAAGATGACCAGGTTTTGAAATCAACTATGCGGTTCAATTCTGAAGTAACACCAGACTGCCTTATCATCACCCTGCGTGACAGTGTTGCTCATGATGCAGGCAGATATGACATAACAGCCTCAAACTCTAGCGGAACCACCAAGTCCTTTATCAACATTGTTGTCCTGGACAGACCACGTCCACCTGTTGGTCCAGTTGAGATATTTGACATCACAGAGGACAATGTAAGTCTGAAATGGCTTCCCCCTGCATATGATGGTGGCAGCCCAATTACAAACTATATTGTTCTTAAACGTGAAACAACAACTGCAAACTGGGTTGAAGTCTCATCTGCAGTTGCAAGATGCACAATTAAGATTATGAAACTAACTACTGGAGTTGAGTATCAGTTCAGAATTAGAGCTGAAAATCGATTTGGCATCAGTGATCACATCGATTCTTCTACTGTCACAGTTAATCTGCCATATAGTAAGTAACATAGATTATGTGCTAGTATTATTCATTTTGATTTGACTAAATGACAAATATTAACAAAATTGTTTTCACTCTGTTTCAGCAATTCCTGAGGCACCTTCAACACCATGGGTTTCTCTTGTCACTAGAGAAAGTATTACAGTCAACTGGAAAGAACCTTCTTCTGATGGAGGAAGTCATATATTTGGATACCACCTTCACATGAAAGACAAAAACAGTATTTTGTGGAAGAAAGTCAACAAAACTGTTATCCGTGCCACACATTTTAAAGTGACAAACATCAATCCAGGCCTTATCTATGAGTTCAAGGTTGCAGCGGAAAATGCTGCTGGTATTGGTCCTCTTAGCAAAATTTCAGATGCTGTACTGGCAATTGATGCTTGTGGTAAGGATATTACAAAATATTAACTGCTTTGAGTTTGTGTTAAGTTTGCCTGTAGATAGGTGTGATCATAATCATGATAATGTTTTTTTTAGAACCACCAATGGATGTCCGTGTCACTGATATCACTAAGAGTTCAGTAAGCCTTGCATGGAGTAAACCTTCCTATGATGGTGGAAGCAAAGTGACAGGATACATCATTGAGAAGAAAGATGATCCTAAAGGCAAATGGTTTAAAGCAAACTTATCAAAGGTTTCTGACACCAAGTTCACTGTATCAGACCTCACTCAAGATAAATCTTATGAATTTAGAGTTTTGGCCCAGAATGCAGTTGGCTCTGTCAGTAATCCTTCTGCTACTATTGGCCCAGTTACATGTGTGGATACCTTTGGTGCTCCTGAAATTGAACTCCCACAGGAATATCTGGATGTTATTAAATACAGAGCAGGAGAAACTGTCCAGCTGAAAGTTGGTATTATTGCTAAACCTCAGCCAACAATTGAATGGTACAAAGATGGAAAGGAGGTGGAACCTGGAGCTCAGTTAATGATTTCAAACACCAGTGATTTCGCATCCATCTTGATAAAGGACAGTACACGTATAAGCAGTGGAACATATGAACTCAAGATCAAGAACTCTTTGGGCTCAGCATATGCTGCTATCAGAGTACTTATTCAAGGTATGCTTATGATTGTTTCTTAGCTAAGTTTTCAAAAAAAATACAATGTATGAGCCCTATTTACTGTAATGATTACATGCTTATCTCTCTTAGACAAACCTGGGCCCCCTGCGGGACAGATTCAGTTCAAGAAGATCACAGCAGACAGTATAACAATCATGTGGGACCCTCCAGCTGATGAGGGTGGTGCAATGGTTTCACATTACATTGTGGAGAAACGTGAGAGTAGCAGAATCATGTGGTCCATAATATCTGAGAAACTGGAAGACTGCATTGTCTCAGTTTCAAGGCTGATCAAAGGAAATGAGTACATCTTCCGTGTTCGTGGAGTGAACAAATATGGAGTTGGAGATCCTTTAGAATCTGAGCCTGTCATTGCACAGAACTCATTTGGTAAAGATTATTTTCAGTCACCCTTAAACTGCACTAATATTTTTTTGCCTCATATCTAAAACCCAATTTTGCTGTTTTATTTAATGCAGTACCTCCCAGCCAGCCTTCCAAACCACAGGTCACTATGATTACCAAATCAACAATGACTGTCGTATGGGAAAGACCAAGTCTAGATGGTGGCAGTGATATTGATGGATATTATCTTGAGAAGCGAGAAATAAAGAGCCTACAGTGGTTCAAGGTCATTAAAGATCCAATTCGTGATACAAGGCAAAAAGTCAGCAATCTTACAGAGGGAAATGAGTATCAATATCGTGTTTGTGCAATTAATAAAGCTGGTGCAAGTCCATACTCTGATGGATCAATCTTCTATAAAGCATATGATCCCATTGGTAAGTATTCACAATGTTTTTTATTTATGAAATTTCTAAACCTTATGTGAAAAATGTCCAAATATATTTTGTACAAAAATGTTAATGAAAAATATTTTAAAATATTTTTAGATCCTCCAAGTGAGCCAGCAAAACTTAAAGTTGTTGATTCAACCAAGACTTCAATTACACTTGGATGGGTGAAGCCTTTGTATGATGGTGGCAGTGAAATCACAAGCTACATAGTTGAGCAGAAGACCGCTGATGAAAAGGATTGGGTCACTATTAGCTCCAAGGGGGAAGTAAGAACCACAGAATATGTGGTGCCCCATTTAAAACCCGGATTGTACTATCACTTCCGCGTCTCTGCTGTTAACTGTGCTGGAGTTGGACGCCCCATTGAAATGATTCAACCAGTACAAGCTAAAGATATTCTTGGTTTGTTTGGTTTTTTTTCTGTGCCTAAATAACCAGTGTTTTTTGTTATTGTTGAGTATTTTCATGTTTGCTTGAAATCTAATCAGTGATGTATTTCTCTTATATCCAACAGAGGAAGCTGACATTGATCTTGATATTTCAATGTCAACACAATATACAGCAAAAGCAGGCAGAGATGTGGAAATCATAATTCCTCTAAGAGGCAGGCCTGCACCAAATGTCACATGGCGCAGAGGAGATAGAAATATTGCTGCAGATGCAAAATACAGAATTATTAATACAGAGTATGCAACAACACTTATCATTCCGAAGGTCACTCGGGACGATTCAGGCAAATATCTCCTTGAGATCGAAAATGGAGTTGGTGAACCAAAGAATATTACTATTTCTGTGAAGGTATTGGACTCACCATCTGCTTGTAGTAGGTTGCTAGTGAAAAATGTTACCAGGGGTAAACTCACCCTAAGCTGGGATCCTCCACTAATTGACGGTGGAGCTCCAATTACAAATTACATCATTGAGAAGAAGGATGCTAAATTCAAGGCTTACTCCATAGTAACAACAGAATGTGCCAACACTTCATACAAAGTTGATGGCCTGTCGGAAGAGATTGCCTATTTATTCCGTGTGTCTGCTGAAAATGAATATGGCATTGGTGATACTTGTGAGACCATAGAACCTGTAAGAGCAACTGAGACACCTGGTCCTGTGAAAAACCTTGTCATGGTGGACTCAACTAATACATCTGTATCTTTGGCATGGGCTAAGCCTGATCATGATGGTGGCAGCCATATTTCTGAGTACATCATTGAAAAGAAGGCTGATGATGCTGTAACATGGAGCCTTGGTGGTACATGCAGATGTTGCAAGTATGAGGTAACAAATCTTAAAGAATTCTCAGAGGTTTTCTTTAGAGTGTATGCAACTAATGAAAAGGGTCGCAGTGACTTCTCTCAAATTGGTCCTATTATTGTGGAGGAATTCATTATTCCACCTGAAGCAAACCTTTCTGACTATCCTAATGGTGAATTAAGCGTCATAATTGGGCAAAATGTGAACATTGAATTGCCATACAAGGGTAAACCCAAGCCTGCAATTCAGTGGAAGAAGGATGACCTTCCACTGAAAGAAAGTGAACAGGTTCAATTCAGGCGAACAGAGAATAAAGCTAGTCTGATTGTGAGAAATGCAAGAAAGGAGAATGCAGGAAAATACACTCTGGTCCTTGACAACAGACTTGTCAAAAACTTCTTCGATATTAAGGTGATTACTCTTGGACCCCCTTCTGCACCAGTGGGGCCTATAAGGTTTGATGAAATAAAAGCACAAAGCATTATTATTTCATGGACTGAGCCACAGGAAGATGGTGGTGGAGAAATCACTTGCTACAGTGTTGAAAAGAGAGAGACTTCTCAAGCGGCATGGAAAATTGTTTGTTCAAGTGTGGTCAGAACTACATTCAAGATACCCAATCTGGTTAAGGGCACTGAATACCAATTCAGGGTACGTGCAGAAAATAAATATGGAGTAAGTGATCCTCTCAACTCAATGGATGTTGTTGCCCAGCACCAATATAAGCCACCAGGTGCTCCAGGAAAACCTGTTGTTTTTAATGTTACAAGTGATGGCATGACTGTTTCATGGGATGCACCTAGTTTTGATGGCGGTTCTCCTGTTACTGGCTACCACCTTGAAAAGAAAGATAGAAACAGCCTCCTGTGGATGAAGGTGAATGCAAGTGTAATCTCTGGAAGAGAGTACAGGGCTATTGGTCTCATTGAAGGTCTGGAATATTCATTCAGAGTGTATGCTCAGAATAATGCTGGCATGAGTCCGGTCAGTGAGCAAAGCAAGCACAAACTGGCAATTTCTCCTGTTGGTGAGTCTCATTTTTTACGTTCACCATCAATTCCCAGTATATGAGGGCATGTCAACCTTATTAAAAATGTATTATTCATTTCATACTAGATCCTCCTGGCACACCCAACTGCATTGATGTTACAAGAGATTCTGTCACACTTCATTGGGAGCCACCTAAGCGTGATGGAGGCAGTAGGATTGTGGCATACAGTGTTGAAAGGCGCCAAGGAAGAGCACGCTGGCTGAGATGCAATTTTATTGATATCAGTGAATGCCAGTTTACAGTGACTGGACTTGCTTGTGGTGACCGCTTTGAATTTAGAGTAATTGCAAGAAATGCTGTTGGAACAGTCAGTCCACCATCACAGTCATCTGGCTACATCATGACCAAGGATGAAAGTGGTATGTATATTATTTACAGAGCCACAAAAAAATAGATTTTAAAAATATTAAGAATAATTGGCATCCTCAAAGAAAAGCTCGATTAAATACATGATGTAGCACTTATTTTATGCAAATTTCAAAACTGTTTGTTGTTATGTTAGTGGTGTTTGAGCATTAAACTAAACTTTAAATTAAACTAAATCGTTTTATCTTCCATACAGAGGCATACAGTGTACAAAGGAATACTTTTAAATGCTTGCATATTCTTTGTTAATTTTTTGATTGTGTGAGTTATCAATCAGCCTTCTGTTAAGTGCTTTGTAGAAAATAGTTAAGATCAAAATGAAAGCCTTACAAACTCTCCTGATTAGTAGTGGCAATCTACTAAAATGTAACTGAAAGCTTACATTAGCCAGTTTGTTTTGTAGTTTTTTCACTTCTGCAAGAGTGTGAAATACCAGTAATATGGTGTGGATTTGTCATTTCCAGTAAGGCAAAAATAACACTATACTCATATTATACAAACAATCAAATATAAACGAGTGAACTTCTGAATAAAATAAGATAGAGGCACACACACACACACACACACACACACACACACACAGACACACACACATAT
>JBCNYG010000012.1:17768692-17784774 GCA_039654305.1 Porochilus rendahli | reverse complement strand
TACATTAGTAGGTGTTGCTGGACAGAAGTAGTCTGGGAAAAGGAGAAGACACACACACACATATATATATATATATATATATATATATATATATATATATACATATATTATTATATTTACATACATATATATATATATTAATGTAAAACATTGCTTGACACGTCGAAGTAGAGCTAAATATATGGTAGAGATAGTATACATATAAACATATTGTACATTTATTGCAGATACCCCAGCTCCTCCATCAACTCCTCGCATAACAGATACTACCAAACACAGCATTACTATGACATGGACCAGACCTATGTATGATGGCGGTTCAGATGTCTCTGGCTATGTGGTTGAGATTCTAGAAGAGGGAACTGAACAGTGGTATAGAGCCAACCAGAAGATCCTGGTTACTACTCAGTATACTGCAGCTGGCTTAACAAGCAACAAGAAGTACAGTTTCAGAGTGGCTGCAGTGAATGCAATGGGCACTGGAGAGTTCAGTGAGGGCAGTATGGAGACTGCGCCCACAGAAAGAGTTGGTAAGTTTTTCCCTAGGTCTACCATATAGCATAAGTATATTGAGAAGCAATGAGAAATTACTAATTTAAAATGACCGACTCAAGTTGCACATGTTGCATATGTATTCGACATATCACATGAAATATATTCATTTCAGTTTAAGTAAAACTGAGACAAATTTAAGTTTGATGCAATTCTGACAATGAATTAGGCTCAGTTCTATTATTTTATACCATCTGAAACAAGAAGCATTGCTATGTCTGACTGACAGTCACTTCTGCTATTCATTCAGCCTTGATTAGGGGAAATAATGGTTGAATAGTGGTTAACCTGGCCCTGCGATGGCCTGGCGAGCTGTCCAGGGTGTACCCCGCCCTCGCCCAGAGTCGGCTGAGATGGGCGCCAGCCTTCCCCCCGACCCTAATTTAGAATAAACGGTTCAGAAAATGAATGAATGAATGAATGAATAGTGGTTAACTTGTCTGCCTCACAGCAAGAAAGTCCTGGGTTCGAGTCCTGGGCACAGGCATTTCTGTGTGGAGTTTACATGTTCTCCATGTACTTGTGTGAGTGAGAATGGTTGGTGGTGTGTTTGTTTTGAAATGTACCCCACCTTCGCCCAGTGTCAGCTGAAATGGGCTCCATTAGACAGCACATCAAATTACCAAACAAAATGTAAGTTGTACTAACAACTACTCACAATTAAACATAAATTACATTTTCAGTCTACCTGTTCTGGTATGTTTTCTCAAACTTAAACCCAAATGGTTCTGGTTATCTCAGAGGTTTGAACTTCATGCAGATGCAAGCTGCATAATCTGCAGGGTGCACGAAGAAAATGTGACAAAACCAGTGGATATTTCATTGCCCTATTTCTGAATATGCATAACTTTGAATATTACCTCTGAATATTGCCCTTTAGAGAACATTCAGAGATTTTCCTTTATACAACAAGCATAACAAGGGTGAGAAGTTCTGTCATGCTGGAGGAGCTCGGAGTAGAACCGCTGCTCTTTCGCGTTGAGAGGAGCCAGTTGAGGTGGCTCGGGCATCTGATTAGAGTGCCTCCCGAACGCCTCCCTGGTGTGGTGTTTCGGGCATGTCCGACCGGGAAGAGACCTCGGGGCCGACCCAGAACACGCTGGAGGGACTACGTCTCTCGGCTGGTCTGGGAACGCCTCGGCGTCCCCCCGTAAGAGCTGGTGGAAATGGCTGGGGAGAGGGACGTCTGGACCTCACTGCTTAGGCTGCTACCCCTGCGACCCAACCTTGGAAGAGGATGAATGAATGAATGAATGAATGAAAACAACAAGCATGAAATACTATAAAATGAGTAGTGTTTTGGGTCTACAATTTCACAAAAATGCTCTTTTCAGATATTCCTGATATTGAATTACCTGAAGATCTGAAGAAGACAGTTTGCCTGAGAGCTGGTAGCACTTTACGTCTGAGTGCAACTATACTTGGAAGACCACTGCCAGTTGTTACCTGGAGAAAGTCTGGCATAGACCTTCAATCACGGGGATACATTGACACAACAGAGAGCACTACGACTTTAATAGTTGAGAAGGTTCACCGTTACGATGCTGGGAAATATACAATTGAGGCTGAAAATCCCTCTGGCAAGAAAACAATTATCATTCTTGTAAAGATATATGGTATGTATTTATTTATTTACTTGTTTGTTGGTTTGTTTATTAATTACTTAATTAATTAGTTTGCTTACTTACATTTCACATTATCCCAATTCCAGATTCCCCTGGTCCCTGCGGTGCAGTCAAGGTCAAGGATTACACTAAAGAATCAGTTGTCATTACATGGGATGTCCCTACTATCGATGGAGGGGCTCCTATCAACAACTACATTATTGAAGCACGTGAAGCATCAATGAAATCTTATAAAACAGTGACAATGGAATGTAAGAAGACATTGTATAGAATCACTGGATTAGAGGAAGGAACACGATACTTCTTCAGAGTGCTTCCTGAAAACATATATGGTATTGGCGAGCCTTGTGAAACCACTGATTCGGTGCTTGTATGTGAAATTCCATCTGTTCCTCAAGATTTGCAAGTCATTGACATTACAAAGTCCACTGTCATTCTTGGATGGGAGAAACCACTATTTGATGGTGGCAGCAGACTTTCTGGTTATGTTATTGAAGCTTGTAAGAAAGGAACTGACCGATGGATGAATGTTGCTGCTGTGAGAGCATCAGTGTTTCAGCACACCATAGAATCTCTGAATGAAAATGAGCAATACTTATTTAGAATCAGAGCTGAAAACAGCAGGGGCGTGAGTGAGCCTAGAGACCTAATGACACCTGTAACTATTCAAGAACAGAGAGGTATGCTATTACTAAGATTTATTTAAATATAATTAAGTGATAATTAATAATTACATATTATAAGTTATATTAAATGTTATATCCATTTACAGCTATGCCAAAGATCGATCTGGCTGGCATTCCTCAAAAGATCGTAAATGTGCATGCTGGCAAACCAATTGTGCTCAACATTCCCATCAGTGGAAGACCTGCACCAACATGCTCATGGTTCTATGGTGGCACTCAGATGAAAGACAAGCTTGATCGTATTAAAATTGAGACCACTGCTAAGTACACAAAACTAACAGTTCGTGAAACTACTCTTGATGATACCGGTGACTATACTCTTGAAGTAAAAAATATCACAGGAGTAGCTACAGAAATCATAAAAGTCATCATTCTTGGTGAGAAAGACATTTGACCTCATCATGAATTTTTTCTTTCATTAAGGATATACAGTGCAACTGAAACTGACCTAATGAATCTGTACCCTTAATGCAGATAAACCTGGCATTCCAGTTGGGCCTATGAGGATTGATGAAGTTGATGCCACATCTGTAACATGCAGCTGGGAGCTACCAAAGAAAGATGGAGGTGCCAATATCAGTGGCTATGTAGTTGAGCAACGAGATGCTCATCGTCCTGGCTGGCTGACTATTTCAGAATCTGTCACAAGAACCACATTTAAATTCACTAGACTCACTGAGGGAACCGAATATGTGTTCCGTGTGGCTGCAACAAATCGTTTTGGCATTGGTTTGTTCCTTCAGTCTGAAGTTGTTGAATGCAAGAGTGCCAAGAGTAAGTTCACTACAGCATACAAACAAACATAAAACCAGTCAATCAATTAATAACTGGGTTAAAACAAGAGGAATAATACCTTGTTCTATTAATTTCTACAGCTGTTCCTGGTGCACCAAGCACACCTGAAATATTTGATGTGTCCCATGAAGGCATGACACTCACTTGGAAACCACCAGAGGATGATGGTGGTTCCTCAGTGGCTGGTTACATCATTGAGCGTAAAGAAACTAGATCTGACAGATGGGTACGCATTAATAAGAATCCAGTGACAATGACAAGATACAGGTCAACAGGACTAATTGAAGGACTTGAATATGAGTACAGAGTCACAGCTATGAACTCTAGAGGCAGTGGCAAACCCAGCGTGAGCTCAAAACCAGTGATTGCAATGGATCCTATTGGTATGTGCAAAGGAACAGAAATGTTTTTAGTCTATAAGAGAAACATAATAAACAAACAAATAAATTAATGTAAATGTTTCTTTTCGCACAGAACCTCCTGGCATACCTTTGCATCCAAGAGTCACAGATACAACCAGGACATCTGTATCATTGGCATGGTCTCCACCAGAGGAAGAGGGAGGTGCCCTCATCATTGGTTACCTGATAGAGATGCAGAAAGTTGACCAGATTGAATGGACCAAATGTAATACAACCCCAACAAAGATTTGTGAATACACACTCACACATATGCCCCAAGGTGCGGAATATAGGTTCCGTGTGATGGCATGTAATGCTGGTGGACCTGGAGAACCAGCCGAGATTCCAGGAGTAGTTAAAGTCACAGAAATGCTTGGTAAGATAATAAAGAAAAAAAAAGGGGGGGTTAGGGGGGGGTTGGGTAGGGGATATAAAGAATGTGTGTTTTCTGAGACTGCCAGTCCATGTATAATAAAACAACATGTATTGATATTTTAGAATATCCTGATTATGAACTGGATACAAAGTACCAGGAGGGTTACATCGTCAGACAAGGTGGAGTTGTCAGACTTTCTGTGCCAATCAAGGGAAAACCATATCCAACATGTAAGTGGACAAAGGAAGGCCGTGACATTTCTCATAGAGCTATGATTGCCACCAGTGAAGAACGCACAGAACTGGTGATCAAGGAAGCTCACAGGGATGACACTGGAACCTATGATCTTGTGTTGGAGAATAAATGTGGAAAGAAAGCTGTCTACATCAAGGTTAAAGTTATTGGACGCCCAGATCCACCTGAAGGCCCTCTGGAATTTGATGATATTCAAGCTCGTTCTGTAAGAGTGAGCTGGAGACCACCCTCAGATGACGGTGGCTCTGATATACTTGGTTACATTGTGGAAAGACGTGAAGTACCAAAGGCAGCGTGGTACACTGTGGACTCTCGAGTGGTTGACACTTCACTCGTGGTCAAAGGACTGAAGGAAAATGTTGAGTACCACTTCAGAGTTTCTGCAGAGAACCAGTTTGGAATTAGTAGGTCTCTAAAATCAGATGAATCTGTTCTACCAAAAACACCACTATGTAAGTAATATGAAAATTTAAATAATCTAATCACTCTTATTATTGTTCACATAACATGAATAAATCAAGTAATTCATATTGCTTCTGTATTCTTCAAAAGGTCCACCTGAGCCTCCGAGCTTCCCTCCAGAAATTATGGAAGTCACAAAAACCAGTGTTGGTCTTTCTTGGTCAAGACCAAAGGATGATGGTGGCTCTCGTGTCACTGGATACTATGTTGAACGAAGAGAAATGTCAACTGAAAAATGGGTGCGCCACAACAAGACTCACATCACAACCACAATGTATACTCTCACCGGGCTTATTCCTGATGCAGAATATCAGTTCCGTGTGATTGCGCAGAATGACATTGGTCAAAGTGAGCCTGGACCTGTATCTGAAACAGTTGTGTGCAAGGATCCATTTGGTCAGTAACATGCACCTTACCCTTTAAAGAAAATGTACCAAAATATAGTTGGTGTCTAGCTTCTAATGTTTTAATAATTTTATTTTTCCAGGTAAACCAAGCCAACCAGGTGATATTGACATTGTCTCTGTTACCAAGGATTGCATCACCATTCATTGGCTACGCCCAGAAACTGATGGTGGCAAAGAAATTTTTGGCTACTGGATTGAGTTCAGACAAGCAGGTGAAAGTGCCTGGAAAAAATGCAACAAAGAACGTTCAAAAGACAGACAGTTTACCATGGGTGGTCTCATGGAGGCAACAGAATATGAATTTAGAGTGTTTGCTGAAAACGAAACCGGACTGAGCAGACCTCGTAGAACTGCCATGAGCATCAAAACCAAATTGAGTGGTGAGTTGAAAAAATGAGCAATGTAAATTTTTTTACTCTGGAGTTAACATGCATAACTGTTATTATGCATTTTTTAATTTCAATAATTAATCTTTTTTTATTATTATTATTAGTTGGAGAATCACCAAGCCTAAAAGAAGAGATGAAAGATACCACCACCAAACTGGGAGAATCTGGAACACTGACTTGCCAAATTATTGGAAGGCCTCTTCCAGAAATCAAGTGGTATAGATATGGAAAGGAACTGATTAACAGTCGTAAATACAAAATGAGCTCAGATGGCAGAAGCCACACACTAACAGTTTCAACAGATGAACAAGAAGATGAAGGTGTCTATACTTGCAGAGCAATCAATGAGGCTGGTGAGATTGAAACCAGTGGAAAGCTTCTTTTGCAGGCTGCACCCCAATTCCACCCTGGATTCCCATTGAAGGAGAAATACTTTGCAGGCTGTGGAACAAGCTTACGTCTCCATGTTGTTTATATCGGACGTCCAATTCCACAAATCATGTGGTTTTATGGCAAGAAGCCTCTAAATCCTTCAGAGAATGTTATTATTGAAAACACTGAAAACTATACACATTTGGTTGTCAGAAATGTTCAGCGAAAGACAAACGCTGGCAAGTACAAGGTACAACTGAGCAACAAATTTGGTACAATCGATACAGTGCTGCGTGTTGAAATCCAAGGTAATTAAAAAAAATAATAAAATTTATGGTGGAGGGTTTTCTTCACTGAACAAAACTGAAATAGGAAATCTAAGGTATGTTTGATCAAAGCTTTTCCTTTCATTACAGATAAGCCTCTGATTCCTGAAGGGCCAATTATTGTTGATGCTCTCTTGAAGAACTCCGTAATCATAAGTTGGAAACCACCTAAGGATGATGGCGGTTCACTGATCACAAACTACGTTGTAGAAAAACGTGAAGCAAAGGAGGGAGAGAAATGGCATCTAGTGTCTTCCGCTGTTCCAGGAACCACATGCCGTATTCCAAATCTAATTGAAAGTGCCGGATATTACTTCCGTGTTTCTGCGCAGAATCAGTATGGTATTAGCGAGTCATTAGAAATTCCGGCTGTTCTCATAATCAAGAGTCCATACGGTAAGTGCTAGCAACTTTCATTGTATACGTATACAAGAACATCATAAAATAAAGAATATTGTGTAATCTACCTACTTACAATTCTGTTTTCCAGAAAAACCTGGAATCCCACAAAAACCAGTGGTTACTTCCATGACGGAGGATTCCTGTGTTGTGACATGGAAACCTCCATCCAGTGATGGAGGTGCCAAAATTAAGAATTACTATTTGGAGAAGAGAGAAAAGAAACAAAACAAATGGATTGCTGTTACAACCAAAGAAATTCAAGAGACATCCTACACTGTTAAAGGTCTTATTGAAGGCTTTGAGTATGAATTCCGTGTCAAATGTGAGAACATTGGCGGAGAGAGTGACTGGAGTGAGGTTTCAGAACCTGCTGTTCCAAAGTCAGACACAGCTCCTCGTGCTCCCTTCTTTAAGGAGGAACTTAGAGATATGTGTGTTAAATATAAAGCCAATGCAACCTTTGTTACTAAGGTAATTGGATACCCCAAGCCAACAGTAAAATGGTACAAAAATGGCAAAGAAATTTTACCAGACGGTGAAAAAATCAAGATCCAAGAATTCAAAGGAGGCTACTACCAACTTGCTATCAGTAATGCAGATGAGAACGATGTAGCAGTTTACCAAATAAGAGCCACAAATCAAGAAGGATCAATCTCTACAACTGTAACGCTTGATGTTGAAGGTATGATTGCTCTGAATTTTCCTGTGTGTCATTATTAAACAGTTGCTCATGGCCTTGTTGTAAATGTTGCCAACTCTACCAGCTAGTTGTTGTATATTAAAAGATGTATGCTTTTTTTCTAGTTCCTGCCAAGATTCACTTGCCGTTACATCTACAAGGTATGGGAGCTGTTCACGCTCTTCGGGGTGAGGTGGTCACCATCAAGATTCCAATTAGTGGTAAACCAGATCCTACGGTCACATGGCAGAAGGGACAAGAAATACTGAATAACACAGCTTATCATCAAGTGATTGTGACACGATCCTTCACATCACTTGTGTTCCAAAAGGGAGTGCAAAGGAAAGATTCTGGTTACTATATAGTTTGTGCCAAGAACAGATTTGGTGTTGATAAGCAGACAGTTGAACTTGATGTTGCTGATGTACCTGATCCACCTAAGGATGTTAAAATAAGTGATATTGGAAGAGATACCATCACACTCACCTGGACTCCTCCAAATGATGGCGGAAGTGATATAATCAGCTACATAATAGAAAAATGCCCAGTATCTGGTGATAGGTGGATTCGTGTTGCCCAGACATCTGAAACAGTATATACTGTCATGAGCCTATTTGGTAAGACCAAATATCAGTTCCGTGTCATTGCAGAAAATAGATTTGGTCTGAGTAACCCATCTGTGCCAACTGAACCTGTAACAGCAAGAGAAGACAAGTTAGCAATTAGAAACTATGATGAAGAAGTAGATGAAGAAAGAGCAGTTACAAAAGAAGAAGCACCTCATTCCAAAGTTAAGAATGTGCCGTCTCTTTACAAAATTTCTGAGGAACTAGCACGATGCGGACACTTTGGTATTGTTCATCGTTGTGTTGAAATTAGTTCTAAGAAGACTTTCATGGCAAAACTCGTTAAGGTTAAAGGCGCAGATAGAGAGTTAGTTGCAAGGGAGATCGAAACACTCAATATTGCAAGGCACAGGAACTTACTGTATCTTCATGAGTCCTTTGATAGCTTGGAAGAATATGTTCTGATCTATGAATTCATATCTGGGATGGATATCTTTGAACGTCTTGGAACAAATTTTGACCTTACTGAGCGGGAAATTGTTCTGTACCTGAGACAAGTGTGTCAGGCTCTTAAGTTCCTGCATGGCCTCAACTATGGTCATTTTGACATACGACCTGAAAACATTGTCTACAGTACACGCAAGAGCAGTACAATCAAGATCATTGAAATGGGTCAGGCCAGGCTTCTGACACCTGGGGAAAATATCAGAATTCAGTTCACAGCACCTGAGTATTATGCACCTGAGGTACACAATAGTGATTTTGTTACCACAGCTACAGACATGTGGTCAGTTGGAGTTCTTGCGTATGTGCTCCTTAGTGGCCACAATCCTTTTGCTGCTGAATCCACTCAAAAAATGATTGAACACATTTCCAATGCTGAGTATATATTTGACAATGAGGCCTTTAAATACACCAGTCTTGAAGCCATGGACTTCATTGACAGGCTTCTTATTAAAGAACGCAAACATCGTATGACTGCATCAGAGGCTCTGGAGCATCCTTGGCTCAAGATGAAAATAGAAAACGTGAGCTCTAAAGTCATAAAGACATTAAGACACAGACGTTATTATCAGTCAATAACAAAGAAGGAGTGGAGCACTGTTATTTCAGCAGCTCGTGTTGCCTATGGCGGTGGTTACAGAAACCAGAGAAATGTTTTGATTGGCAGAGTGAAGGTTGGACATTCAGAACAAGGCCTGAGAGCAGGGCCTGTTATGCATGGCTCTGCTGAAGAAGGTGGTCATGTTCGTTTTATGTGCACCATTGAAAACTATGATAAGACCACAGAGGTGACATGGTACTTTGGATCTCGAAAACTGACAGCAAGTCATAAGTATGAAATCAGCTATGCCAATGGAGTTGCAAGCATTTATGTTAAAGACATTGAAGAATGTGATGATGGACTATACCGATGCAAAGTGGTTAGTGAGGAGAGGGAAGATAATGCCTACGCAGAGCTGTTTGTTGAGACAGTGAGGTCCTATCGAGAGTACTTCCTGGGACGTTCACTCAAGAAGCCCAAGCGTAGAATTGATAAAACCAAACTTCTACAAAGGCCACCTGAGTTTACCCTGCCACTGTACAACACTACAGCATATATTGGAGAGGATGTTCGCTTTGGTGTAACAATAACTGTTCATCCAGAGCCACAGGTTACTTGGCTTAAGGCAGGGCACAGAATCAAACCTGATCCTACAAAATATACTTTTATATCGGACAAGGGACTTTATCAGCTAATCATTCACAATGTTGAGCCTGGTGATGGTGGTGAATATACTGTTGTGGCAAATAACAAGTTTGGTGAAGACAGTTGTAAGGCAAACTTAACAGTAACACATCACCCTGTTGCTGAGGACACAATGAGGCCAATGTTCAGACGCCTCCTGGCAAATATCGATTGTGTTGAAGGAGAAAGTGTTCATTTTGACCTGAGGGTGTCAGGAACACCACCACCTACTCTGAAATGGGAAAAAGATGGTAAGCCTCTTGAATGCAGGCCACAAGTTGAAGTTGTTCAACAAGATGTGGGTTATTATATTCTCCACATCAGAGAAACACTAATTGAGGATTCTGGCACCTACAGAGTTACTGCTACAAACTCTGCTGGTTCAGCAAGTTGCCAAGCAACACTCAAGGTTGATAGGATATCTTACATTAGGAGGGAGTTCAAGAGTGAGGAAGATAAACAGGTATACATACAAAACCAAATTAAAAAGACAATAAAAATGGCACAAGAATTCTCAACAGCAGAAGTAACTACACTTAATCCTGTAGCACAAGAGGCACTGAAAGAAGCTGCTGAATTGTATAAACCTGCAGTAAGTACCAAAAATGTGTATGGTGAGTTTGACATCTCTGATAAAGAAGATAAGGAACTAAAGAGAATTAAAGAAGAAAGTAGGAAGATCAGAATGCCTTATGAAATTCCAGAGGCTCGTGCACATGATCCAACCGTTCTTCAGGAAGACATGAATATTAAACATTTTGTGGCTTTATCAGAAATGAAGTGGTATAGGAAGCTTTGTGATCAATATGAAATTTCTGAACGCACAGAGAGAGTTGTGCAGAAAAGACAGAAAAGAATACGACTTTCCAGATGGGAACAGTTCTATGTAATGCCACTTCCGAGAATCACTGATCAGTACAGGCCAAGATGGCGTATTCCACAGCTTACACTAGATGATTTGGAAACCGTAAGACCAGCTAGGCGCTTACCATCTCCTGAGTCAGACATCTTCAGACAGAGGAGGCATTCTCTGGGTGATCTTACAGATGAAGAGCTCCTTCAGCCTACAGAAGATTATCTAACTAGAAAGAGAATTGAAGAAGAGAAGCAACAGCTTGAGGAGGAACTTGAACTTGGCTTCTCTGCCTCTCCTCCAAGTGGTAGCCCTGTTCGTTTTGAACTGCATGCACTACGCCGAGCATCACCAATGATTATGCACAAAGCTGAAGTGAAACATACAGAGGAAGCTAAGCTTGCAGTGGCATCAATAAAACCAAGTGGTTCTCCACCCCCAATTTCCCATTTTATGAGAAGAAGAAGATCTCTGTCACCAACATACATTGAATTGATGCGTCCTGTCTCTGAACTGATACGGCCATCCCGGGCACCACTGCAATATGAAAGTGAGGCAGTTGAAAGGAGGTCACCCACTCCTGAGAGAACACGTCCACGTTCCCCTAGCCCTGTGTCCCCTGAAAGGACATCACGGTCTTCCTCTAGATTTGAAAGAACTGCGAGATTTGACATCATGTCTAGATATGAGGCAAGAAAAGCTGCTTTAAAATCTGAACGCAAGTATCAAGTTGTAACACAACAACCATTCAGCCTTGATCATGCTCCACGAATCACAGTTAGAATGCGCTCACACCGTGTACCATGTGGTCAGGACACTAAATTCACACTGAATGTCCAATCACGGCCAGAAGCTGAAATCCAGTGGTTCCATAATGGACAACAGATTCAAGAAAGCAGCAAACACCACTTCACAGACATGAGCGGTGTCTTAACCCTCCAGATTACTGATTGCCAGGCCGAGGATAGTGGCACATACCGTGCTGTCTGCATCAACTCAAAGGGAGAAGCATCTGACTATGCAACACTGGATGTATCAGGAGGAGCATTTACTACGTATTCCTCAAGACGCAAAGATGAGGAGGCTCCAACTGCATTTGTACCTGATGTGCTAAAGACAGACTATTACCATACTTCATCAATCAGGGCATCTTCTGCCTCAAGGACACAAATAGAGATCAAAGAATCCAAGACAAAGTTTACTGAGAGACATGAAGTTTCTGGATATGAAAAATATGAGTCTGAAAGACTTGCATCATCTCCTATCAGATATGCATCTACTGAATACCTGTCATCCACTTCATATTCATCCTCAGAACAACGTGTATCGTCTGAATACAAATCAAAATCTGTTGAGTCCTCGGCTACAGCAAGCATAACTGCCAAAAAAGTCAAAGCCACTCTGTCAGCAAAAATACTCACCAAACCACATTCTCTAACTGTATCATTGGGTGAGTGTGCAAGATTTACCTGTGATATTGATGGTGAACCAGCACCAAGTGTTACATGGATGCATGGGCAACGTACTATTGTCACTTCCCATCGTGTACATGTGACAACAACACAGTACAAGTCTACATTTGAAATATCTTCTGTAGAGTTCTCTGATGAAGGCAGCTACACAGTAGTTGTAGAAAATTCAGAGGGAAGACAAGAGGCAACATTTACCCTAAACATCTATAAGCCGCCAACAAAAGAGGAAGCTGTTGCTCCCTCCCCTCCAATAAAATCTCCTGAGCCAGCAAAGAAGATACCTGAACTTTCAGTTAAATCACCAACAGGTTCTGTAGAATCACCACGATCTTCAGTGAAACCTCCTGTCACATCTCCAGAGCCATCAGTTAAGTCTCCAGAGCCATCAGTTAAGTCTCCAGAGCCATCTGTTCAGTCTCCAGAGCCATCCATTAAATCGTCAGAGCCTTTGGTGAAATCACCAGAACCCACTGGACTAAAGTCTCCCGAGCCCCGAATTAAGTCACCTGATGGTGTGAAATCACCACTAAGAGTCAAATCTCCTGAGCCTGGCGCTGCTCCAAGAGTTAAGTCACCTATTTCTGCAAAGCCCGCAGAAGCAATCACATCTCCTCTTCGGGTTAAATCTCCCACAGGCCTAAAGTCTCCTGAACCAAGAGTGAAATCACCAACTCCAATTAAGTCTCCAGAGCCAACTGCACCACAGAGAGTCAAATCTCCTACAGGAATGAAATCCCCAGAGCCTTCTCAAAGAGTAAAATCCCCAATAGCAGCCAAGTCTCCTGAGCCAGTGTTACCAAAAAGGGTTAAATCACCACCCCTTTTAAAATCACAAACTCCTACAAAAGAAGCTCATCCAAAGATCCTCCAGCAACTTAAAGCTGAGGCCTCTGAAGAAAAAGTGAAGATGACCTGTGTTGCAGAAAGCTCAGTAAGAGATGTTGTGTGGTACAAGGATAGCAGGAGACTTAGTCAAAGTAGCCATTATCAGATCCATACATCTGCTGATGGCACTTGCTGTCTTTATATATCAGATGTATCTGAAAGGGATCAGGGTGAATATTCCTGTGAAATAATTGCAGAGAATGGAGTGGTATCAAAAACATCATTCTCATTTGTTGGTCAAGTGTTCCAGTCCATCTACACAAAAATAACCAAATTTGTGTCTGCACACATGGCTGTTAAAGGTAAATTTAATTTAATGTAATAATTAAAAAAGTTTAATTCAGTACTTGCTTAGTACATTTTTTAAGCCATACTGAACAGCACTAACAGACTAATTAAATGTTCACTCATCTTACAGAATCAGTGTCCTCCAAGGTTCAAGAAGGGGTTGAATTGCTTAAGAAAGAGAGTGCTACTCTCAGCAGTATGCATGAAAGTTTCGCTTCAAAGTCCATCCACATGGAGAGCACAATGCAAGAAACATCATTCAGCAGTTCTACCATGGCTGAAATGAAATTTGAAACAATGTCAATGTCCAGCATGTCCTCCATGGCTTCTGAATCAGTGTATGCCATGAGCTCAAGCAGTATGATGTCAAGTCACTCACTTGGTGAGGAGTCCTCATTAAGAGGCACTCTGCTCAGTGGTCAAGGTGAGTTAATAAGATCAATTTTGTTCAAAGGTTACAAGTATTTGAAAAACATTTGCAGTCTACTGAATTATATGCCCTTAATCTGACAAACCTCTTCAATAATTTATTACTTCGAAGGTTCAGCACCAAAAATTGAAGCCCTTCCTGAAGACATCAGCATTGAACCTGGGAAGGTTTTGACGATAGCATGTGCATTCTCTGGAGAACCTTCTCCACACATTGAATGGTCCCGTGGTGGAAAAATCATTTCAACTGCAGAAGAGAGTGGAAGGTTCCACATTGAAACTACTGAGGACCTGACCACACTCATTATCACTAGTGTAAAATCTAGTGATGCTGGGGTATACACCCTTAAACTTTCCAATGAGCATGGGCTTGACATGGCAACTGTCACCATAAGCATTCGTTCACTATAAGTCTAATATTGATCCGTTCCTCCCCCTTCTTGCATTATCTGCCTTTTTATTTATTGAATAAGAAAAAAAGATACTTACTTGATAAATACCTGGATACCTGTTCTGTAAATATGAAATATTTTTATATCAAACTTGACATTAATTTATGCCGAACTAGACTAAAGTCTAAAGTTGTTATAAAATGTGCCATTTTGGATAAATATGACTAGGATTTTTGGTCAATTTTTGTGACATGTACATAATGTATATAGCCGAATTTAACGGTTATGGGAAATGTATGAATTGTTATTTAAGACGATATTAACTAAAACAAATGGAACTAATTGTTTATCAGGAGAAAGTTTCTCATGGAACGAATACCCTGTTAAACCTGGAACTAAACATAGTGCCTCAACAAAATGTTGAAGTCTTAAGATTGCCTCAACAGGTAGAGAGGCTCCCTGTTGAAGTTTTACTTAATTTTCAAGGCAAAGCTATACACTGTATGTGTACATGTGATATTACTATAATCACATGAATGTATAACTTGACCGTAAGACCTTGAATGCTGCGTGCATTTACCCTCATGTAAGCAGCATGACTAGGTCTTGTGTTCAAACTGATTATGTCATACCACCATTTTAAAGACATGCTCAAAGTGCGAGCGGCCTGCACTTCACGAGCTAAAATGTTTAAAGTGCTCTGTTTCTGGTAAGGGACTACTTGAATGGACTTTTCAAATTAACATCTCCTGGCCAATAATAAAGGTCCATCTTGTACTTCCTTGCAGAAGCAGAGCCACCTCTTGGAGGATTGCTTTGTTGCATTGTGTGTGTAATAGTTTTAGAACTCTTCACAGCTGCTGGGCAAACAAGCGTACCACAAGGACAACATCATCTGTGGAACTGAACATCTCAAAACAGGAATTATATGCCCTATATTTTTTGGTTTGATTTTTTTATGTAGAATTGTAGTATTACTAATTAATGCAACCTCCTTGAGCCTTATAATTGATTCAATAAAGCATGTTTTCAGCACTAAAGCCCTTGTTGTTTTGTGTCCATAATTTTGTCCAATTTTATTGTCCATTTTTTCAATAATCTGTGGCATGAAAGACACATTTCCTGCAAAGATATTCAGCTAATATATATCAGAATTCTGCAGATATAATTAGCTAGTTGGTAAAAGCATGCATGGTTACTAAGATATTTTTTGTGTAGTTGACATTTTATTTTAACACTGTAAGCAGACATGGTACACCAACAAACAAACCCCTTTAAACATTCACCACCCATCTCTGCATATTTAACAATATGCTCTTTCAAGTATAAAAAAATCTGTCACAATGACTGTACCATCAGTAAAAAAGAAAAAAAGAATAAAAACAAATAAATAAAATGACATTTAGAAAAGAAACATTTTATATATGTGTGTGTATATATATATATATATATATATATAAATCCTGCGTTGATTTTCCGTAAGACAGTGTTCAATACATCGATGTAGAGCTTATTATGTGGTATGAGAAAAGAAAGGACTACAATTTCATCATGATTGATACATAAATCCCCTGATGAGTGGGCAACCACGAAGCAGGCTTGTCGTAATGAAATTCTAGTCCTTTTTTTCCCTTATACCACATGAACATATATGTATATATATATATATATATATATATATACATACAGTAGTGTGTAGTGAAGATTACACACGACCATTTTTGTCTAAAAGGGCTCCTAA
>JBCNYG010000012.1:17740081-17757573 GCA_039654305.1 Porochilus rendahli | reverse complement strand
CTCTCTCTCTCTCTCTCTCTCTCTCTCTCTCTCTCTCTCTCCTTCCCCCTTCCCCCGCCCCTGTGTCTCTGTTTCTTTTTCTTTCTTTGTGTTGTTCTCTCTCTCTCTCTCTCTCTCTCTCTCTCTCTCTCTCTGCGGATTCAGTTCAGATTTAAATCAGATTAAATTGATGAACGCCGGAGCAGAATCGCTTTATTTTATTATTTAACCCGGTTGTTTTTAACAAGGCCATCCCTTCTTCCTTCAGCTCAGACTCACAATCATCACCTCCTCCTCCTCCTCCTCTTCCTCCTCCTCGGTGTCCGGAGACAGAAACCTGACCCGACTGGTGTAACATCTTCACCGAAACACAAAGCACATCTTCATCCGAGAGCCGTGCGTCAAATCAAACCACACAGCTTCGATTCCTCCTTTTTGTTCGTCTGAGTGTGTAAGCATTTGTAAATAGTATTTTCAGTTTTATTTTCTGGGTCAGTTAAAGACCAAACACTGAATGATAATTTATTTGTTTTTATTTAACACTGAGTTTCTTCATCACATCGTTATTTTGTAGCGCGGAATCTTTCACAATAAATTCCTTAGAAATAACAATAATAATAATAACAACCTGTTTGTAAATAAACCATGAAGAGTTTTATAGAGATTATATAAATATATATAAATATAAAGAAGTGTTTGTATGAAGAATGAACTGGTTTTCCAGAGTGTATTTTCTTCAGATCTTCGTCCTCGGACCTGGTGGATAATCTGGCAGCTCGTTTACACTGAAACTGTTTTCACACTGGGAATAATGGTGATTATTATAATATGTAATATTATCATTTAAAGCCTTGTTGTTATTGTTATAAAATCAGTCATGTGTTTCAAGGTCCGGTAGTTACATTTCTGTTTAATATCCCGGAATTGTATTTTATTATTATTATTTATTTTTTATTTTTTTTTACTATGAAATGGAGAGCAGGCTGCGGAATGAACTCCTCATGAAGCTGTACTGATGTTAAACTGAATGTTCGGAGCGCGGATATGAATTAAACTGCCTTTAGGTCAGCATTTACACTAACGCACGCCCTGCAGGACATTTTTAATCGTCCCACTTTATTTTAAAAGCAATGAAGCCGTGATTAGCTTTAAGTGTCGCATTTACAGCCTGGAGGTGTTTATAATAATACGACTTTGAGTGATTTATCCTGAAACAATTGTAAACTTCTGTCCCAAGTGCAATATAAACACAGCGCTGTGTGTGTGAGAGAGAGTGTGTGTGTGAGAGAGAGAGAGTATGTGTGTGTGAGAGAGAGAGTGTGTGTGTGAGAGAGAGAGAGAGAGAGAGTGTGTGTGTGTGTGAGAGAGAGAGAGATGAGTGTGTGTGAGAGAGAGAGAGATGAGTACACTGTACTTTGAGTGTTTTTATCTGATGTGCTGCTGAGTGTATGAGCCGTGTTTCTCTGCTCTGTAATTAACCTGATTGTTCACCATCAGTGTGTTCTATGCAATACTGCTGTAGCAGGTGAGTGTGTAATAAATAAATAAATAAACATTAATAAAATCATCTCAGAGTGTGTGTGTGTGTACTTTTTACATACTGAGGACCAGAACGCATTATTAACCAGCAGAGTGAGGACATTTTGGCTGGTCCTCTTGAAGGTTAGGTCTTGGCTCTAGGGTACAGGGCTGCATTATGTCAGTGAATTTTCCCACAAAGATTCCATCCTTCAATCATCTTCCCGAACTGTTTAATAAGGGACTGGGCCAAGACGGGGCACACCCTTAACAGCTCTCCAGGCCATTGCAGGGCCATTCAGAACAACCGATTAGCCTAATGTACAAGGTTTTCTGACTGGGAGGAAACCCATGCAACCCATGAAACTCCCACACAGCATTAGATTCCTCTTAATCAATACAGCACTGTGTGTTAGTATCCACAGCGCCACCTGCTGGAGATCATGTGCACCTTCAAAAAATACTTGGGGGAAGAAATGAAAGGTTAACAAGAAGCTGTGTGATGTCATGCTGTGTTAAGGGTACAGTATTGATGCTTTGCTTTATCACAGTTTAATAACGTAAAGAAGAACACAGTGAGGTGTGAGTGTAATGACTCTGTGCGATCGGCTGGACTGATGGAGTTTCTTCCTGGGTTACTGTTAGCGCTCTGAGGTTAATTCTCTAAAACTGCTGGCGTTTGATTCTTTTTCTCGCTCGTTCGTTTGCTGAACCACTTAATCCCATTAATGTTGCGGGGAAGCTGACCTTGAACAGCTCAACAAACCACTGCATGGCCACCACACACAAGTGTTTACACTCACACTCACACCTAGAGGCAAGAAAGCAGCCCGTTAGCCTAACGTGCATGTCTTTGGACTGTGGGAGGAAACCGGATTACCCGGAGGAAACCCACACAAGCATGAGGAGAACATGCAAACTCCACACAGATACGCCCTCACTGAGCCTGGGACTCGAACCCAGGACTTTTCTTGTTTTGTTTTGAGGTGGACATGCTAACCACTACACTGCTAGGCCGTCCAAATGAGTTCATTAACAATAGAAATTAAGTGTATACTTGTTTTTTTAGTGAATTAAATTACAGACATTTCTTCAACATATTAGATCAAATGATTTTCCTTCAGATTCAGATTCAGAGGCGAGTTTTAACAGATAATCAGTAATAATTCTTCTGATGTGATGGTGTCTGAAAACTTCTGACTGTTACAAAGCACTGACACTGGAGACTCCTTCCATCGGTGTTGAATAAACACATTACTCCTTACAAATACATTAACAATCCCAATTAAAGGAGCCGTGTCATGATTTTTAAACCAAAAAGCTGCCAGACAGTCATGAAAATATGCAGTGTCCAAAATACTCGTTTCTGTTAAACATCCTTTCAGACGGCAAATCAAAAAGAATCACAAGCTTTTCGGCCCAATAAGGAGCAAAAGAAAACGAGTTGTAACACTGACTTCGTGAAATCATGTTGGGATGAACAGATTTTAAAGATTGAGGTCACAACGAACTTAGTGTACAACCCCCAATTCACATCTGGAATCCTAATCATAAATAATTCAGTCTTGTTTGATTAAACCATTCCTAGTATTTAGGCTTTTCCTTCAGTGACACCGCTCCTTTAATGCCAATCCTAATTAGTGTAAACTAACTATAAATCAAGATATGAATGATGGTTAGTGTTAGGAAATTAGGAGACCCCGGTCCTGGTTCTCTCCCTCCCCAGCTCCCCCTCTCCCGTCTGGTCCCTGATGTCAGGAGCAGCTTGTAACAGTCATCCACGGTTTGACCATCAATGATCTTTCGTTACAAGCTGTCTTCTTTTAAAGCATTACGGTTCAGTATATCCCTTCTGCCTACGTGCAAGCATGTGATTAATTAAGCTTTATCAGCAGGGTCCATTTTTACCAGGAGAAGAAAAACCTTGATTGGTTACTGTCCTAACAGGACCCGGACAAAAAGCAGGGAACTGAAACTGCATGTTAAGTCACTAAAAATATATATGAGACACAGAGCAATAGCATATAAGGCTGTTAGATTTAGCAACAGAACATCTTTTATGCAACACAGAGTGTCCTGCACACATTCCTCAGTGCAAAACATGTTTGTCACGGAATATTGAAATGTCAGCAGAACATTCCGTGTGCTCTTTTAACCTTAAAGAATGTTAGTAGTTAGTACAAAAACATCAGTTAATCTGTAAGTATTTGGCTTTAACAGGAATGCAAATCATCGCTCACGGTTAGTGTAAAGGATGGTTAGCGTGAAGGATGGTTAGCGTGAAGGATGGTTAGCGTTTAGGATGGTTAGCGTGAACGATGGTTAGCGTGAACGATGGTTAGCGTGAACGATGGTTAATGAGTGTTGATATAATATTAAATCATATTGTGGGAACATTCATTAATTCATTCGTTTGTTTATTTTTCAGTCCTACTTCTACCAGGGTAGCAGGGAGACTCGAGCCTATCTCAGCCGACTCTGGGTGAAGGCCAGACAATTAGCCCAAAGTTCATATCTTTGGACCGTGGGAGGAAACCAGAAAACCCGGAGGAACCCACGCAGGCAGGGCGAGAAAATATCAACTCCACACAGACCCGTATGAGATATAATAATGCTAGTATAAAACTTTCATGTTTTTAATATATTTATTCATTTAAAACTTGTGATTTATTTATTTATTTTTTATTCCATGGTGTTTGTTGAGTTATATTTTAATTCCAATGGTTTCTGTTCACTTCTACACCGATGACACCTGAGAACCTTCTGGTACTTTCTTTCCCTCAGGATATAAATACCCGAGCTGAGACTCAGACTCGGTTGAACTGGAGCTTATTAAATGCTTTTATTTTAACTTTTCCTCATATAAATGTATTATTTTATTAGTTCTGGGTGTTGACCCTTATGTGAAGTGGTTTGTTTGGGGGATCACTCGCTCTGCTGGTGAAATTTCGAAGCTGAAACACTGTAGCTCTGTATAGGTCCGAGCTGCTAAGCTAAGCTAAGCTAAGCTAAGAGAGTAGCTAAACTAAGCTAAGCTACTGTGAGTTAGCGTGCTCTCTGAGGGGAAAAGGCGGCGAGAGAGACACTCATGGCGAAGTGGGGACACGGAGACCCGCGCTGGATAGTGGAGGAAAGAGCGGACGCTACGAATGTTAACAACTGGCACTGGTGGGGTTTAATATCGGTGTGTTAGCATGAATAAATACATTTACTAAACACCCAGCTAATCACTTAAATATCTGCAGTTCTTTCGGAAAAAAACTCGCTCTGACTGAGTGGATCTGTTCGTGTCGAATCTGTGTGTGTGAATAAAAAGTCAGCATGAGAACTTTTACTCACTAATCTACACTGTGCTTGTTTATTTTATTTTTATTGATTTGTTTACTCATTATTTCTATTTATTTATTATTTTATTTCATTTAATTGATTTATTCATTTAATTGATTTATTTATTTTATTTGTTTATTCAATCTTTTTTATTTATAATTTTTTAAAATATATTAGTTTAGTTTTAAAACAAATTAATGTCTTAATTAAAATTATTTAAATGTTAAATGCCGACTGACTTTGGACTCACAACAACAAAAATCTAAATGAATTAAAGTTTAGTCTGGATTAAATCACTGTTTTATTTTTATTATATTTTACTCGCCCTGAGGTGTGAATTATGACCTTATATTCATATTTAAATGTTTGATAAGATAATCTCATTAAGGTAAATAAAGTTAACAAGTCCTCGTGCTCTGTATCAGATGATTTGTGTAAATATATCAAACCATTAACTGGAACCATAAATAAACAAACAAAAAAAAACTAAGATGGAAAGTAAGAAGTAATGATTTTTATAGTTTATTTTCACAGTTTTCAAACATGGCACCTCTATCCCATGTTGGTGCGACGGATTGATGCGATCTATGTGTATCTTAGGGACCATTCAGTTCATCGGCATCCACAGAGACGGAGGCAAATAACTGTTTTAAGTGAAAAATAAAACATAAAAATGAGATTATCTTTTATTTGAACATATTGTTACCATGAAGAGTAGGCTGCGTAGGCGTCAGCGTGTTTCTGCCCTGCGATGGCCTGGCGAGCTGTCCAGGGTGTACTCTGCTCTCGCCCAGAGTCGGCTGAGATTGGCGCTAGCTTCCCCGTGACCCTAATTAGGAATAAGCGGTTCAGAAAATGAATGAATGAATATAAAATCAAGAAAAGGTCAGAATAATGTCACAGCACTACGGAGTATAAAAACCCATTCTAAATAAATATGTTTTAAACTTGGAAAAGTGATAGGTCAGAGCGAATATCAGGAGGTAATTTGTTCCACAGTTCAGGTGTGGTGACATGATTAACACTATTAACCCCATTGTTTATTTCTCGACCATGGGGTAGCTAACATTAATTTGCCAGAAGACTGTAATGACCTTGAATGTTTATGGAACAGTGAAGCAAGTGAATAACAGCAGTAATATGCTCACTAGGGCAGTGGGGGTCTTAGTGGTTAAGGTGATGGGTTACTCATCCGAAGGTTAGTGGTTCAATCCCCACTATCATCACTGTTGGGCACGTGAACATGGCCCTAAACCCTTAATTGCTCAGTTGTATAATAGTGAAAATTGTACGTCACTCTGGATAAGAGGGTCTGCCAAATCCTGGAAACGTAATGTAATGCAAATGTAATTTACACTTCATTCCCAATATTCCCAGGCAATGGCTTTAAAGCAGCACTTAATGGTATTATTGTCTACATTATTACTGGTGAAGATAGCTGTGAGAGTGAATTTAAGGACTATATTTGTAATGCACCTTATACTGAGGATGAAGAGGAGGTACTTTGCTCTGTGTTTACATCATCTAATTCAAAAATATAGATAATATCAGATGTTGAGGTTTTTGCAGCCTTGATAATTCCAGAAGAGCATTTTAATGACAATGATGGTGGTTATCAAGTTAGTGTGTTATAAAAATCACTTGGCTATCATTGTTACACTTTAGAGAGTTTTCCTATAGTCAGTCACAGTCATACACCGCTTTCGCTTTGTTGGCTCCTTGTATTTATAACAGTATTGCAGATATTTGTTAAAATTTACTTTTTTCATGATATAAGAACATGGATTTGCAATTCATATACAAAATTTTGATATATGAGTATTATACTTATAATCTCATTATTCTTAGTGAATGAATCCCCGGCATTGTGGGTGCTAAGCAAGCCTTTATAAGCCTTCAATCTGGCTGCAGATCATGTCTAAGACAATAAAAATCTGTGGCTGTGCTTATTCCAAGTACTATAGAAATAATTTCCACCTAAAACTGTTTTAATACAATTAAAATTTTACATTTTCAAAAACTCTACAGGCCAAATTATTTAAAAGATCTCATGCTGCAGATTTTAAACAGCATATTGCATATTAATAGTAATATTAACAATAATATTTAGATTTTATTCCTTCACTATCCTTATTTTTTTATTACATACTGCACAAGAATAGTCTGAATTGTCCGATATCTCAGAATTGTAAAAATCAGTACTCTAAGTAGATAATGTTTTAATCAAAATGACAGACCCTCACAGTTTGCTTACCTGCCTGAATAAAAATTAACCATCAAAATCAACTTTTAATGTGCTTTTTTGCTAAGGTGCCAATATAGCAAATACTAAAATATGTTTAGTTTAGTGTCCCAAATGCTATCTGACAACCCCATAACCATTAGCTAGTAAACTGTAGTTGGTAGTTAGTAGATATAGTTAGATAGCCGTGGCTGAATTGACAGGATGTGTCCGCAACTACTTTAAGAAGAAATCGGGCTAAATACTAAATACTTTATATAGTCAGTGGTATTTTTGAAAAGAGTGGGATTTAAAGAGTACACATACCAAATTTAATGCTTGTATCACTATTTGAACGATTCTTTCACTTATCTGCTCTACTAGGAGCTTAGGCTTGGTGGATGTTGCCAAAATGAATACCCCCCTTGAATTTCAGCTCTGCTCTGGTGCATAATTGTTCATTATTTGTTATACTCCTATATACTAGCATAACACATTAGTTTAACTCATTTATTTGCTCAACTGCTTAATCCTACTAACTGACTCTGGGCGAAGGTGGAGTATACCCAGAACAACTTGGCAAACCATTGCAGTACCTGCACACACACCTTGGGGCAAATTGGAACAGCCAATTATTGTAATGTGCATGTCTTTGGACTGTGGGAGGCAACTGGAGCACCCGAAGGAATCCTAGCAAGCACTGGGAAGAACATGCAAACTCAATACAGTGCCACCCCTAATAATAATTATGTTATATTAATTATGTATATTTTACCACCGCAAAGATTTTAGAAGCCATACATCCCTATTTTCTCCTTAATTATATCTGATACACACTTTTAAAATCTGAGGTGCCCTCGCATTGCTGCCCTTTGAATTAATATACCAGTATGAATCAGTAAACTATAATAACCCTCATATAAACGTATGCTTTACATGTTATTCTTGTGGGCATGGGTGGTGCCTTACTGATCTGACAGAAAAAGTGTTGTTTGAGTAATCAAGTGATCATTTTTGCCTCACAGATCCAGGCTGCTTCACATCTGCTCTACCCAGCAATCACATTTGCTTTATTTTATTCATGTAATTTCTGCTGTTTGTTCTTTCTTATTCCATGCTCTATATCCCAGAGGATCTGAATGCAATAAGTTATATTTTACAGGCTGTGGAGGCTGCAATGATCCCTTCGCATACACAAGTGCAAGTGATGCCACCAACAGTTGTGGCTGTAAGTAATTTGTTTTGAATAAATTTTTATACCTGGTTTCAACAGGTTGACTTTCAATAATTTTCCTTTTCAATAAAATTTATTAATTCCTATTCCATTTTTCAGGGCTTAAAGAACCTGACTGTAACTGAGGGAGAGTCTGTGACTCTGGAGTGCCAGATCTCAGGCCACCCCACACCAGGCATTATATGGTTTCGAGAGGACTACAGGATTGAGAGCTCTATTGACTTCCAGGTTACATATGAGCAAGGATATGCTCGTCTAGTGATCCGTGAGGCCTTTGCTGAAGACAGTGGACGTTTCACTTGCACTGCTACAAACGAGGCTGGAACTATCAGCACCTCCTGCTACCTATTAGTGCAAAGTAAGACTAACATGCCTAAAGAGTTAAAGTGCACTAAATACATGCAACATATTTTTTGTGAATGTAAATATATTTATTGACTTTTAACTGACCTTTTTACAGTATCTGAGGAAATTGAGAGTCGGGAGGAGTTGACTGAACATGTCATATCTATGCAAGAAAGACAGTGAGTGTGCCATGCCTGTTTATCAATTTTACCATTTGTCTATTATATACAAATCATGAATTCATTAGCTAGTCCACCCGGAAAGCAAAATTGTAATCTAAATTAAAAATACAATTATAGGTGACTTAATGTCTTCACATTTTGTTGATGTTTGGGGATGAAATATCATGAAAGCATCCTTTAATACAAATGTAGGAAGTCTGTAAGTAATTTTTTAAACTGTCATAATTTCACATAAAGAATGAATTGGAGTAAAGGTAGCATCTTTATGGTAGAATTTACTTAGAATGAAACATGTAAATGCTAGGAGACTGTATGGTGTGTTAAAATTCTAGATACACTGCCCGACCCAAAAAAAAACAAAGTTCTGCACCCGAATATTTTGTTAGTCCACTTTTACCCTTAGTTTTAGCGTGTAATCACCACGGCATTACCTTGACAAACTTGCGCAACATCATAACATTTATTTTCTTTTTGAGCTGGGTTCATTTTTCAATGACTTTTTGAATTGACAACAGGAAAATCAATCACCCCATTTAGTCTTTTCCAGCACATCCCTAAGACTTTGAGTAGGATTTAATTGTTGCCACATAATGATGCTGAGCCACAAAATGTTAGCGTGCAGGACTTTTTTTTTGGCTGGGTACTGCGTCTAACTTATTATATAGATATTCCATTTAAGTTAAATAATATGTCTAGTAAATACAGTCCCTAACACAGAACACAGTTTGAACTACATTTGTGGTTCGCTCAGTTTGTTGTTGTTTTTTTTACAGCTAGTATACAGTAGTGTGCAGTGAAGATTATACACCACCAGTTTTGTCTAAAAGAGCTCCTAACACATTACTTCTCTATAATTTTTGGTGAAAATGTATTGAACAATGCAACTGTAGGCAACGAGATCCAAAAAATCATTCCAACAAGTATACTGAAGAAAAAGTATGGCTAATAAACCAAAACACTGAAAATACCAATTTTTCAGAAAAATTTAAAGGTGTTGCAAATTTACTTTTTTTACTTTTGCATAGAATGAATGAACCATATGGAATGGTTCAGCAGGGGAAGAAATTAAAAAGTTTTAATTACAGTGATGCAGTGATGATTATACACTTAACAAATTGACGGTAAATCAGAAACCCTGCATTATTCAGGTATTTATAATATTGTAATATTGGATCATACTGATAAGAATAGGTAAATAAACAACGTTACATAGTAATAACAAAAATAAAAAAGTCTCTTTATTTGTGGGAAAAAAAGTCAATATTTAGTGTGGCCACCCTTTACTATGATTACAGTGTTTCACCTTTCAGGAGTAGTGTTCACATATTTTTTAATTTCTTCACTTGCTAAACCATTTCATATGGTTAGAAGTTATTCATGCTATTCAAAAGAAAAAACAAAAAAATAAATAAAAAATTGTATTTTTAGTGTTTTTGTTTATTAGCCATACTTTTACCTCAGTATACTTTTTTACTACATTTTCACCAATAAATTATTGAAAAGTAATTTTTTACTTCTTTTTATTAGTAGTCCTTTTAGACAAAAGTGGTGGTGTTTAATAGCCACTCATGTTTTTCCACTAATATGTAATACATTCTAATTCATCATTAAACCTTCCCAGGATTTCAGCTGAACCCAGACAAGAATCTAGTTCAGAAGTCAGTGTGGTATCTGAATCTGTGGATGGCGGAACAACTGTGGCTCCATTCTTTATAAGGAAGCCCACAGTGCAAAAACTGGTGGAAGGTGATAGTGTTGTCTTTGAATGCCAGATCGGAGGCAGTCCGAAACCTCACATCTACTGGAAGAAAAATGGAATTCCACTTACTACTGGATATAGGTGTTTTTACAAATATTATAAATATAAAAAGTATTTTATTTTAACAAAATGGAAGTACCAAGGAGTATTTCAATTAAATGTTTCAATGTTATTTATTTATTTGGTATATCAGATATAGAGCCGCTTACAATAAAGAGAGTGGTCAATGCAAACTGGAGATTTCAATGACCTTTCCTGATGATGCTGGAGAATACGTAGTGTTTGCCAGGAACCAGATTGGAGAAACATCTGCATCAGCTTTGCTGCTTAATGAAGGTTTGTCATACTGGCCAATATGTTGCTACCTTAATCCCCACATACACTAATACACGTAACACACAAATATACTGCCCGATCCGAGAAAAGAAAATGTTTTAGTGTTTATAAAAAAAGTGCTAAGAGTAGTCTAACCAACAAAAAACTTTTTTTGAGAAAACAACATCAAAGTAGTGATTAGAATGTCCACCTAACAGCAAGAAGGCCTGGGTTCGATTTCAAGCTCGGGCGTTTCTGTGTGGAGTTTGCATGCATATATAATATACATCATATTGCACCCTTTAGGTAGCTACTAATTTTTATAGATGCTGGAGTAGATTTAAATACACTATATATTTATACACAGTATAGCTATGTGATATATTTACATATATTGGTTTGTGTGTAATTAAGTTACACAATATGGGGTTGAAATCTGATCACAGACGATGCTCACCATGCAGTGTTTCCGAGTCGCTCTTCCCTGTCATCTCCATCCTCTTCACTGAAACATGACCTCAAAGCTTCCCCCCATGGGTTCATATGCGAATAAAACATTTCCTAAATCTTGTTCATTAATGTCAGGTTCACTGACGTCGCTCCAATGGTCGTAAAATTGACTACAAACTAAAGAGGACTACGAGGCTGCATTCTTGCATGCTGTTAACAAACCTGTGAGGTCGTGACGTGGCAGATCACGTCGCCACATTTGCTGCGTTTTTGGAGAGCTAATGTTGCTCGCTTTAAAAAAATGGATTTATTTCTTTGTAATCTACATACTTTCTTGTTCTAATGATTTCAACATGCCTAGCAGGCAAGATTTAATATATTTAAGCATACTTATATCCTATGTAAGACTGGACCTTTAAGTTTGTTGAAACTGTCATGGCAATTATGTGCCGTAATCAAGGCTAATAGTGGCTTAAAAAAATATGAGTATGCTCTATTAGAGCAATTTTCTGGCTTTTTTTTCATCTGTAATGTTATAAATTATTTATATTGCAATGCATTTTACAGAGGCATATGAAGCTTACATAAAAGAACATGAAACAGCATATAAAACGGAAGTGACTGCAGCAGTGAGACTGGAGCCCAAAGTTGGAGATGTTCCACCTGTATTCACGAATGAACTTGAAAAAGAGCAGTTTATCATTCAGAGGAGGATTGCTAAGCAAACTCAAATGATACAGTCCTTTACTTCGGAGCAGGTTTGTAAACCTTTTTTTTTCTTTACAAAGAGCCATCTCATTCCAACATTCTTGATTATACTTCCAGCTCTAATGATGCTGTTACTTCACAGGAGTTCCAGATATCTTCTGTTGAGCAGAGATTCATGTATGAGATTGAGTGCCATCTTCTTAAGATTACTTATCAGAAACTGCTGACTGAAGATGGGGAGCAAATGGACATGACCATTTCTGAGCATGAGTGTGTTGCCCCAGTTTTTAGCACTCCAGTAAAAAATTACAAGCTGAGAGAAGGAATGAGTGCTACACTGCACTTTAAAATGTCAGGAAATCCACTTCCTAAGGTACGTAAATTTATATAAAGTTGATGTGGAGCCCAAATTATTTTTTAAATCTCATTTTAAGTCTTAGGTAACCTATTTTTCATTATAAACTCTGCTGTACACTTTTTTTTATAACTTGTAAAAAACATTTAAGATTTATAAATATTAGATTTTTTTTAACAAAAGTTACAAAAAAGATATTTGTATGTCAGTTAAAAAAAACCATCATATTTGGTAAGACCAAAAACATAATGAAAGCTTCTGGGTATTGCATGCAATTAAAGAAACAAGTGTGACTGCCAAGATGTGGTTGGTTACAGCTCGTTGCTCATTAAAACTACACAAAATGGACCTGAAATGACTATATTCTTAGTAAAAGGGGTCATCAAACCAATAATTGACTGTTTCATTTATTTGTTTACCTTGCTTTATGGAATGGTTTTATATAGAAACATTTAATTTAATTATTTTTATGTAAATATAAGACATATTTGCTTCTACAACATCTCTTTGCATGTGCCTAAAACTTTTGTATAGTACTATAAATATATTTTAATTTGCAGATCACATGGTATAAAGATGGCAAACGCATAAGGCATGGAGATCATTATCAAATGGAGGTTCTTAAAGATGGTAGAGCCAGCCTGCGTCTTCCTGTGGTGGTGCCAGAGGATGAGGGAATCTACACTGCTCTGATTAGCAACATGAAGGGTAATGCTGTCAGCTCTGGAAAGCTGCATGTGGAATTATCCGATGTAGATGTACACCCACGGTACCGGCAATCGGAGAAAGCTCAGAGAATCAGGTATGAGCCATTTAATGACCAACAAAATGTTGAGGCCTTTTTCACACTGAGGGTTTATTTCCGGTTGTTTGTTTGTTTTTATTTGTTTATCCTGTAAATAAATAAATAAGACAAATATTTTACATTTTTTCACAATAGGGTCACATTTCCAGCATTTCAGTCTTTGATATAAAAGCATTCAACCAATCAGGGCATTGCTTCACACTTGCATTTGACAGTTGACAGGAGACTAAAGATGGCAAAGACTCTGATTCATGTGTTCCTTAGTATCTGACACTCTTTAACAAGGGCAATATTATAATTAATATTATAAAGACAGAGATTTTAAAAACTGACCCACAGACTTCCTGACATGAATACGGCATTCGTGAGAGAGTTTAACTCCTGGACTTAGCAGGGAAACTCCCTGTGTTCTTGCCTCCTTCTAAGAATAGGATGTAACAAAAATATTATCTTTTTTACATATATGATGTAAAAGAGCAAGCACCAGCTCATCATCTGGTGACTCCACTATTAGTGACTAGTTTAGCAGAATACTTAGATGATTTTGTCTTGTTTAACGTGAATATTACTGTTTCATTAAATTCTGCATTTTTTTTTTCATATTTTCGAATTCCTTTTCCAGGTCATGATATATGTGAAAACGCCTTTAGTGTGAAAAAACATGTAAACTCTAAAAGATATTATTAGGTCATTTGGGTTTATTAAGTGTTATATATGTTATTAAGGTTATAAATTATGTTTTATAAGAATATAAAAAAGTTTTCTAAAATTTTTACTTTAATTTTTTTTATCCTTTATTTGAATAGATATGAATTAGAAAGGAAATTTAAAATTTAAAGGCAAATTGCAAATAAACGCAACAGTAGAAGGTGAAAACCAAATTTTCAGATGCACATAAAGTTCACAATGCAATGAAAAAGAATTTGGTGCACTTAAATTTTTTTCTGGATACTTATAATGAGCACCAGACACTTTTAACTTTTTTTCATATGTCCTATAGTGGCTGTTGATAGACTACATAATATGTAGCGAGACAAAGATTAATATAGGGTTATCGTGTCACATGTCATGTCACTCTTACTGAGGTATGCTGTTTTCAATACCATTCAGATCTACATCGCCACGCTCTACAAGTCGTTCCCCTGGATGCTCACCTGCTCGCAGACTGGATGAAACTAATGAAGCCCAACTTGAAAGGCTTTATAAGCCTGTATTTGTCACAAAGCCATCCTCCTTTAAGTGTTCTGAGGGACAAACTGCAAGATTTGACCTGAAAGTTGTCGGAAGGCCCATGCCTGAAACGTACTGGTTCCATAATGGTATGTTGTCTGAAGACCTTTAAGTAACTTCATCAAATTTTACACACATTTTGAAAAGTTGATTTGGATTTTGATTATAGATCTAATTGGGTTATTGTTTTAATTAGGACAACAAGTGACAAATGACTACACCCACAAGATTGTTGTGAAGGAAGATGGAACTCAGTCACTGATCGTGGTTCCTGCTATGCCTTATGACTCTGGAGAATGGACAGTTGTTGCTCAAAACAGAGCTGGAAAGACCTCTGTGTCTATGACTCTCACAGTAGAAGGTCTGTTTTTTATGTACCTTTTTCTTTCAGGTTGGAAATTTTGGAACTTTTTAAAATTTTTAATTACACTTTCATATTAATTTTTAGCTAAAGAAAACTTGGTGAGACCACAGTTTGTTGAAAAGCTGAAGAACATTAGTGTTAAAGAAGGCAGCTTGGTTGAATTGGCAGTTAAAGCAATTGGCTCCCCCCTTCCTGATATTGTTTGGCTTAAGAACAGTGATATCATCGGCCCGCACAAGCATCCACATATCAGGTGTGTATTTTCTGTAGCAGTAAAGAGTACCTAAAAAATATATGGCAAATAATTGCTTTTGACATTATCAATCTAAATAATTGAAATTGTGCTTGTTCCTAGAATTGAGGGTGGCAAGGGAGAGGCTTCTTTCAAGATCTCCCAGAGTTCAGGCTCTGATAGTGCATGGTACACTGCTACAGCTATTAACAAGGCTGGACGTGATACCACTCGCTGCAAAGTCAATGTTGAAGTCAAGGCAGTGGGACCTCAACCTGAGAGAAAACTTATTATTCCTAAGGGAACTTACAAAGCTAAGGAAATTGCTGCACCAGAATTGGAGCCCCTGCATCTCCGCTATGGTCAGGAACAATGGGAGGAGGGTGACCTTTATGACAAGGAGAAGCAGCAGAAGCCTCAGTTCAAAAAGAAATTGACATCAGTGAGACTAAAGCAGTTTGGTCCTGTACATTTTGAATGCAGACTCACCCCTATTGGCGATCCCACAATGGTAGTTGAGTGGCTACATGATAGCAAGCCCCTGGCAGCTGCTAACAGACTACGTATGATCAATGAGTTTGGTTACTGCAGTCTGGACTATGAAGCTGCTTATGCCAGAGACAGTGGTGTCATAACATGCAGAGCTACAAACAAATTTGGCTTTGACCAGACTTCAGCAACCCTGATTGTGAAAGATGAGAAAAGCCTTGTTGAGGAGAGTCAGTTGCCAGAGGGCAGGAGGGGACCTAGAATAGAGGAAATTGAGCGCATTGCTCACGAGGGAGCTCCTACTGGAGTTACTGGAGACGACACAACAGAGAAAACCAAGCCTGAGATTGTCCTACTTCCAGAGCCCATTAGAGTACTGGAGGGGGAAACTGCTAAATTTCGTTGTAGAGTAACTGGGTATCCAACCCCAAAAGTCAACTGGTACTTGAATGGACAGCTTATTCGCAAAAGCAAAAGATTCAGACTACTGTACGATGGCATTCACTACCTTGAGATTGTGGACTGCAAGTCATATGACTCAGGAGATGTCAAAGTATTGGCAGAGAACCCTGAAGGAGCAGTTGAGCATGTTGTGAAGTTTGAGATTCAGCAGAAGGAGGACTTCCGAGCAGTTCTGCGTCGGGCACCAGAAATTAAACCTCCTACAACTGTTCAAGAACACGGCAGGGTGTCCTTTGAGGTTATTAAACCTGAGAAGTCCTTGGAAACCTCCAGTGAGTCAAAAGAGGTGGTAAAGCTGAGGAAAACCGAGAGGGTAGTCCATGAGAAATTAATAGAGGAATCAGAAGAGCTGCGAAGCAAATTCAAACGTAGAACCCAGGAAGGTTACTATGAAGCCATTACTGCGGTTGAATTAAAGTCTCGTAAGAGAGATGAGTCCTATGAAGATATGCTGAGGAAGAGAAAAGATGAACTGCTGCATCATACCAAAGAACTAACTGAGGCTGAAAAGAAAAGGGAAGAAGAGGAACGTAAGCTTACTGTTCCCAAAATCAAACCAGATAAAATAGAACTTTCACCCAGTATGGAGGCTCCAAAAATTCTGGAACGTATTCAGAGTCAGACGGTTGCCCAAGGTGATGAAGTACGCTTCCGTTGCAGAGTTGTTGGTAAACCAGATCCAGAATGTCAGTGGTTCAAGAATGGAATTTTGCTGGAAAAATCAGAACGGGTTTATTGGTACTGGCCTGAAGACCATGTCTGTGAATTGGTCATTAGGGATGTGTCTACTGAAGATTCTGCTAGTGTCATGGTCAAAGCCATGAACATTGCAGGAGAGACCTCAAGCCATGCGTTCTTACTGATTCAAGGTAATTTTTTTTGTTAAAACTGGAATGTCTGAAACATTTAGATAACTTCCTGCATTGTTTGTTTCCTTGTAGGTCATGATACCCTATATGATTACCTCTTTTATTTATTTCAGCAAAACAAGTTGTATCATTTACTCAAAAGCTAGAAGATCAAAATGCCAAAGAAAAGGACACCATGGTGACCTTTGAATGTGAGACTAATGAGCCTTTTGTCAAGGTCAAATGGCTGAAGGACAATGCAGAGATTTTCTCTGGAGATAAGTACAGGATGCACTCTGACAGAAAGGTGCATTTCATGTCTGTACTGATCATCAATATGAGTGATGAAGCAGAGTACAGCTGTGTAATCATTGATGATGACCATACAAGAACGTCTGCAAGACTTTATGTTGAAGGTAAGCAGAAATTACCTATCTAAAGTTGCATATATATGTTATTGCATTTAAGCATCGGGAACCCGATTTCTAATAATTTTAGCCAGTTGAATTGGTAGTAGGGTGGCACGGTGGCGTAGTGGTTAGCACGTCCGGCTCACAGCAAGAAGGTCCTGAGTTCGATTCCCAGCTCGGGTGTTTCTGTGTGGAGTTTGCATGTTCTCTCCGTGCTTGCGTGGGTTTCCTCCGGGTACTCCGGTTTCCTCCCACAGTC
>JBCNYG010000012.1:17713305-17729427 GCA_039654305.1 Porochilus rendahli | reverse complement strand
ATATATAAATTAAGAAGCAGATATAATTCTCAAAGTAACAAGAGAACTGTGGCTGGTTCTGCGAGATGCTCAGTAAAATTTTCAGCTCATCTCCTTGTTAAACTGCACAAACTCTACTTGAGACTACTATATTTTTTAAAGCAAAGTGTCATCACATAAATTATCTTCCTTTCATATATTACTGTTCACTGTGCTTGAAATTTTTTTATGCATAAAAATACATTTAATTATTCATATGTAAATATAAGGCATACTTGCTCTACAGCATGCGCCTGAAACTTTTGGAACATACTATATAGTATGCAAATGTATGCTAAATGATAATGATGAATCTTTCACTTACCTATAATGGCAGTATAATATTGTGATATATAAAACTTACCTTTTGTGCACAGATTTTTCTAGCATGGCTGTGTGTACTGAAGAGGACTCTTACACCACAATTAAAACCTTTGAACTTGTGCCAGAATCTAAATTCTGTACAGAAACATTGGAGAAAAAAATTGAAAAGCCAGTTTTTGTAACCAAACTCACGCCAGCAATTGTAACCGAGGGAAACACAGCTAAATTTACTGCAGTTGTAGCTGGATTTCCAAGACCTGTTGTTCATTGGTACCACAACGGTCAAGTAATAACCACATCATCTATTTATACATTTGTCCAAGAAAATGAAGAATACACTCTGGTTATAAGCAATGTTGAAAAGGAATTAGAGGGAGAGTATACTTGTACTGCAAGCAACAAACTTGGCAAATCAAAATGTACATCTTATCTTCATGTTAAAGTAAAAGATGTGAAAAATGTAGAGCAGCCCATTGGTCACCCTCCATATTTTACAAAAGAAATCGAGTCTGTGCAGTGCACAGTTGGAGGCCAGGCTGCTTTTGAATACACAGTTACTGGGGCTCCATTTCCTGAAATCCAGTGGTTTAAAGATAGCCACCGTATTCAACCTAGTAAACATTGTGTTATTGTTAGTAATGTAGATGGATCTGGCGGCATAAAAATACTGAAAATTCAGCAATGTGATGGTGGTCTCTACTCATGTAGGGCGTCTAACCCACTAGGCGAAACATTCTGCAATGCAGAATTAATTGTCTTCCTTGATTCTGTTTCAAGACCCAAACAAGTGCAAGGTGCATCAAAGAAACAAAAGTCATTCAAAGTGTCCACGTTTGATCATGCCACGGAGTCACGTTTATACAGTGTAAGTCTTTCTGGACAGGCCAGAGCTAGTCTGCAGGAAGGACACCAGATGATTTATACCATTGGCACTGAAGACAGACAGGTAGTATCAAGCGAGGAAGTAGATACTCTTTGTGAGGTAGATGTTTCTTCTGCAACTGTGCACAGAGAGCAGGTAACTCACCAAGCTGCAGTTTTGCAGTCTCATGAAATGCAAGAGAGGGTAACGGTTGCTTTTACAGAACCACAGCAAGCTGTTGCAGCACCTCAGAAACAGCTCCACATGGCTGCAATGACCTCGGCTATTCAAGAAAACCAAGGCTTTATAGAGCAGCACTCTGATCGTATCAAAAGTCCTGACATTATAGAGCTTGAGCTTACTAAGGAACAGCCTTCAAGGGCGATGTCTGCCATTTCTCAGAGTATAACCCCTCTTACAATCGTCAAGGCTGACCCTATAATTGGCAAAGGAGGAGAACGCATACATGCTATTCCAGAAGCAAAACATACTTTCAGTAGTCATCAGGTTGAAACAAAGCTGGCCATTTTAAATGAAGAATACAAAAATATACCTTATCCTGAGGAGGAGAAATCTTTCAGAGTTGCCGAAGGGGTTAAGTTATCGTATTCTGCAATATCTTCTGAGAACCTAGAACTTACAGAGGCTCATTCTTCTTTGTTACCATCCTTAAAAGCCACTGAATCTTCATTTGTAAAGGAAAAAGACAAACCAATACTTACATGTATAAACGAGATAAAGTACTCTCTTTCAAAAGAAAGTAAATTAGAAATGGACAGACCATTTGAAGAATCTGCACAGATGTCCAAAGACCAAATGTTAAAATCTGCCTTTAGTGCTGAGGAAAAGTTCACAATATATGCTGACAAAACTACTGCAGTTTCAAGTCTAGATAGTGGTATTTCAGTGCATTCCCAGAAAGCAGATGATCAGGTGCTTCATTTACAGGTAATCTGTGATCAAAATACTCTTACATCCCAGGGTAGATTAACAAATGAGGCTCCAAGACCCGAGCAAGTTGATGACAGGAAAAGCCCAATTCTTATTCAAACCATGTCTGTGAATGAGCAGACATCTGTTCTTTGCGAAAATGTATCAGAGATTTCTACTGAGAAGACAATGGAATGTATAAAGCCACAGAAAGAACCTCAAGCCAAGATGTATCTTCAGTCTTTGCAAACAGAGACTACTTTATGCAAAGAAGGTTTACTTTCGGTAGACGAACCAGATCAGCAAAAAGCATTTCAGAGACAGGAAAAAACACATAAATATACAGTTACTACTGAGGAGAAGTTAAAGCTGACAGCCGAGTCCTCCGAAGAGATAGATCTTTCTGGGAAAGGGGTGAAACCTGAACACAGAAAAGAGCCCAAACCTTTAAATTGTCTTCAAGTTGTATCAGAACCTATGCAGCTCCCAAAGGAAATTCCTTTTACTGGTTTGGATAAAGAGCACCATGCACTTGTCCAAAAGGAGGACCAAAGGAATTTTATGCATGCAATGTCCGTATTGGACAATTATGCCCTAGAAGAGGGTCACACAGAGAGTGTAAAAGCAATGGAGAAGTTTACTTGCAGGGTAGACTTAGAGCCGAAAATATCCACACATTCTGTGCATGTTGAGGAACAGGCCATATCCACTGAAAGCTGTGCCACTCTTGAGGCTGCTGAGCAGGATTATGCTATTCATATTAAAGAGGGCCAATCTGTTAAGCGGTCAGTATTAATTGAAGAGATGAAAACTCTGACGGGGGAAATATCTAAAGACATTACAAAATCAGAGGCAACAACAATAAATATTCTAACGGAACCATCGAAACCTCTTCTAGTTACAGGGTCTCAAGAAAGAAAAGCACTTCCCAAGGAACTTACCTTTGTGCTTCCTGCACCAAAACCGCACAGCTTGGGTATCAAGCATCAGTTAGAAAGTGCATTACATTGTGCAGTGTCCTGTGACCAGGCTTTAATCCTGGCAGATGTTATAGGATGTTTACAGGTTGTAGAAGTGAAGGAGGTTAAAGTGCATAAGGAACCAAAGAATGCAATGTTCTCATATCTTATTACAACTACGTCTGCCCCATTAGAAATAACAATTGCTTTTGAGGGTGAATATCCTCAAACTGCTGTTCTTAGGAGTGAACTTCAGTCTGCCTTAAATGCTGTGATTTACAAAGAACACCAGGTCTTTACTTCTGAACAGCCTGAAACAATGACAGTCCTTGGACTTCAGCAGGTTCAGTTTGGAACCGCTTCCTCAAAAGAGATGCTCTCACCAGTGGTAGAATCTGTAGAACTAACCGAAAATGTGGATGTGTTTGTGCTACCAAAGGGTCAGTCTGCTGCTTTAAAGATTGAGGCCAATGAATCTTTCCAGTATATTACTGGTCAGGAAGAAATTATTGTAAAACAGTCAAAACAGCAGGTGATTCAGAGGGCCATGGAAACAAAAGCTGATATTCTAAAATCAATTCAGAGTAGAACACAAGAAATTGAAAGTATATCTTTTCAAGAAGGGAGAGATGCAAGTTTGGAAGATATCACTACTAAAACACCACTGGCACAATTTCCACCTGAAAAGTCCACAAGTGTCTTTAGTGTAAAAGCAAAAAGTGTAGAATCTGTAAAAGACGACATAACACTGAAAAGAACATCAGAACAGGTTTTGAAAAAGAGAACTCATTTTGATTTGCCATTAGAAGATATTGCTGTCATAGAGAATTCTATGGTTACATTTACTGTCCGTATCAAGAATGTGAACCAAGTTAGCTGGTTTTTGAATGGCAAATTGATCAAATCTGGCAAAGGGTTCAAATGTTCGAAACATCATGATGCATACACTTTAGAAATCAACAAAGTTGCAAAAGAAACACATGAAGGCGAATACACATGTGAAGCTGTGAGTGAAGGCAACAGGGTCTCCACATCATCAAGACTCACAATTCTTTCAGCAGGTTTGGTTATGGAGTTGTATCTGCCACAATGAGTCATCTAATCCTTAACATTTTCCATCTTAGGTGTAAAAACTTTGGATAGTTACTAATCAAGTGCTAAGCATCAACATCAGCCACATATTCACATTTCATTAATTTCACCTTCAATTTCAACATCAACTTTCCATCATTACCTTGTTTGATTTATTTATTTTTGTTTGTTTCTTCAGGGATTGCATTCATGTGTATTACACATTCTTTTAATTCATAAAATAACTTTCACTATTGTTGTATCATGGACTGTCATGGTTTACTGTGTTTATATCACAAGTGGACGATATGGCAATGTGCTAAGTCACTCAGTACTTCAAGAATATTGACCACTGGGTGATACTTAAAAAAACAAACAAACAAACAAACAAAAAAAATGGGGGTTGGGGTGTTTCTGTGTACAGTTTGCATGTTCTCCCTGTGCCTGTGTGAGTCTCATCCAGGTACTCTGGTTTCCTCCCATAGTCCAAAAACATACACAGTAGGCTGATTGTTGGTTCCAAATTGCCCCTAGGTGTGACAGTGAATGTGTTCGCCATGCAGTGTTTGCCTGGCAAGCAGTTCAGAGGGTACCCCGCCTTCGTGCAGAGTAATTACGATTAAGCAGCTTAGAAAATGAATGAATTATGAATATTTATTCATTCATTTTCTGAACCGCTTAATCCTAATTAGGGTCACAAGGAGGCTGGCACAAATCTCAGACGACTTTGGGCGAGGGCAGAGTACACCCTGGAAAGCTTGCCAGGTCATCGCAGGGAAGAAGCATGCTGACGGAAATGTAGCCAACTCTTGACAAAAATCAGCAATAGTTCTTTTACATTCCTCTTTATATATGCCTCTAAATGGCCGGCCTTTGATAGCCCAGTTAGCTGCACTGAGGGGACAGCAGTGACATCCAGTTGATAGTGGGGCTTGAACCCCTGAGCTTGGGACCAGTAATCCAGCACCTTACCACTGGACCACCACTGCATAAATTATATTATAATCTTTTGCCATATCGACCATGCTTTTTCCAACTCATGACCTCATCCACTCCCCATGAAATTCGACTTAACCATATTTGTTTTTATTTCACTTCATTAATATTTATGGCATCTCTTTTTCACAGTCATTTGAGGACTACTGCTCTTTTCATCTTATCCATGCTCCACCCATCTGAACACAATCTATACAAAAATAGTGTCATATATTTTAATTATATATATATATTTATTTTTTTTTCCTTCTTCTTTTTTTACTTTACATGATTTAGTGCCACCAGTATTCAAGAAAAAAATCCATGACCTTGAAATCAAAGTTGGCAATGCTGCAAATTTCGAGTGCGAAATTGAAGATGCTCCAGAGGTGACCTTCAAATGGTTCAAGTCTAACTCTGAACTCAGACAGAATGAGAAGTGCAGGATCATCAACCACCATACCACATCATATCTAGAACTCCTGAACTCAACGAAGGCAGACATTGGGGTATATACTTGCAGTGCTTCAAACAAGTATGGCACTGACAGCTGTTCTGCTAACCTAAACATCACTGGTAAGTTAGCTGGCTTATTTATTAATTTAAAGCTTTGCTTGCACAATGGCATGAATGATAATTATTGGGATTCAGTTGTGCTGAACACTTGTTATCAGAGGTGATTATTCTTCAAGATGTAGGTGTAGTCAAAGGTATAATATTTTTTTTTCAGCAGGGGTCTGGCTGTTTGAGTTTTCTTAATAATACCGTTATCTTATGTATGTCTTGTCTATTCTTTTTGAAAGAAGCTATCTTATTTTAACATTTTTATCACACTCTTCCACCTATCTTTGTGGCCAAGACATTACTTATTTTATGTTATGCATGTTGAATATCTTCAGGACAATTCTTATAAGGATTTCTTGAAATAAATGAATGACAGACTTTTAAAATTCATTTTAGGTGAGGGCTTTAATAACTTTTGGTTTGTTTCCCTTCTCATGATGAAGAGGAGCTTCCTAATGAGAATATGCTTTAGAATATTTCCTGTATAACTTTTGTCTTTATGAAAATGCTAAATGCTTCTAAGATTGTCATAGTGCACTATGGTGCTAGCTAACGGCTAGCTTGCTGGTCAGATATGCACTGGCTCATATACGATTTATTGCCCCCACTCCGAACAATCAGATTGCATGTACTGCCGTTGCCATATAATAGTAAAATATTAAAAAAAGCAAACGGCCTTTTATGTCTGTATGTACTATCCCTGATATTTATCTGTTAAAACGCAGTGATCTTGATGCTAATGAAAACACATTCCTGTATTTCTACTCAAAAAATATCTGGATATTACACTATTATAAAAACTTCATGCAGGTCATTTGCATGAAATGTAAATGCAGAAAATTATTTTAGCATTAAGAAAGATTATACTAATGAATTAAATTCTTCTATTCTTCTATTTCTATAACTTTTAAACACTATTTCAGACTTAAATAACTAATTCAGAATATGGTCCTATAAGATTACTAAAAATACTAATGACATTTTACATTATCATGATAAGGTTTTTTTTTTATTTTGATCCTCAGAACCTCCATCCCTACAAATGCTGGATGTAGAAAAGGGACCAACTTCTGTGTTTCAGTGTGAGGTTATTAGTACTGCCCCATTTGGAGTTAACTGGTTAAATGACACAAAACCACTTCCTTTGGACAAAAAACATGCACTTGCCTTTCAAGATTCAGTTGCACGGGAATGTATTCAAGAATGTTTGAAGTATCATTCTTTTGAAAGATCAGATGTTGAGGAATATCAGTATTACTTATCGAATATAGTTGGAAAGATGTCGTCAGAATCAGTTGCTGAGTTAAAAGGTTAGTATGGCAGAGGAAGAGGAACTTATGCTAGATTCCCTAACTAACCAGTGTGTTGTTACTAACATGCAGCGCGTGTCATAGTTTTCACCTATAATCTGCTAACAAACATCTGACAATTTAAGAATTTCAGATGATGGCATGGTCTATGCGGTTTTAATGGTGTGATTAATCTGCAATATCACAAAGTTTCTGATTGCTGAGTAGCATCAAGTGACAGCTGTACCAAGCAGAGCATTTCAGAAAGGTTTCAGTCAATCCCAAGTATCATTCTGGATATAGTTCTTTAAAATTTTTGAAAATAAGAATATGAGTTTATGCTGAAGGCAAAAAACTGGAAGCAGTGAAACTAACTGCAATGCAAAATAAATGTGATATAATGTATACAGCATTTTGGTAACATGATTCAAACATAACACCATGGAAACCACCATCTTTAAAAAATTAGTGAAAACATATTGCTTAGTGACACCTTTTAAAAATCTTGAAATAAGATGAACATACCATGCATCCATGAAGATGACCATCACCTGCCTGCCAGCATAGGAAAATAGTGGAGCAGCCTGAATCATGACTCTTGCAGCAAAATCTCTTGTGATCAAGTTTGCTGGAATGGACTGTCGTAAAAAACATTACCAACATGTTGGATGATACTATTTGTCCATTTGGGTATACATCATACATTTATCAGATTTCTGTCAGTGTGTCTCTGTAAGATGTAGAGAAACTGACAGTCTGATTGTTTCCTGTGGGTTGAATTTTTGCTGAAGTGAATTTGTTCTTTTCCTGCTGGTGGTTTACCCTAAATCTTTGGATGTACCAATCCTGTCAAGGCCAAGTACCTCACTGTGATTTGAGAAGAACACTATACTACACACATGCTTGCTGCATAAGTATTACTCTCTTTCCCTTAAATCGAGGACTTGAGCTGACTTTCCTTCTTGGCCTACGTGTTCACGGACAACAAATGTAACAGAGTGTTTCTGAAGAATACAAATAAGAGACTAAAATTAGGAAGAAGAACCTGAACCGCATCTGAAAGTAAATGCAAATCTGTTGAAGAAGAAATTTAAATGAAAAAACAGACTCTTTCACTGGATCTTGATGCAATACCTTGGAAGGTTTTTTTCTTTTTCTTTTTCATTTCCCTTGGATCTGACTTCTAGTCAAGATACGGATACAAAGATATTGTCCTACCCCATCACATATTTATTTTTTTACCCCAAGACATTATCAGTATAACTGGATCCAATAAGTTCTTTTCACAGAAAACATCTGTACTCTCATACAGATGCAAAACCAAAATTACTTTTTGGTAATGTTTTTTTATGAATGTACCAAGAAAACTACTGAAAAATGTGAAACATTAATCGATCCTGCTCAAGTGACTGCAATCATAGGTTTATATACTGAGACATGTCCTCTTGAAACAGATCTTTCCCAAGTTTGTACATAAATCGAATTCTTCATGTTTGGATTAAGAAGAAATGACTGAAACACCTTCTGGAAACAAAATTAAAACCAAGTGATGGATTATGATCCTGAATTAATTTCTCGATGTTGATATTCAGAGAATTTTCTCTACCTTGCTCACACACACACACACACACACACACACACACACACACACATTTTTTTAAAAAAAGGCAAACATTTATTGAAACCAATTTTTTCTCAGTGTTACTCACTTTATGAAGAAGCTAAAAGACTTTCCATACCAATGAGCAAAACTTGAGGCTTGAGTGCACGTTCACTGGACCCCAGAAAAAGTCAGATCTTTTTATACCAATAAGCAAGTTATTAAAAGTTGAGTGTTCATTCACTAGAGCAGCAAAAATATTTGTGACTTGGTATAAGGATGACAAGCAACTCTACACCTCTTACAGACACAATACCAAAGTTACACCAAACACATGGAGTGGAGTGCCTGCATAATTCCAATAATGATACCTCTGGGGAATACTGTTGTGAAGTTTCTCATGCACATGGAACTGATATCTTGGAATCACCTCGCTCCTGCTGAAGAAGAGCCATATGGACGTAGATCTGCACTCAGAGACTGTGAAGATGACTTTTTACTGCTGGTGATATAAACTGTTTTGCCACAATTATTTAGAACTTACAGTCGTGGTAAAACCAACTGGACTACATGTTGGACTGTAATGAAGTTTCGCTTATATGGTTTATATTTTATGGATTCACCAGAATGACGAAGGGTTTCCTCTCAAGGTTTCTTCCTCGTGTCAACTGAGGGAGTTTTTCCTTGCCACCGTCGCTGCGGGCTTGCTCATTAAGGATGTGTAAGAGTTGTAGAAAAATGTTTAAATTAATTTTTTTATTACTTTTACTATATAAAGCCAGTTGTCAGTTGTAAAATGCTTTATATTTATTGAAAATAAATCAATAAATATACGTCATGCTCCAGTAAAAATTATTGCAGGTTTGTAAATCAAGATGATACTTGTCTGTGTTTTTTTTCTTAAGTCATCTGGGAAGTCATAGTTTTGCAAGCCAAAAATCATGTAATTTGATGAGAGAGCAAGTTGATATTGCAGTGTAGGACAGCATGGTGACTGAAATGATGCTCTTATTTATGCTTTTGTACTACAAGGTATGATATGGTGTGATGATAAGGCTTAGTTTGTCCAAGACAGGGAGCATGTATTTAAAGAAATATGTTTTGCTAGTGCTTGTATTTGTGGATATGCTTGGATCAAGTTCTCTTCATTTGTCTTTTGGTCTGCACGTTTTCTGAAAAGCTTGAAAGATTTTAGATCTCTTCTACGTGGATTTTTGATATGGAAAGCCACAAGGAATGATCTGCTCTTTAGTTTCCAGCATGTTGCTGAGGATGCTGTGAAAAGTGTACATATGGTGCTTGCTGTTTTGACAAACATAATGACATTGGTGCCTCTCTTAGAACCACCATCCTTCCTGAAGAAGTTGAATGACACAGTCTTCCCAATTACCAGTAGACTGAGACTTGAATGCACTTTCACTGGCTCTCCAAAGTTGTTTGTAACATGGTACAAAGATGGGAAACAGCTGTATGCCTCATACAGATATAACATAAAGGTGACAGACAATTCAAGTATCCTGGAATGTCTTCACGAGTGTAACAAAGAAACTCCAGGAAAATACTCTTGTGAAATCTTGAATTCCTATGGATCTAACATCTGCCATGCCAATGTGACCACAGAGACAGGTTCGTATAACTTTTGGATTCTTTTTAATTTTCTACTGCATCATATTCTATCAACTAGCAGACACTACCATCATGTTTAGTTTGTTTATCTACTTTGATTAACCCTAATTTGGAGGTTCCGGGCCATTAAGTTATTGGTCATTGTGGATAACAAGGATGGATGATATGTTCAACATATATCGAAATTTTGTCATAGTATGCAGAATACTATGAATAGTTACATTTATTTATGTTGATCCTCTCAGAACCTGCCCGGTTCAAGCAAAAGCTTAAGGACATGAACATTGCTATGAGCAAGAAATTGCTTGCGTGTTCATTCGCTGGTGCCCCAAAAATATTTGTTACCTGGTATTAGGATAGTAAGCAGATCTATGCCTCTTATAAATACAGCACTAGAGTTGTTGGCAACACCTTCACATTGCAATGTCTACATGCATGCACTGAAGAGACCTCAGGATTATATACTCTTGTGAACTCTCAAATTCTTATGGAACTGACGTCTGTCATGCTCAAGTGACAGCGATTTCTGGTTAGTATCAAATGTAAAAATTAATGTGCTAATATAACCCTGCACCCAAGGAAGAAAAAAAAAATCTTATTGGTATGATGTTCCTCTCAGGACCTGCTAGTTTTGTGAAGAAGCTGTCCAATCAGTCACTCCAAAAGAGGCAAAAACTGAGGCTTGAATGCTCCTTCACTGGAATAGAAAATATTTGTCACATGCTATAAAGATGGCAAACAAATGCACGCCTCTTACAGAGTCATTTCCAAAGTCATTGGAGTCATATCCAAAGTCATTGGAAAGACTTGTATCTTGGAAGGTCTTCATGAGTGTAATGAAGACACAGCTGGAAGATATTCTTATGAAATTTCAAATGATGATGGACATGATATCTGCCATGCACAAAGCACAGTTGGGACAGGACTGTAAACTTGATTGTACACGTTTTTAAACTATATTGGCGTGTCGTACTTAAAGAAAGGGTACACTCCCCAAACAAAGATGGCAGAAATTATAAAAAGTCTTTAGTAGTACTCTTGGTGACATGACGCTTGCTAGCACCCATCTTAAACTAACTAGTGCTAACTGGAAACAAGTGTTCTAACTTATTTTCAGGCTTTTTTTCCACCTTATATATTATTGGGCTGCTAACTCCATAATGACAACTGGTAATTATTAGCAATAGAACTTGATCTTAAGACTAATTGATTTGTTACTACTTGCAGCATTGAGTGTAGTCTGTAAGTATTATTTAACAATTTTGGTTATTTAATAAAATTGATTAGTGATAAAAAGATTATCAAAATATTAAATAATTTGATTCGTCAAACATACAGTATGTCTGATGCTGTATATCAAATTTGTGACTTTAATAGTGGTATCTATATAACTGGTATCTATATAACAAACTGTTGTCTGGGAAAACAAGATTTCATTGCCTTTGACATATGATTAACTTATTAGCTTATGAATAGTTTAGGACAGGTTTTCTTTTTTTTTCTTTATTACTGTCAGAGTCCTTCTATTAATGCTTTGTTGCTCAGTCATTTTCATAGATGTGGAAATGCTGAGGGTGCAACTGGTCTTGACACCTACACTCACTTTCCACTTTATTAGGAACAACTGTAAATTGATAAATTTGTAACCCCATCTGGGAAAAGTCTAAAAATCACTTAAGCTCCCGTTCCATATGTTGCACAGCATATACATAGCAGGTTCAAGACAGTAAATTGGGCAAATGCTTCGGATAGCTGTGGGTGTGTTGTACAAAACGCATCTGTTGTGCAACGGAAAATGAGATGGTATACCATTGTTGTTAGCACATCCGCCTCACGGCAAGAAGTCCCAGGCTTGGGCGATTCTGTGTGGAGTTTGCATGGTCTCCCCATACTTGTGGGGGTTTCCTCCAAGTATTCCTGTTTCCTCTCACAATCCAAAGACATGCACATTAGCCTAAATGACTGTTCCAAATTGCCCCAAGATGTGGATGTGTGTGTGTGAATGGCTGAGTGTGTGTTGGCCATGTGATATTCTGGCGAGCTGTTCAGATTGTATCCCACCTTTGCCCAGTGTTGGCCGAGATAGGTGGCAGCCTCCCCAAGACAATAATAGGATTGAGCTTTTTGGAAAATGAATGAATGAATCTCATAGGTATTTCTTAAAGTCAGGTCCACCTACAGTGCCTTCGCCCGAAGTTGCCCGCAACCCTAATTAGGATTAAGCGGTTGAGAAAATGAACAATTATGACACCTTGTGACTTTCATGTTAATGTTTTGAAAACTTCCTTGGAAGTTCTATGGAATGTGTGCTTCTCAAAAATGCAGAAGACATAAGTGAAAACTGCTAATCTCTTGGGGTTTGCGCACTCAACAGTCTCTTGTTTTAGAGAGGGAATCATCCGATGTGTAAATGATTTGTTGGCTGATATACCTTATTGTAAAGAGGTCACAGGAAAATTGCCAGACTGATTTGAGTTACCAGAAAGAACATAGTAACTCAAATAATCAGGCTTTACAATCCTGGTATAAACAGTGCAGGCTTCTGCTGCTCCTACGTCAAGGTCTGATGTTTTGTCCGTGTTAAGCTGATTTTCTGCTTCCCACGATTGTAAAAATTGATTATTTGAGTTACTATATTCTGGCCCCCTGTGCAGCTAACTGTGTTATCAAAGGCCGGCCATGTCTCTCACTGTCTATGGTGGGAGGCATGTAAAAGAACCATTACTGATTTTCGTCAAGAGTAGGCTGCATAGCCGTCAGCGTGTTTCTGCCCTGCGATGCTGCGATGGCCTGGCGAGCTGTCCAGGGTGTACTCTGCCCTCGCCCAAAGTCTGCTGAGATGGGCACCAGCCTCCCCACGACCCTAATTAGGAATAAGTAGTTCAGGAAGTAAATAAATGAATAATTTAATTTCTTTATTTTGACCTGAAAGCAGATTTGCTTCACAGATTAAAGGCACATTTGCAATATACATTCTAAAAGACACCATTCTTTTTATAGTTAGTTTCGTTTCTCTGAGCTGTGAACCTGACCACCAGCAGCAGGAGCATGTCTGGAACATACAAAACAACAACATTTTCAAGAGTACTTCTTAATTTTATTTATTTATTTATCTCAGATTTTTTCTGTTGTTTAGAGGTTGTCTCTCTCTCTCTTTCACACAATTCCTCTTATTTCTCTCCATCAAGCATCATTCGATATGCTTCAGCATTGTTTTTAAGAGCTGTGAGCAGCATAGTGGTTAGCATATCTGCCTCACAGCACAAAGGTCTGGGGTTCAAGTCGGGCAATAGCGTTTCTGTGTGGAATTTGCATGTCTTGTGGATGTTCTAGACAGTTCCTAGGTATGTGTGTGTGTTGTCCCTGTGAAGGAGGGGCGAGCTGTTCAGGGTGCACCCCACCATTACCCAGAGTCAGTTAAGACAACCTTCAGCTTCTCTGTGACTCTAGTAGGATTGAATGGTTTTTATTTAACTCACTGACTTTCACATCAAATGGTCTGTTCTATTGATTTTTAACTACAACTTGCCAAACTCAACTTTAGACACTAAGTGTTATAAAACACTTTCATATCTAATGAAACACTTTAATATGTTCTTTCATTTTAACAAATTAAATTCATTAAGACTTGAACTGAATCTAGTTTATTCATCCTAGGTATTGCATAATGGTTATAAGTTTGATTGCTTATTCATTCATTCATACAGTCATTTATTATGGCAGAGAATAAGAAGTCAGTTGGCACAGCTTTCTCACAGAAACATGCTAAAATGCAGATTGGTAAAATCTGAGTATTGTAGCCTGCCTGGACATTATGGAAATACCTTCAGGACATTATATAATTTAATAACAGGATTCTTAATCCTACTATAGTTATGGCTGGGGGAGCGAGACCACCGCAGGGCCAACGCATACTCAAGCGTTCACTCTCACATGTACGGGCAATTTGGTAGAGCCAACTCTGGGTGAAGGCGGTGTGCCCTGAACAGACCATGATTGGCCAACACGTATAACCATTCACACATAGGGTTAATTTGGAACAGGCAGCTGCCTAATGCACATGTCTTTACACTGTGAAAGTGAACTGGAATACCCAGAGGAAACCCACCCAAGCATGGGGAAAACATGCAACTTCCACACAGGAACGTCCTCACCCGGGACTCGAACCCAGGACTTCTTTGCTGTGAGGCAGATATGCTAACTACTACACCGCTGTACTGCCCCTCTGTTGACTATATTTTAATAGATACAATAGTGTGCAGTGAAGATTATACACCTTCATTTTTGTCTAAAAGGGCTCCTAATAAAAAAAAAGTGAAAAAATTAATTTTCTATAAATTGTTTGGTGAAAATGTATTAATGTACTACGATGGCCTGGCGAGCTGTCCAGGGTGTACTCTGCCCTCGCCCAGAGTCGGCTGAGATGGGTGCCAGCCTCCCCACGACCCTAATTAGGAATAAGCGGTTCAGAGAATGAATGAATAAAAGGCAAATTTTATATTTAATTTAATATAATATTCTTAAATAATTCTATTCTTAAATATACCTATTATTATAGAGCTGTGATCATAAGGCAAGGTATTATTGTTAATACCAAGTTATTCTCCAGTGTACACTAATTGCAGGTAACAACATAGAGAAACTCATGTTTGGTTACATCACAAGGTGTCACAGCAAATATTATTTATTATTAGCAAGTAATATTTGCTGTGACACTTAATGTAACCATATATATATATCTGTGTGTGTGTGTGTTTGTCACACACACACACCCATCATAGGCTGTTGTTTTATATTTTATATATAATATACATATGGTCGAGTGTTATTTGGATTGGAATGTACTAGAAGGAAGTTACTCAGTGCCTTACCATAAGCCAATAAAAGGTGTGTAGTAAAAACAGCCGCAAAACACCACGGAACCTCCACCCATTTACAGCTGAGTTATTGATTTTGAATTCCAGGCTTCTAGTATTGTGGCAGGAAAAAAAATCTTTTACAGACGTAGTAACCCCAAGATTGTAATTTTCCTTGTAATTCACTATCAGTGATCCTTGTTTTTTTTGTTTTGTTTTTTTTTTAATAACCCTTTTCTATTCTATGCAAGTTTGTCATGGTTCTATCTGATATTTTGATTTGCAACTTAGTCATGTTGGCGCAGCAGTTAGCCTCACAGCAAGAAGGCCGGGGTTCAGTTCGCAGGCTCGGGCGTTTCTGTGTGGAGTTTGCATGTTTTCCCCATGCTTGTATGGATTTCTTCTTTGTATTCCAGTTTCCTTCCACAAACATGCACAGTAGGCTATGTGATTGAATTAGGCTAGGTAAACTGGAAGTTACAGCACTTTAGACTTTATGTTTCCATATGCAAATGACATACTTGGGGTAAAAAATCTCTTGACCTGAGTAGCACTCAACAATCACTTTTTGAGGGGGAGGATATATATCTTTCTGTTATTTTTACACCTGAAACCAGTATTGTTGGACGGTGGGAGGGGACCGGAGTTACCCACACAAGCATGGGGAGAGCATGCAAAATCCACATAGAAACGCCCTTGTCAAGACTCGGACTCGAGCCCAGGACCTTCTTGCTGTGAGGCAGACGTACTAACCACTACGCCACAGTGCCACCTCAATTTGTTTCACTGCAAGCAATAATACAGGTACAATAGATATTGATGAACCAACAAGAAGCACATTTACATATACAGTGATGTACATGATCAGTCAAAACTTATCACACACCTTCTAATTCACTTCAAATGAGTAGGGGTGTCTAACCATTTGATTGGTATGGTGTGTGTGTTTGTGTGTGTGTGTGTGTGTGTGTGTGTTTCCCCTCGCTGATCTGGCTCAGGGTGCACTCTTCCTTCACTCCGCGTCGACTGATGTAAGCTCAAGCGATCG
>JBCNYG010000012.1:17685906-17700788 GCA_039654305.1 Porochilus rendahli | reverse complement strand
CACATGAAAACATACTAAACAAACTGATCCGCAAGGCCGGTAACATTGTGGGGATGGAGCTGGACTCTCTGACGGTAGTGTCGGCGAATGTTGTCCAAAATAAAAACAATACTGAACAATACCTTACATGTATGCTGATTTCCATATGTATATTGTATATATATATATATACATATATATATATTTGTAATTTTTTTTCTATTGAGACATTTATCTTCATCTTATTCTTACTTGGAATGGAGCTACTGTGTGCACATAATTTCCTGTGGGATCAGTAAAGTTTTCTGATTCTAATTGATTAGTCTGAATAGACAAAATTTACAGGGACGATGACAGCAGGGATGAATGTTGCAGTCCTATTGAAGAAGAGAATAGTTTTAGTGAAGAATGTAATAGTTTTAGTGAAGCAAAATGAAAAATAAAGCAAAATAAATCACATTGACTCTTATACAGAGGTAAGTAAGGGGTGTAGTCAATGTGGTCATATACAGTGCATAGAAATGCACATGATGTTGTGCTCTAAAAGAAAATGTAATTATTATTATTTTATTTATTATGTATATATCGCCCGGCATAGCACTGTACATGTAGCAGCAGCAAAATTGCTAATAGGGTTGCGGGGAGGCTAGAGCTTATCTCATCTAACACTGAGCAGAGGCAGGATACACCCTGAACAGCTCGTTAGACTATCGCTGGGGCAACACACACACAAACATTCACACTCACACAACAAGGAACAGGGAATTAGCCTACTGTACGTGACTTTTGAATGTGGTATGAAACCGGAGTACCTGGAGAAAACCCATGCAATCACAGGGAGAACATGCAAGCTCCAAACAAATGCCCCCACCAAGTGCGAGAGTGCTGTGAAACAGCCATGCTAACTACTATACCACCATGCCACCCCTCACCAATGCATTAAAATAATAAATATAAAAATCTGCTAATGTGTTTCTCCATTTTATTTTTATTGTATTTCTTTAGAACATGAAGCCATGCCTGTAGAGGAGATAGTCGCAGTGACAACAGTGCCTGAGTCAGAACAGCAACCTGCACCTAAAGGTATTCATTATAATAGACGTAGTCATGTTCTTATATGTTGCATACCAATACTTTATTGTTGCAGAATCTGCAAATGTGAATAGCACACACACACCAAGCAGGCAGTACCAGTATGCATATACTGTAAATTGCAGATTAAATAAATAAAATAAATCTTCCTTGCATGTTAATACGTAAACTAACTTTTGTCATAATAAATGTGTTTCTTTTGTCTGATCTTTTAATGTGATTTGCATGTTTTTTCTAAATTGTTACATGTTGATATTATTATTCTTGCTGTCTGTTATTTGTTAGTGCCATCTTTTAGACTCTGATAGTTCTCTGTCTTATCCAAAGATGTCCTAAAACCTGCAGTTCCAGAGGCACCTAAGCCCAAAACTCAGCTATCAACTGAAACAAAAGTGGTACCAGTAGCTGTAGCCGAGCCAGAGCCTAAAACTGAGCCTAAGCCTATACCCAAAGCTACACGGGAGCCTGAACCTAAACCAGAACCAAAAGCTTCATTAATGCCAGAGCTAAAGCCTGAACCTAAACCTGAACCAAAACCAATGCCACAGCCAGAGCTTAGGCCAGAACCAAAACCTACACCTAAGCCAGAGCTTAGGCCTGAACCAAAGTCAGAACCTAAGATTTCAGTTACAAAGAAACCTGAATCCACACCAATAAGAGGTATTACATCAACAGCCTTTGTAGAATGTCCTTGTCTGTTTGTCTGTTGATCCATCCACAGTAGTCTGTCCGTTATTGTTTGTTTATATGTGGGTTTATATGTTGTAATCATTGTATGTTTTTATCATGAGATCATGGTGTTATCTTTGTGTAAAAGCCCATTTCCTGTTTCTGTCTATGTTGACCTTTAATATTCTTAATCTTTAATATAATCATTCTAGTATTTTTAGTATTTCCTGACTTTTAATGTTTTTTAAAAGAACCAGATGCTCCTATGAAGCCAGAAGGAATAATACAACCAGAATTAACTGCAAAACATGAAGAGGTTTTACCTCATAGAACACCCATTACACCAGCAAAAGGTAACTGTCAGACTGAGGCAATTGTCAAATTGCAATGTATCTATGCTTTTTTGTTCATAACATTTTATGTTAAAACTTACCTTTTTCTGCTGTGTGTCACAAACCATTATAACTATAATGGGAAGTCAATCATTTGTATTGTGTCTGTGTTGTTACAACCAAGGGTGGTTGTGTAAATTCTTCTTCTTCTTCTTCTTCTTCTTCTTTTTATTTTAAACTCTTACTGGTCTTTGAGATAATATGCACATGTAAGTATCAATGTCTTCTTTTCTGGGATAAATTTGTATAACCATGATATCTTCTTTCAAAGATCATGGGGTGGTGAAGACAACGGAAACACCAAAAATAGAACCCGACAAAATATCAGTTGCCCCTGAACAACCAACGGTGACAAAACCTAAACAGGAATTGTGTGCAGCTCTGAAGTTTGGGCCTGCTAAAAAACAAGAGCCCACTCTTATTCCTATAAGAAAGCATGAGATTTTACCAGTACCACTTGAAGTGAAAAAGGCAGATGTGTTTAAGATACCAGAACATGCCTCTACAGGGCAGGTAGAGGTCCAAATGGCTGAAAAGTCAGAACCTACACTGGTGTCTCCAGGCACTCGAAAACAAGAAACAAGTACAAAGCCTGAGCTACCATCAAGCTCTAAAGCAGAGCCTGTTATTAAAGAAGAGCCAAAAGTTGCTCTCCCAAAAGCTCAAAAAGTAGAGACAGTGCCAACTCAAATTCCCCCACAGCTACCTCTGGCAAAATCTGAATCTATCCTAGAGAAAGAACAGACATCTGTTTCAGAAAATAAATCTCCACCAAAAAGAGGTATAATTAACAATCATTTTTCCATTGTTCCATTGTTCTGTGTTCCTGGACAAGTCCTATTAATAAATATAAATGGTTTATGCTTTATGCTTTTATGCACCCGCAAAGATTTCTTCATGATTTGTGTGCAAATATGCAGAGCATTCTATTCTGGATAGTAGTGAACTTAACATTTGTGTTGAGTATGCAAGATCACTAATCTCTTTAACTGTCTTTCCTGTCTGATATAATTTTTACATTTATTTCATACATTTATTTAGTGGTCGAACTTAAATATCCAGAAGTACCAACTGAGGAAGCACCTATGCCTAAACCTCAAATGGAAATTGTAATGGCTCCTACTAGAGGTATGCTAGATTGATCTTGGGGGATTGTCCTTATTATCATACCCCAAAGTTCTTCTTGGATTATGTGTTGCTGTATGTCTTTAATGCTGTATTAATGTAAAGTGGTACATATCATTTCAACAGAACACATTATGCATGTATATGTACAACCTTCAAATGTCTTATTGTTGATGTTCACCTTTTGAACATACTCCTGACACCAGCAGATGGTGGAATCTTAAAATTATTTAATGTACTTGCAGCTTCAGAAAGAGTTGAACAAAAACAATATGCAACAATGGAAATATCTACGAGAGTGGAAGAAATTTCAGTAACAAAGGAAGTGATTTCAAGACAGGAAATCTCATATGAAAGTGTGTCATATCAGCCTATGGAGACTTCCTTGAAGGTCATTCAAAGTAAATCTGAAACTGAAGAGCCGTTAGAGGTCGAGCTGGTGAAGAAACCTCAAATTGAAATGGAGGTTGCTCCTTACAAAGGTATGCTTGCATGATCTTGGGGAGTTCTTTGAGTCTGTATTTTATCTTACACATAATTTCCATTTGGGTTAGTGTTGGGAAACAGATTTCACTACAAAAATAACCATATTAAAACAATTTTTGAGGAAATAAAGAGAAGAATGGGCAATGGGATAAAAAATAATCAGAAAAATATATTCCTATTTTCAAATTTCCAGTTAACTGTCCAGTTAAAAAAAGGGGGTGGGGGTGGGGGTGGGGTCAATATTCTGGCTGAGAAAAAAAGCCATATTTATCAGGTCATGTGTTTTCATACATTTTAAGAGACAAGAAATACATTATGCCTTCATGTTTTGAAAGCTTTTAAATATAAATTTTTTTCTCATTTACACATGCTGTGATTTCTTTTTTTCGTTTTTAAACTCTTAGCAGCTCCAAATGGAGTTGAACAAAGTTCATATAATGTGGAACTGTCTAAAAAAACAGTAACAAAGGAAATATTTTATGAAACTGAGAACCAATCATATAAGCATGAAGAGAGTATGCTGAAGCCATCAGAAATTTTAATGCCAGCAACACTACCTGAAGAAAAACCTGCAGCTACACCTCAAAGCAGGACAGAACTGGCCCCAGCCAAAGGTATACCTGGCTGGTCTTGAGGATTTTATGAATATTTAAGATTGCAGAAGCAAAACCTTCATGTTTATATTGACAACTGAATTTGGAACGATTTGGGACAGTGGTGGCTCAGTAATTAAGGCAATGGGTTACTGATCATGAGGTCTGTGGTTGAAGCCCTAGTACCACTGTCTTGCCCATAAGCAAAGCCTTTAACCCTCCACTGCTCACTTGTATAAATGACATAAAAATGTTTGATAATCTGTTTAGGGGCGTACGCCTTAAACATAAATGTTTTAAAATATAGCCTTTTACAGTATTCTGCCAAAAAATGAGATTTGGAGCTAATAATTACTTAAATCTCATATAATACCTATAACACTTATCACTGTAAAAAAAAATACATTATTTTTCCTGTCCAAGTCATGGATCAAAGAGAGCAGGCTGACTTTCAACTGTTGCCAGATAAATGCATGAAATAATATCCAATATGATGAATAAAGATATCAGAATTTCAACCCCTAGTTTATTAATAAAAATTTTTTTTAGTTACAACCCCTATCCTGTCAAGAAATATATTACATGATTGTAATATAATATTATAACCTTAGAAAACGTGATTTTACAGCTATGATCAAAAAAGTGTTGTTCTTTCAGTCAATTTAGTTTGTGCTGCTGTTAGTATTACACTAGAAAGAAGAAACAAAAGTTTGAAATTTTAACCTCTTGAGTCGCTAGAATGGAGCACATTAGCATATTGTTACTCCATTACTAAATAAATTAGTAAAGTGAATAAATTATATTTAGTAGTTTTTAAATATTTTGCCATATAGTACAATCATGATTTCACTGTTTATCTTTAAAGATGTTGCACCTTCCAAGAGAGTTATTGAAGAGTTTTCAAAGACTCATCTTACTGTGGACATGTCTATGAAAACTGAAGAGATCTCATTGGTGGAGGCAGAGATTTCAAAACAACCCTCATGTGAAAGTGACAATATTCAGTATCACCCTGAAGACGCTTCTTTAAAAATAGCGAAAGTTAATCTTGCAGAACTGAAATCTGAGATAAAGCCCATAGCTAAAACTCAGACACAGACAGAGATTGGTTCTACCCAAGGTATGTGTGATCTGGATAGCTTTCAGTACAGGATTTTATAAGCCCTCAGAATATCATTAAAAAAAACATCTCATAAAAAAAAGAAAAGCAGAAATTTCACAAAAGTATAGTTGCAAAACTATATATGTTGAAATAATAATGTCAAAAAATTTAATCCAATGATATGTAGTTTGTATGTATTTTAAGATATAAATTGAGTACAGTAAGTGTCATGGTTATTTGAAGAAACTAGCCTAAATATAATGAATGGTGTTATCAAACAAAACATTAATATATATAGGTGGATATTTAGTTTACATGGCACACATTAAGTTTGTTAAGGGTTTGAAACACAACATCTTTGAAAACTGTTAAGCACAACAAGACTGTCCATGTTGCAATTAATTTCCATTTGCTCCATACTGCACTCAAAAACTCTAGACTCCTTCTGATTTGCAAGCCGAAAGGCTATTTAACAAATACAGAGTAGTATTTTGGGCATTAATGGTGTATTTACAGGACTTTCTGGCAACTGAATTTGGGTAAAAATCATGACACAGCTCCTTTAATGGCTAAAATGTAATAGTGGAAAGGTATACATGGGACTTTTATGTGGGACATATTGCCTTTATATGTATGTTTGTGTTTTTCTTCTGCTGCCACATTGCGCAATCTTACCTAGTCTACTTATTTCATCTTTGAAGTCTTTACAGCTCCAAAGAGAGTTGAGCAGTCTTTATACACAGAGGACAGTTCTGCTGAAACTGTGAAGATTTCAGAAGTGGAGCAAGTAGATTCAAGTGGTGAACTTTCATACAAAAGTGTTGATGTTCTTCATCCAATTAAAGAGACTTATGACTTTATCGTGGAAGAAAAGGTTGCTGTGGCTTGTGATGAGCAAGGTTCAAAACCAGAGGCATCATTGAGGAAAAAGAGTTTGTCATCTATAGATATGGTCAATAAGAAAGAAATTCCAGAGACTAAGGCTGAACCAGTTATGAAAATGATGCATTCGGAAACCAGAAAGAAGCTTGAGATGCCTGGTATTGTAAAAGAAGTTAAAAAGGTTGAAGATTCTAAGCTCACGAGTAATATGTCACAACCTAAGCCAGAATTTCTTGCTAAAGTGGCCGCACTAAATGGAGCTACATCTATGGAAGTAATACCCAAAGAATATGATATAAACATGAAGAAAGAGCTTAAAATGCATGAAAGAGGTACTTTGACAAACACTTATACATGTGCCTTCTTTGAAATATCTACACTCTTTATGCACTTTGTACAAAGTGTTCTTTCTCTTGTCTTGCAGTGCTTGCCGAGTAGGCAAGCAAAATGATCTTATACGCTTCTTGAACTGTGTAAAAGTCTAACCTTTATAATTTGGGGGTGTTATACTACCCTTGAATTAGACACCATGATTGTTGAACAAAATTTCAAATTAATTTTCAATAAAGTATGTGGTTTGTTTTTCAATGCAGTTATCTTTTTTGCTTTTATTTAAAGTAACAGCTTTTGAGAAGATGCCAACACCTGAATCACCAAAGAAAACAGTGACACCACAAAAAGTCTCTTCACTGCAAGGTACTAATTGGCTTCCATGTCTTATGTTTTTGTTTAGTCTCCATTCTTTTCTTTAGTATCTACAGTACTGTGCAAAAGTTTTAGGCACCCTATGTTTTTTAGTATAAACGTTGCTATAGATTTTTATTTTATAATTTGTATATTAGCAAGTTAGGACGAAAACAATTAGTTTTCCGGCACAAAGTTACACAAAAATGTGTTAGTACAGTATGTCAATAAAGGAAGCAGCATATTACATATAAGAGACCACTTTTCAGACAAAAATTTAATGAAGGCTGCTGCGATTTACATCCAGATAAAGAATCAATTGTGACAGTCAACATTTCCAGGAGAACGGTGGCTGGTTCTGTAAGACTAACTTGCTAATATACAAATTATAAAAAAAAATCTATAGCACAGTTTATACAGAAAAGAATTTTTTATTCTCTTCATGTGAATTTTAAAAAATTTGGTAATGCAGCACTTTCTTTCATTCATGCTACCAATTCTTGACTGTGACATTGGCATTATTTCATTTGAAGAGCCAACCATAGAGAATAAAGAAACACCTGCAGCAACAGAACCCACAGTGGTGCCTGTTGAGAAAAAAATCACTCCACCTCAAGGTACTGTTTTGGTTTCCATGTCTTCTGGTTCTTGGTCCTCTTTCTCTTTTAATGTAATGTGCTATGGCTGTGTTAGATCGTCCTGTTCATGTGCAGTTATAGTTTTTGTAATGCAGCACATCTGTCCATGCATTATCAATTACTGACTGTGACACTGGCATTCTTTTATTTGAAGAGCCAACCGTGGAGAACAAAGAAACACCTGCAGCACCAAAACCCACAGTGGTGCCAATTGAGAAAAAAGTCCCAACACCTCAAGGTATCTTTAGCTGGCTGTGTTAGGTTTTCCTCATCTTGTGTGGCTTGAATATTCTGTCATTCAGCACCTCTTTCCATGCTTAAAAGCAATTAATACCTGTAATTTTGGCATGATCTTATTTAAAGAGCCAACTGTGGAGGAGAAAGAAAAACCGTCGTTGCTTCTGTTTATTTATTTTTTCTTTCACTTCTTGCTCTGTTCTTCTATGCTCTTAATATAACATGAATTCACTGTTAGGTTTCTTTTTGTGATTTTTATTTTGATTTTTTTAAATTCAGCACATCTTTCCATGCATTAAATAAATTCTTTTTTGTTCCATCGGCTGCTTTTATTTTAAAGAGCCAACTGTGGAGAAGAAACCAACACCTGAGGCACCAAGTCCCACAGTGTTGAAAACTGAGAAACAGTTCTCTCCACCTCAAGGTATTATCTTGACTTCCATGTCTTCGGTTTGTTTTGTTGTTGTTTTTGTACCTGTTGTTTTCTTCTGTGTCCTTCATACACTACAAGATGGCTGTATTTGGTCTTCCTCTTCTAATGTATTTTGCAAGTTCTATAACACAGTACATTGCATCCATGCCCATGCATATGTCAGTAATTTCAATGGCATGTTTTAATTTAAAGAGCCAACTGTGGAAAAAAAGGCAAGCCCTGAGACACTGAAGCCCATAGTGGTGCCAGTTCAGAAAAAAATCTCTCCTGGTCCAGGTAGAGACTCTTGACATATCTTTACTGCTTTCTTCTTTAATATTTGCAGTAGAGTTTAGAATAATTTTGGGTTGCTCTTGTGTAAGACACTGTTTTTTCTACAAACATTGTAATTTCTTTATTATAACAACAACATGCTTTTATTTAAAGAGCTAAAAGTTGAGAAGAAGTCCACACCCGAGGCACAAAAGCCAACAGTAACACCTTCTGAACAAAATGCCTCCAAACCTCAAGGTAGGTTGAGAGATTACTCCATCTCTTCTGTTTTTTGGAAACTATTTTTCTGTCTTAGGAAAAGTGGTTGTTTAGCACTTTTTATGTCTTAAAGTGCATGTTAGATTTTTGTTTGTTTGTTACAATATTATGCATTTATTACGTTTTTCTGTCTTCTGTACAATGTGATATTATTTTGTTTTGTTTTTAGTTTGTTACTTTTATAGAAACACTGTACAGTTTGTAGATTTGTAATGTAATAGCTCTTTATGCCCAAATCAATAATTTTCTTAACTGTGGCAATGGCATGCTTTTATTTAAAGAGCCAACTGTTGAGAAAAAACCAACACCTGAGGCACCAAAGCCAGCAGCAACACTACAAACAGTTCCTCTTCAAGGTAGTCTATTTGTTTCCATACCTGTTCTTTTGTGCCACTAATCTTAAATTTTAATAATAGTTTCTTATATGTTCCAACAACATGCTTTTATTTAAAGAGCCAACTATGGTAAAGAAGGCAACACCTGAAGCACCAAAGCCTACAGTGGTGCCACTTGCACAAAAAGTCTCTCCTGCTCTAGGTAGAGTTTCAGTCTTATCTGTCTTCTTCTACTTCTTTTTTCTTATTTTTGTTTTGTCCGCTGCATCTTGTGTTCTTTAAAACGAGAACTTCATACACTATGTAATTCAGCACTTATTTTATACATATGATTATTTCTTGACGATGGCATACTTTCATTTAAAGAACCAACTGTGGAGATTAAGCCAACATATGAGGCACCAAAGCCAACAGAGATCCCAGTCGAGGAAACAGTCTCTCCTCAAGGTAGCGTGTTGGTTTCCAAGTCTTCAAATTGATTCATGTATTTTGTGTTTATTATGCATTATTGATTAATTCTTTCAGAAATTGGACTTTGCCTTGTGTAATATTTCATATCGTCTCGTCATATGCCTAATGTCTTAACACTATTATTTCCTTGTATGTTTTTTATCATTAAAACTGCCACATTCAAGCAAACACCAAATATTAACACTAGCTTATTTCATAATGATTAATTTTGCAGTAAGAGTGTCAGTGGAATTTATTTTAATTTTATGGTTTTTAGAACCCCTGATTTGAACTATTGAAGGCTTCAGCTGACTAAATATAACACACAACTTGCAGTTTTAGTGCTGAGCTAATTTACTTCATCATTCAGTTAAGCAAATTATAACTGTTTTCTCTTTTAAAATATGGTAATCTCTACAGATCATGGACCTGTACAAACTCCTGGACCAGTCCAGAAAGGTATGTTCCTACTTAATTACCTGTGTGCAAATTATATAATGTAAGGTATGTTGCTAATTGTATCTAGTCTACAGTTACCACAATAAAATAAATGTTGGGTAAGTATCTCATTGATGGATGAGTGTTCAGTGAAAGACAAAGAACATTTGCAGACCATTCGGAGAACAGTTTGTCAGACTATTTGGCCAAAAGCCATGGTTGCCACCGATTCCTTAAATTTTTTTTTACCATGTTTAAAACTTCTGAGATTGTCAGATGGTTGGCAAACATGGTGATTACTTGGAAAATTTTGAAGAATGAATGGTGAATGTGGTAAAGGTTTGCAAGCCAATTGAAATACACCTTGTACAGAAATTTAAACCATTCCAATTTATTGGCAATGAGTCTATTCTAATAATAGATAATGTATATAGAAGTATATTTAAAGGTCCTTGTATGTAGCTGACATCATTTATGTTGAGTGTTGTGCATTGTATCTGACTGTCTGTGTCTTGTATATTGTGCTGTTTGTCATGTGACATTTATTGCCTTAGAACATTATCCTAAACCTATCGGTGAACAAGAGAAACAGGACTTGCCAGTCTTAATGAAAGTAACTAGAAGACCCAGTGGCCATGAAGAACAGCATGAAGCCATGGCCCTGCCAAAAATTAGCAAGACACAACATGAAAGGCAATATAAAGAGCCGGCTGTGACCATTCAGGAAACTGAAGAGCCTGAAATAATTGAAAAGGATGAAATAGACTTAAAGTCTATCACTGAGGTTAAAATTCCTAGTAGCTCTGAAGTAAAAGAGGATGTATGGGAACTTAAAACTGATAAAATAATACTCCAGGAAAAGAAACAAAAGTATATGGAAATAAAAGAACCTGAAACCGAAGCTCCATTGGTAAACACCAAAGAGGATTTTAAGAAGGACAAGCATCAAAAAGGAAAAGAGCATCCTAAGATTTCAACCCAACCTATCAAGAAAAAATCTAAGATACCTCCAAGCAAACAGGAACATGAAAAAGTAGTGCTGAAACCAGTTGAGAGATCTGATAAATCAAAGCTTCCCCCTTTAAAGACAAACGAACTGACACCAACAGCTAAAAAGATAAACGAAGCAGTGGTACCAAAACCTGTAGTTCTAGGCTCCAAAGATGATCATAAAGAACCTGGAGCACACAAAAAAGAAGGCAGAGTTCCAGTAGAGAAGAATGAAATTGAGAAATCATCTTATAGATCAGCAAAAGATCAGGAAAAAGATGAAAAGCCAGACAAAGAAGATATGGTCAAAATTCAAGAAAAGAAGACAGAAAAAAGTTCAAAAGAAGAAGTGATCATTAAAAAGGGTAAACATATTTTAAAGGAATGTGAAAGAAAGGAGGACATATTACTAAAACCAGTGGAACTCATCAAAAAGAATGGAGAGATTGAAAAGATCTCACCGAAGGATCAGGAATCTAAAGAAGAAAAAACTGTTCTTTTGACATCAACCAAAGCAAAAGAAAGTACAGAAGAAATTAAAACACCTCTAAAAAAGAGTGGTTCTTTGTCAGGAAAATTAAAGGAAGAAGAGAAAATATCTCTGAAGGAAGCTGACATTGTCAAAAATGGAGCAGACGTGAAACAGACTCTTTCACCCAAAGCCGAATCCACTCCACAGCAGAGGAAGTCTGGTGCAACATTTTCTAAAAAGGTCTCATCTAAAGATTCAGTAGAGTCTATTACTCTGAAAAAGGTCCCGATCTCTTCCCAACAGAAAAAAGCATTCCACGAACATTCTGAAAAGGAACAAATGCCGCTTAAAAAAGAGTTATCTCCTGGAGCTGTGCAGCTCCAAAAGATTCCAACTCAGCAAGAAGAAGTGCTTGAGGAAAAAATTGAAGATGAGAACCAGGAAGAGGAAGAAGAAACATGGGGCTGGGAGCTTGTTCCTTCTGAAAGTTATGAAGCAGAAGAGTTTGAGACCACTTTGGAGGACGGAGCCATCGAAACTCCAGCAGGAACTGGTGACAAGATAGGTGAGAGGGTAACCAAAAATCTCACCGATGGTATTTCATGCCTGCGCCGGCCCTCAAAAATAATCACATAATATACATCCTCTAATTTAACCTTCATAAATTAGTTGTTTAACAAATTTGGCTTCATCTTGCTCATTGTTCCAAGTTTCCCCGTCATTCTTCTCATAAGCCCATTCACCCTTTTGATGAAAACAGTTTTCCATTTTTCCCATATTTGTCTGTATGTGGATGTCAGTTACTGTGTTTGTATAAGCCAACTGTTGTATGTCTTTGTAAATGTCCAGTACTGTTTGTCAAATATTTTTTTTTAATCTGTTTATGTATTTTTTTCTTAATCTTCATGTCTCTTCCGAATGTATGTCATTCATTTACATTAATTCTTTCAGTAATATCAGTTATCTCAAAAATATGCATGTCTGATAGTTAAAAAATGAACTCTTTTTGGTGTCCACCACAGATAACTGTGAGTATGGCTTAAATGTGGTTTAATAGACAACTGCAATTTTGTGCTATTATCGTAATTATTTAACAGATGGAAAGCCCAAAGAAGAGGGAGCAGTAGGCAGAGGCAGAGGGCTTAAACGTAAGGATGCTGTTCTGAGTTTGTTAAAATATGTATTACACAACCCGGTCAACGAAAAAAAGAGTGCTGCATGCTAATATTTATTTGGACCGCCTTTAGCCTTGATTACAGTGCATAATCCCAATATTGTTTCAGCAAGCTTAAGCAACATGTATTTCCATCCAAAGTTAGGTTCATGTTTCACAAACAGCTTTAACTGATGACAGGAAAATTTAACCATTCCAGAAAATCTTCTCCAGCACATCCAAATAACTTTCAGGCAGATTAAAGTCTGGACTCTGTGGTACCAGTTTATGTGTGAAAATGATTAATCATGCTTCCTGAACCACTCTTTTACTATTTTATATCCCTACCATCAGGGAAGAAAAAGTCTTTTTTCCAAGTATTGATTGGAAACCTTGGTCATTCAGTACAGTCAGGTTGTCAGCTGACTGTACTTTACTGCCACATATTGTTGCTGAGACTTTACCTCACCAACTGAAGCAACAATGCCTTAGTGATTACACACTGTTATCAAGGCTAAAGATGGTCCAACAAAATATTAGAATGTGAGACTTTTTTTTTGGCTGGGCAGTGTATAAATAAGCATCAATTAGTCCATATCATGTTTCTGGGACCTATGTAACATTCTCCTTCTTAACACACACTCCTTTCAGCACGCCAAACTCCATCTCCTGGTGATGCAGGACGTGGAAGAGGGCTTAGACCTGGTGGTGGAGGAGGTGATAAACCTCCTGGAGAGTCACCATTTGCTTTCCAGCTTAAGGCTGTGCCTCTCAAGTTTGTGAAAGAGGTTAAAGACATTGTGTTGCTAGAAGCTGAGTCTATTGGTTCCTCTGCTGTGTTTGAGTGCCTGATTTCTCCTTCGACTGCTATCACTACATGGATGAAGGATGGAAGTAACATCAGAGAAAGTCCAAAATACAAGTTTACTTCTGATGGAAAAGATCGAAAATTGGCCATTATTGATGTTCAGCTCTCTGACAGAGGAGAGTACACATGTGTTGCCAAGCTGGGAAATAAAGAGAAGACCTCCACTGCCAGACTTATAGTTGAAGGTGAGCACAGCCTAATGCTATCTTACGATGATAATCTGTAGCAGTTCTCCTGGGTAAATTTAGAATAACCACTTCATCTTTTACCTTTATCAGAGCTGCCTGTTAAATTTGTCAAGACCCTGGAGGAGGAGGTATCTGTGCTGAAGGGACAGCCCATGTACTTAACCTGTGAGTTGAACAAAGACCGAAATGTGGTCTGGAAAAAGGACGGCAAAGAGCTCCAATCAACTGCTGGCAAGGTTGCCATTAATGTTATTGGACTGCAACATGCTGTAACAATTCAGGATGTAAATGATGATGATGCTGGTATTTACACTTGCGAATGTGAAAACCTCAAAACTCAAACAACTGTGAAGATTATAGGTATGTGTATGATTTTTTTAAACGTTTACCAAAAATACAATTGTAATGTCAATAAGTATATAAAATAACAAATATTTTGAATATATGTTTTATAGAGTTCATCAGAGACTGGTTGGTGAAACCTCTGAGAGACCAACATGTGAAGCCAAAGGCCACTGCTACTTTCAAATGTGAACTTTTCAAAGACACTCCCAACTGGAAGTGGTTCAAGGGAAATGAAGAGATTCCAAATGAACCCACAGATAAGACTGAAGTCAAGAAGGATGGAAAAGATATCACTCTAACCATTAAGAATGCTCAACCAAATGATGTTGACGAGTATGCCATGGAAGTTGAGGGCAAACGTTATACAGCAAAGCTCACACTTGGAGGTAAACAACAGGGTGTTGACTTGCAAGATTTTTTTATGCTCTGAAGAATTAACATGAAGCAAGTTTGGCATTGTTTGGTGGCATAGTGGTTAGCACTTCCTCCTCACAACAAGAAAGTCATAGGTTTGAGCCCCATAACTGGCAAGGGCATTTTTGTGTGGATCTTGCATATTCTCCCATGCATGCATGTTTCCCGGTGTTCTGGTTTCTTCCAACAGTCCAGAGGGATGCATATTACGCTAATAGGAAAGTCTTGATTGCACCTTGGTGTGAATGTCAGAATGAATGGCTGTGTGTGTGTGTGTGTGTGTGTGTGTGTGTGTGTGTGTGTGTGTGTGTGTGTGTGTGTGTGTTGGCGAGCTCTTTCCGGTATACCCCGCCTCCATCTGGAGTTAACTGGGCTGAGCTACAACA
>JBCNYG010000012.1:17672156-17685806 GCA_039654305.1 Porochilus rendahli | reverse complement strand
TGTGTGTGTGTGTGTGTGTGTGTGTGTGTGTGTGTGTGTGTGGGTGTGTGTGTTGGCGAGCTATTTACGGTGTACCCCGCCTTCATCTGGAGTTGACTGGGCTGGGCTACAGCATAAATAAAGCGGTTCAGAAAATGAAACAAAATGAAAAATTTGGGACAATTTTAAGCAAATTCCATGGCTCATGTTTTCTGTTTGGTATCAATCCAGAGCGTGAAGCTGAGATCTTGAAACCCCTTGCTAGTGTAGAAGTGGTTGAAAAAGAGGAGGCCAAGTTTGATACTGAAATCTCTGAGGAGGATGTGCCTGGAGAATGGAAACTTAAAGGGCAGGTTTTAACAAGATCACCAGTAAGTCCAGGATAAACTGTATTTGCATGCAACCTCATATGCTCTGTGGCTCAAGACTGCACATATTTTTTGCAATGTACATTGCAATAATATTCAGATAAGTATTAAATGACCAAATTCTATTTTTTCCTTTATTATTATTATGATTATTATAATTATTATTGTTATTATTACTGTTATTATTTGCACATCTGACTATTTCTTTGTTTATTTTGAAGACATGTGATATCAAAGCTGAGGGCACGAAGCGCTTCCTTACCCTGAAAAATGTCCAGCTTGATCAGGCTGGTGAAGTTACATACCAAGCTTTGAATGCTGTGACAAGTGCTATGCTTTCAGTAAAAGGTAAAGCAAACATTAAAAGGCTATCTTTCCAGACCAAGACGAGTGTTAATATTATTGTTAAATATATATTTTAAATATTGTGTTACACTGAGCTCAATGTCATGTCATACCTCCCAGAAATGGAAACGGAATTCACTGTCCCATTGAAAGATGTTTCTGTGCCTGAAAAGAAACAGGCCAAATTTGAGTGTACAGTCAATAAGGATGTACCTAAAGTGATGTGGTTTAAGGGTTCTGATATTATTACATCTGGAAATAATTATGAAATCATTGATGATGGAAAAAAACACATTTTGTTAATAAATAATTGTCAATTTGATGATGAGGGAGAATACACCATTGAGGTGTTAGGCAAAACATCAACAGCAAAACTAACGGTAGAGGGTAAGTGGTTATTCTTCCTCTTTACGGTAATCATTTTGCACAAAGTAGTATTTGACCTGTAGACTATGAAACCATGGACTAACCCTGTGTCAGAAAATGCATTACACACTGAAGTAATGTTATATAATGTATAATGCCTTAGGTATGAGGCTGAAGTTCATCTCAGAATTAAAGGACCAAACCGTAAAGGAAACCGAAACTGCTCGGTTTGATATTGAGCTCTCTCACAAGGATGTGCCATTGACTTGGTACAAAAATGAAATTAGGTTGCATCCAAGCAGAACAGTAATAATACATGTTGAAGAGACAAAGCATATATTAGAAATCAAGGAAGTCACACTAGATGATACGTGTCAAATAAGGGCTGAGGCTAAAGGAATGTCAACCAAGGCTAAGCTTCTGGTTATAGGTAACCCTTTTTTCCTATCTCTATATTATTATTAGGATGCAGTTACACTGCCCAGCCAGAAATAAAAGGCCCACACTGTAATATTTTGTTGGACCGCTCTTGATAACAGTATGTAATCTACGTGGTATTGTTGCTTCCGTTGGTCAAGCTGAGGCTCAGCAACATTATGTGGCTATACAATAAAGTCAGCTGATAACCGGAATGTGCTGGATAAGCAGGTTATCACATTAATGGACTTTGTCCTCCCTCATGGCACAAATATGGTGGTTCGATTTTCCTTTCATCAGTTCAAGATCTTGGTGAAAATTTAACCCAATTCTGGATGGAAAAAAAAGTTTAATGTTGCTTAAGTTTGTTTATTACACACTGTACCAAAGGGTAAACTTTGCAGACTAACAAAATATTAGACTGCAAGACCTTTTTATATGTTTTGGCCGGGCAGTGAATCAATTATTAATGAACCACTTGTGATGTTGAGGGATCAGCTTAATTAGAAATTATTAAGTAACTACTTAGTTTTATTCTGTACTAGGCAGATAAGGCACACTTGTTATGAACTATGTCTAATTCGGCTTAATTTTTTCAGAGGGTGATGCACTGTTCATTACCAAGTTGCAAGACTACACTGTTGTTGAGAAAGATGAGGTCACTCTTGACTGTGAGCTGAGCAAAGATGTTCCAGTCAAGTGGTTCCATAATGAGATAGAAATTAAGGCCTCAAAGATGGTTTCCATTAAGGTTGAGGGTAAACGAAGAATACTCAACATTAAGAAAGTGGAGCAGAAAGACAAAGGCCTGTATGCGTGTGACTGTGGAACGGACAAGACATCAGCCAACATTAACATCGAAGGTGATCTTTTGAATTTTTCACATGTGGGCGATTTTCTCATCCTTTAGCTTTAGTACCTCTAAATCCAGACTTTTCGATTTCAGCTCGTGATGTGAAGGTGGTCCGGCCTATGTATGGAGTTGAAGTGTATGATGGTGAGACTGCCCGTTTTGAAGTTGAAATCTCAGAGGATGATATTCATGGGCAATGGAAACTCAAGGACGAAGTGCTTACTCCCTCAGCTGTAAGTATGGAATTCAGTTATGTAATATCCTTTTAAATATTTTAACTGTAAATAGCTATGATAAATTGTTTTTTTTTTTTTTGTAACAGGATGTTGAGATTATTGAGGATGGTGCAAAACACATTCTGACGCTATACAACTGCAGAGTTGCCCAGACGGGAGAGGTCATTTTTCAGGGAGCAAATGCTAAATGTGCTGCAAACCTTAAAGTAAAAGGTAGTGTTCTCTTGCAGTGTTCCCTTGGTGTCTAACATATTATCAATTATACTCTGAAATGTAATCAGAATAAAAACTGTTTTTTTTTTGGTGTGTGACAGAATTGCCCATCACATTCCTAACACCTTTGAGTGATGTTCAAGTATATGAGAAGGACGAGGCAAGATTTGAATGCGAACTGTCAAGGGAAGCAAAGACCTTCCGATGGCTAAAGGGCTCCCAAGAGCTTCAGGCAGATGACAAATATCACATTGTGACAGAGGGGAAAAGATACACGCTTGTTCTCAAATCAGCTGCCTATGAAGATGAAGCTAAATACATGTTTGAAGCTGAGGACAAGAGAACTGTTGCTAAACTGGTCATCCAAGGTAAAAGAAAATCAGTTCATCACTTTGCGAGAACTGGGATATACATTTAAGAATGTCTTCATACTATTTTAAACACATGTATGTGATATTAAAATATATATGTATGTGTATATATATATATATATTTTGTTTTTTTTAACATTTTTTTATTTTTTTTCACACCTAGGTATTCGCCTTGAGTTCGTCAGACCCATTAAGGATGTTACTGTAAAAGAGCGCGAGACGGCAGAGTTCAGTATTGAGCTTTCTCATGAAAAAATTCAAGTTACATGGTACAAAAATGATGTCCGTTTGCATCCAAGCAAAGTAGTCCACATGTCTGAACATGGCAAGATCCACACTCTGTCCTTCAAGGAGGTGTCCATTGATGATACGTCACTCATTAAAGTCGAGGCTCTTGGAAAGACCTCAGAGGCCATGCTTACAGTGCTTGGTAAATATGTTTATTTATATATGGTAATAAAGAGATTTAGGTTTTACAGAAAAACATTGAATAATATATTGATAATAATAATAATAATATTAGAATATATTACTTTTTTATATTAAAATAAATTAATAGTTTATACATTTATTAATTTTGGAAGCAGCTTAATCCTAATTAGGGTCACAGGGAGGCTGGCACCCATCTCAGCCAACTCTGGGCTAGGGCGGAGTACACCCTGGACAGATCACCAGGCCATCGAAGAGCTAACATACATACAACCACTCACACTCACTCTCACAGCTAATTAGCTTAATGTGCATATTTTTGTACTGTTGGAGGAAATCGGAGTACATGCGAAGAACATGCAAACTCCATACAGCAATGCCTGATCCCGGGAATCAAACTTGCTGTGAGTCGGACATGCTAACCACTGTGCCACCATGCCGCCCATCAATGATTAAAATAAGATGGGTGCCAGCCTCCCCGAGACCCAAATTAGGATTAAGCAGTCCAGAAAATTAATGAAAGAATGAATAATAATATAATATAACAATCTTATAACAATATTATAAAATATTATAAATTAATTTTTAGATGTAGTAAATGTACAATTATTCTGTTTTCAGAGGGAGAAGCTTACTTCATTACCAAGCTACAGGACTACACAGCAGTCGAGAAAGATGAGGTTGTGCTGAAGTGTGAACTGAGCAAGTCCTCTGCTGAGGTGAAATGGTTTAAAGATGGCACAGAGATTATCCCATCCAAGAATATCCTTGTCAAAGCTGAGGGAAAGAAGCGCATTCTGATGGTGAGGAAAGCAGAGAAGGCTAACATTGGTGAATATGTTTGTGACTGCGGTTCTGACAAAACTGCTGCCAAGCTGAACATTGAAGGTATATCTAAATATTCTACAGGGCATGAATTAAAAAATATCTGAAGGTATCAAATGTATTATATTTATAGTATATATGTATCTATATATATAGTTTTTATTTCCTTTTTTCTGCAGAGCGTGACATTAAGATTGTACGTCCACTGTACAGTGTGGAGGTTACAGAGACTAATACTGCTCGATTTGAGGTAGAGATTTCAGAAGATGATGTCCATGGAAACTGGAAACTCAAAGAAGAGGCTTTGCACCAATCACCTGTAAGAATCCTTTTAAAAGCTCAAATGAGTGTTTGTTAAAGTAAAATTTCAATTTGAAAATAAACAGTTTTTCTATTGAGGCTAAATATTTATCTCATTAGGACTGTGAGATTAAAGAAGAAGGCACCAAACATATGTTGATTCTCTATAATGTACGCATGGATATGGCTGGAACTGTGGACTTTACTGCTGCCAATGCTAAATCTAGCGCTCAGCTCAGAGTTAAAGGTAAGAATTTACAGATTATTTATTAATGTATTTATTCTTTCATTCATTCATTGTCATCACTAAATACCCAGGATATTTATTATTATAATATAATAACTTTGTAACTAAAGTGCTATGATTAGGGCGGCACAGTAGTACAGCGGTTAGCACTTCCTCCGCGCAGCAAGAAAGTCCTGGGCTCAAGCTCTGTGCCCAACAAGAGTGTTTCTGCGTGTGATTTGCATGTTCTCCTCGTGCTTGTGTGGGTTTCCTCCGGGTGCTCTAGATTCCTTCCAAGGCTGAAAGACGTGTGATACACTGGCGAGCTGTTCATAGTGAGCCCCTCCTTTGCCGAGAGTTGGTTGGGATGGGCTCAAGCTTCTCTGCGACTCTAATAAAGAATGAATTGGTTTGAGAAATTAAATGAAATTACCTTAAATGTTATACCTAATAATCTACAAAAAAAAACAAACCTAAAAAACAAAATGCTATCAGGACATATTAGTGTTTAGTTGTTTTTCATGCTATCCACCCAATATTATTTTTGCTTAAATTTTTATTGAAAAATTTGGTCAATGTCATCTTACACCATTTTTTGCACTGGCTCTGTTATGTTCTGTCGGTATGAGCACCTAATAAAGACACTGATAGTTCTTCCTTTGGATTGCCACCCAACTTTATCTGCTTAGGCTTTAACCAATCAGACCGTGTTTATTTTAGACTATGCTCACCTTATCTAGAGTGGGTGGTGGATGAGTGGCAGCACTTATCCATTGTTCCTGCATGCTGACCAATTGCATTACATGAAACAAGGCTATGCTTGATGGCAGGAGCTACCATTGATAAAACCTTGCCGGATGAGTACTTAAACAAAAGAAAGATTTGAAACTTTGAAGAGAAGGGATTTATTTCTTAAGCTTTCTAATAATGATTTCTTCTCATTCCCAAGCTCGGACTATTAGCCTTTTGCGGCCTCTTCGGGATATCGTGGTTACTGCTGGAGAAACTGCAACTTTTGAGTGTGAGCTTTCATATGAGGGCATTGCTGTGGAATGGTTTGTTGGAACCATGAAAATGGAGTCAAGCGATACAGTAAGTTTTCAAGATCAATATTTGAAAGATTAACAATATGATGGATATAAAAAGTCTACATTCTCCACTTTAAGTTTTATTATATATAAAAACTTTTTTCACCATTAATGTGACCTATAACCTGTACAACTCAATTGAAAAAAAAATGAAATCTTTTAGGGGGAAAAGAATCTCACAATAACCTGGTTGCATAAATATGCACACCCTTAAACTAATACTTTGTTACAGCCCATTTGCCTTTTATTACAGCACTCAGTCTTTTCAGGTAGGAGTCTATCAGCGAGGCACATCCTCGTCTGGCAATATTTGCTTACTCCTTTTTGCAAAAATGCTCAAAATCTGTCAGTTTGTGAGGGCATCTCCTGTGCACAGCCCTCTTCAGATCACCCCACAGATGTTCGATCGGATTCAGATCTTTAGGCTTTGGTGAAGGCATTCTTTTGTTGATTTGGATGTGTGCTTTGGGTCACTGTTATGATGAAAGATGGCTTCATCTTTAGCTTTCTTGCAGAAGTCTGTTTTGTGCCCACACTGACTTTTGAACTGTTTATAATTCCCTCCATGAGTAAGGCCCCAGTTCTGGCTGAAAATAAACAGCCCCAAAGCATGATGCTGCCACCAACATGTGTGTTTGCACCAAATACACCTTTTGGAATTGTGGCCAATAAGTTTACCCTTGGTTTCATCAGACCATAACACATTTTCCCACATGTGTCTGGAAAATTTCTAATGTGTTTTTGTGTTTACCTTCATAAGATAAGGCTTCTGTCTTGCCAACCTACTCCATAGCCCACACATATGAAGAAGGTTGGAGACTGTGGTCTCACGTACTAAGCGGCCAGTACTTACCATAAATTCGTACAGCTCCTTCAAGTTTGCTGTCGGCCACTTGGCAGCCTTCCTGACCAGTTCTCTTGTTGTCTTTTCATAAAATTTAAGAGGGACGTCCTGTTCTTGGTAATGTCATTATTGTGCCATATTTTCTCCACTTGATGGTGACTGTCTTCACTGTATTCCATAGTATATTTAATGCACAGGAAAATTGAACCACTTTATAAAGTCTTCTCTAGCACATACCAAAGATTTCCAATAGGGTTAAGTCAGGACTCTGGTGCTCCCCGAAACACTCTTTCTATATTTGAGCCCCAATTTTGAAACTGTACCATCAGGAAAGATAAAGTCTATTGAGGGGATAACCTGGTCATTCAGTACACTCAGGTTGTCAGCTAACGTAATTTTATCGCTACATAATTTTGCTGAGTCTCGACCTGACCTACAGTGCCATAGCGAATACACACTCTGTTCAAGACATAAAGCGGTCCAACAAAATATTAGCATGTGGCACTATATTGAACAGTAGGACATAGGTATTTAAATGTTGAAATATTTCATGAACATGTTCCCTATCTTGGCTTTCCACTGAAGACTGAAGTTCTTATTGTCATTTGAAGGTGGTAACCAGAGCAGAGGGCAGACTGCACAGCTTAACTCTGAGAAATGTCGAGATGACAAGTGCTGGCTTTGTGAAGATAGTAGCAAAGGACTTTCAGGCTCAGGCCATGCTTACAGTAAATGGTAAAACCTTTTAAAATTATTAAATTAAACTTTTTCAGATGAAAAAAAAAATCAGATACAAGTGTATTTTCTGCTGGGACATTTCACATTAGCCTGAATCGTATAACTTTGTGTACGCACTTCCTGTGGCATATTATTTCCCATAGAGCCACCTGTTGAGTTCACCAGGCTTTTGGAGGACCAGACAGTAGAAGAGGAGGCAACTGCTATTCTTGAGTGTGAACTCAGCAGAGAACAGGCTGATGTCACATGGTCCAGAGATGGACAGGAACTTCACAAAACAAAGAAGCATGAAATGGTGGCTGAAGGTCGTATAAGGAGGCTGATAATCAAAGACTGTTCTCCTGACGACTCCAAAATATACACGTGCGATGCCAAGCATTTCAAAACCTCTGCTTTCCTGAGTGTTGAGCGTAAGTGGAAAAAAAAAACATTGAAATAAGATTCACATCATTTGAAGTTTTGATTATTTGCTTGGTATCACAAGATAATCAGCATTATTATGTGTTCAAAAGATTTTTAAATTTCTGTTTGGTGGAAATCCATCAAATAACTCTTGGTATTCTAATGTGAACTGACTTATTTCATCATTGACATCAGTGGATGGACAAGTTGATTAATTATTGCACACATTAATGTTCCCCTCCTTACTCCCACTCCAAGAAATTTGTTTTGAAAGTTAAAAGGAAAGACAAATTTCTGTAAAAATATTTTGAATGAATAATAAAGCAATTATAGAATGTGGCCTTTGCCTGATATGGACAATCTGAGACAAAGATAGACAATCTGTGAAAAGCCTTTTTGGATAACGCTACCTCGATTGAATCATTCTGTATATCATGAGTCACCTTATTCAATAAATACTTATTCATATCATGCTAATATACCGTTTACATGTTTCTTATCAGCTCCACATATCGACTTCACTAAACCTCTTCATGATGTTGAGGTCAAGGAGAAGGAGCCTGCTAAATTTGAATGTGAAGTTTCCCGTGAAAGTGCCAAGGTACAAGGATTAGCTGGAACTCATTGCACCTCTTTAAAGATAAAAAAAATCAGATAAACAAATTTGAAAATAATTTGTGCCCATTTATTTCAATAGGTTCGTTGGTACAAAGACGGCATTGAAATTAGAAAAGGCAAGAAGTACGAGATTATTGCCAAGGGAGTGCAGCGTATTCTCATCATCAGCAAGGCAGTCTTTGATGATGAAGCTGAATATGAATGTGATGCAAGAACCTCCAAATCCTCTGGCATGCTTACTGTTGTTGGTAAGTTTACTTTTAATTGAATTTCCATACCCAAAAATGTGATTCACTGTATCCAAACTAATGTTGGATAATTGCTTTGTTTACAGAGGAAGAGGCTAAATTCACAAAGAACCTGGCTCATGTTGAAGGCACTGAAAATGACAGTATTAAACTGATCTGTGAGGTCTCCAAGTCCAATGCAGAAGTTAGATGGTATAAAGGTGAAGAGGAACTGCTTGAGGGTGGTAGATATGAACATATTGCAGATGGCAGAAAGAGAATACTTTTCATCCAAGACCTTCGCATGGAGGATGCTGGTGAATACAGCTGCAAGTTGCCCAGTTCACAGACTACAGCAACACTAAAGATCAATGGTAAGCAGGTCAATTTAATTTTAGCAATTTCTTACACATAATTCCTGCTGGCTGTTCTACAGACACTTGCAGTTGACCCTTTTTTTTACTTTGACCATATCCCTTTATGTGTAATATTATTTCTTTACGTGTCATTAGAATTGGCAGCTGAGTTCATTTCCAGGCCACAGAGTCAGGAGGTGGTAGAAGGTGAAAAGGCACAATTTGTCTGCTCAGTATCCAAGGAGACCCATGAAGTTAAATGGTTTAAAGGTGACAAGGAGCTTCAAACTGGAGACAAATATGAGATTGTTAGTGAAGGCAAAAGAAGAACTCTCATTATTAAAAACTGTGAGCTGACGGATGAAGGTGCCTTCACTGCTTGGATTGACTCTGTCAAGGCTTCTGCAGATTTACATGTTATCGGTAAGTGTTTCCAAGCAGAAGAGGTCGTGCTGATTCAACTTCTTTACTCAGGTAACTAGGTAGCAAAGTACAGTCATCAGTGCAGCAAACTACTACAATCTACTGTCACCAGTGCAGCTAACTGGGTCATCAAAGGCCGGCCATGTCTCTCACTGTCTATGGTGAGAGACATGTAAAAGAACCATTGCTGATTGCATCAAGAGTAGGCTGCATAGCCGTCAGTGTGTTTCTGCCCTGTGATGCCCTGGCAAGCAGTCTAGGTATACTCTGCCCTCGCCCAGAGTTGGCTGAGATGGGCACCAGCCTCCCCGCGACCCTAATTAGGAATAAGCGGTTCAGAAAATAAATGAATGGATGAATGAAGGTACTTGAATAGTGTAGTTAACTGCAGTACTTAAGTAAATGTACTTTGTTACTGTCCACCGCGTTTCTAGAATAGAAAAGAATAGAATTAATCTTCATTGTACAACAGGGTAAAAAATCGTCTTTGTCTCACCAGTCCACAAGACATACCACTAAAATATAGACAGCAATATGTTGGCAGCATTTCAACAACGCAATAAGACAAAAATAATAAGCAAATGTGAGGATAGAGCTGATCAAATCAGTGTCTTTAGATTGGACATTTTGTTGAGTGAAGAATGCTAATAGCTTTTGGTACTTACTGCATACATTTTTATCCAGAGGGGCTTTGTAGCAACTCCCAGATGTCCGAAGCTCAAACTAACTGAAAAGAGGATGAGCATATTCTAACTTTTGTCTACCTTTTGCACTTCTGATATAAATGAAGCTATGCGTATTTACTAATGTTTTCCATCTTTTTTGTTAGAAAAACTGAGGATCATTACTCCTCTCAAAGACACCCAAATGAAGGAAGGACAAGAAATTGTTCTCAACTGTGAAGTTAATGCAGAGGGAGCTAAAGCTAAGTGGCTGAAGGAGAATGAGACTATGTTTGAAAGCAGCAAGTTTGTCATGGTACAAAGAGACACTATTTTCTCTCTGAGGATTAAAGCTGCAGACAAGTCTGATGAGGCTACATACTCCATTACACTGTTCAACCAGCGTGGTGAACAAGCCACATGCTCTGCAAAAGTCAGTGTAATAGGTAAGCTCACTTTTTCTCGGATACACCACCAGCCTCTCAGTGTTTTGGCATGTTGGCACATCCATTGATAAGACAGTACAAGTTAAAGGACCCTAAGAAGTCAGATGAAGGCCATTATAAAATATTTTTAAGAATAAGCTTGTATAGGTTTCGATTTAATAATTTTGTCCCTTCTACAGAGGAGGCGCTCCATATCACAGACCCTCTTGAAGACTGTGAAACTGAAGAGAAGAAAACAATCAGCTTCACTTGCAAATTGAACAGACCCAATGTATCCGTACAGTGGATGAAAGGAGGACAGGAAATCACCTTTAGCAAACGGATTGTTTACCGAGTGGACAAGAATAAACACACTTTGACCATCAAAGATTGTACCATGGATGATGAGGGTGAATACACTGCAGTTGCTGGAACTGATAAGTCATCAGCTGAATTGATCATCAGTGAGGCACCAACTGACTTCACCACCCAACTCAGGGACCAAACTGTTACTGAATTTGAGGAAGCAGAGTTTGTTTGCAAGGTATCGAAGGAAAGGGCCACTGCTAAATGGTACAAAAATGGTCGTGAAATCAAAGAGGGTCCAAGGTAATTTGTTTGTTTGTTTGTTTGTTTGTTTGTTTATTTTGCTTGACCAGAAGCCAAAATAATTTGGAATGCAGTAATAATTAAATACAGACATTATTTCTAATAATATTTTCCTGTCCTGTTTGCCAGATATCACATGGAAAAGGATGGAAAGACATGCACATTGTACATTAAAGAATGCAGACCTGATGATGAATGTGAATATGCCTGTGGAGTAGATGACAAAAGATCCAGGGCTCGTCTCTTTGTTGAAGGTTATTTTGTGACCAATAGTTAAAGGAAAAAGCATGATTACTGCAGCATTGTTCCCACCAGTTCTGTGCAATTGTTCATTATGTCCTCTCTTTGCTTTTCCTCTTTAGAGATCCCAGTGGAAATCGTTAGACCTCCAAAAGATATATTTGAGGCCCCAGGCTCAGATATTGTATTTGAGGTTGAGCTAAACAAAGATAGGGTTGATGTAAAATGGCTGAGGAACAACATGATCATTGTCCAAGGTGACAAATACCAGATGATCAGCGAGGGCAAAGTTCACCGACTTCAGATTTGTGAGATAAGGCCTCGTGATCAGGGGGAGTACAGAGTTGTCGCTAAGGACAAAGATGCAAGAGCCAAGCTTGAGCTTGCAGGTACACAGTTTTTGCTTGTTTGTGTTTTTTTTTATTTAGTTTTGTACATTTATAGGAAAGATATAGCCAATTCTGCTTTCTAATACAATTTTACAATGAACCTTTTTTAACAGCTGTACCCAAGATCAAGACCACAGACCAGAATCTTGTAACAGATGCTGGAAAGCCCTTCACATTGACTGTCCCATATGATGCTTACCCTCGTGCAGAGGCTGAATGGTCCTTTAATGACACAAGCCTACCAATACAAAACATTGACACATCCACTGACAAGACAGAGTACAGGTTAAAGGACCCTAAGAAGTCAGATCAGGGCCGGTATAAAATTGTCATCAAGAATAAGCATGGACAGGGAGAGGCTTTCATCAACCTGGATGTTATTGGTGAGTTAGCAGTTGAAAAAACCTTACAGTGAAAGTGATCCCATTACTTGTTGTCCAATGAATGTATAGAATGCTATTACATTCAAATTAATTTATAATGACCTATTTAAATTGTTTAGATGTTCCTGGGCCGGTGAAGAATTTGAGAGTTGTTGACACAGCTGATGGTGAGGTCAGCTTGGCATGGGATGAGCCTGAGGCTGATGGAGGCAGCAAGATTTTGGCCTATGTGGTTGAGAGACGTGATGTTAAGCGCAAGGCCTGGACACTGGCTACTGACCGTGCCGATATTCCAGAGTATTGTGTTGGTGGATTGCAGAAAGACAATTTGTACTTTTTCCGTGTGTGTGCTCGCAATAGAGTTGGCAATGGACAGCCTGTCTGCACAGATGAAGCTGTTCAAGCCAAGAATAAATTTGGTAAGTACCACCTCTCGTTTTGCTTAGGCATATCTTCTATATGCTCTTTTATTATAAACCTTTAAAAGAGGACAAACATTGTTCCTTTCTTTTTTCATTACAGATGTTCCTGATGCACCTCAGAATGTCATGGTAGGAATTGTAAATAGGTTTGGTGCCACAATCACTTGGCAACCACCCGCGTTTGATGGTGGATCTGAGATCACATCCTATATAATTGAGCTCCGTGATAGGACATCTGTGAAATGGGAGCCTGTAATGGTGGTCCGGGCTGAGGATCGTACAGCCACAGTAAATGATGTTGTTGAGAATAAGGAGTACATATTCCGGGTTAGAGCTGAGAATAAAGCTGGAATTGGCGTGCCGAGTGCTGCCACTGATCCTGTCAAGATCATGGATCCCATTGGTTAGTAATTAAATTATTATTTGTGTTAATAATATTCATACAGTATGTATATTACATGTTTCTGTATCCGATCTAATATTTAACACTTATTTTAATGTCACTGTACTAATGGTACTTAATCATGTTACAGAGAGACCAAGCCCACCACTGAATTTCGACTACACACATCCAAAAGGAGATTCTGTTCAGTTGGCATGGGACATTCCACTGAGCAATGGAGGAAGTATAATTACAGGATATATAATTGAGAAATGTGAAGATGGTACAAACAACTGGTTAAGGTGCAATGCCAGACTCTGCCCAGACCTTTATTATAGGGTATGTAAAAGAAGCGGGTATGGCGAATCATATGTTCAGACCTAATATTAAAAGCTTTAGATAAATAATGTGTTTTTTCTTTATTCTAGGTATCTGGATTGAAGTTTGGTCAGAAGTATCACTACAGAGTATCTGCCGAAAATGCTGCAGGAGTTTCTGATCCAGCTGAACAAAT
>JBCNYG010000012.1:17595189-17670442 GCA_039654305.1 Porochilus rendahli | reverse complement strand
AAGATAATTTGTTTTCTGTGTGTGTGTGTGTGTGTGTGTGTGTGTGTGTGTGTGTGTGTGTGTGTGTATGTATGTATATATGGATATATATTTTTTTTTTTTTTTTGTCATTTTTATTAATTGTTTTAGTTTTTTGCTTTGTATAAATTTTTTTGTATACATATAGCGCATCTATTTCATTCACTTTACTAGAGAGGCATGTTTGAAATTAAATGTCTCACTCTGATGTAGGTATCAGGTAAAAGGTCTTATTGAAGGGCAGTGGTATGCCTATCGTGTGAGGGCAGTTAACCGACTTGGTGATAGCAGACCATGTAAGGCAACAGATGAGATCCTTGCTGTTGATCCTAAAGGTATGTTTGAATATAATAATTATATTATGTTATTACCTATAAGCATTGTTTTTAATACTTACAAAATTGCTTTACCTTATTACCCAAGAACCTCCAGTTATTCAGCTGGATGCGAAGCTGCTGGCTGGCCTTACTGCAAAGGCTGGCACAAAGATTGATCTTCCAGCAGATGTGCTTGGAAAACCTGACCCCAGGGTGAAATGGACCAAAGCTGACCTTATCTTGAGGGCAGATGACAGAATCACTATTGACACAAAGCCTGGCCACTCTACACTCTCTATTGCCAAGACAACCAGAGCAGATACAGCTACTTACATCATTGAGGCAGTCAACACTTGTGGTCGTGCAACTGCAACAGTTGATGTCAACATTCTTGGTATGGCATTGCACAATATAATACAGTATGATGTTATTAAAAAATAAATATACATAAATAACAATAACAATAACAACAATAACATAATTTGTAGCACCTTTCATACATAAAATCCAAAAACAATAATACAATAATGTATCACAGCATTAAAAATAACAATAAAATAATGAGCCCTAAAAAGTAAGAAAGTACAGTATGGTGTCGTAGTGTTTAGCACATATGCCTCACTACAAGAAGGTCCTTGGTTTGAGCTCCTTGCCCAGAAAGGGTGTCTGTGTGGAGTTTTTATGTTCTTCCTAGTGCTGGAGTGGGTTTCCTCTAGGTGCTGTAGTTTCCTTCCATAATCAAAAGACATGCTCATTAGGCTAACTGGCTGTTCTATACTTTTACTGGGTGTGAATGTGAGTATGAGTGGTTGGGTGAGTCTAGGTTGGCCCTGCAACGGTCAGACGGATTGGCTGGGATGGGCTGCAACCAACCTGTGACCCTAATAAAGGATAAAGTGATTTGAAATGAAAATTAAAAATATGAGGAAATTATACTTATATAATTATCTCATTATCATTATATTTATCAAGATAAAAATTTAAAGAAAAATTAAAAACCAAGGTAGATAAATGGGTTTTAAGCTGCTTTTAAATGTACAGTATTTAGTGAAGGTACCCTAAAGATATACACTGTGAGTGAGTTCCACATCCTGGGTTTTACCAGGATATGAACCCAAGATGTGATATTCAGTCTGATTCTCTTGGCTACTTGGACTGTTCACCTCCTAGTTTTACCAGGATGTGAACAGTCCAAATTGCCAAGAGGACCAGACTAAGTGCTTAATCCAGTAGAACACAAGCAAGCTAAAAGCCTGGCAGGTTTATGGTAAGTCACTGTAATCAAACATACACGGGGGTGAACACAACTGTGAACTCAGAGATACCTAATGATTGACAGGGTTAAATATAGAACTAAAACATGATAGCCAGTGGAACCCAGAGAGTTATAAAACAGACACTTAACATAAACGAGAATAGGCAAATGCTACAGGAATAGGGAAAAGTAAATCTCTTTTAGAAATCTGGAGAGCTGGACTATTAAAGGCGAAGTACTAAAATTTGTGACCATTTTATGCTACATAAGCAATTTCCTACTGGTCTTTTTGCTGTGTTTTTAACAGATAAGCCTGGTCCCCCAGCTGCTTTTGATATTTCTGACATCACCAATGAGTCCTGTTGTCTGGCTTGGAATGCTCCAAGAGATGATGGTGGCTCTCCTGTAACCAATTACATCGTGGAAATGAGACCTTTGGAAACAGAGGAGTGGCAAAAGCTCTCTGCTACAGTCAAGCAGACCACGTTTAAGGCCTGCAAACTGGTGCCTTTGAAGGAGTATGTTTTCAGGGTATCTGGTGAGAATCAGTATGGTATTGGTGCTCCCACTGAGCATGCTCCAATTGTCGCCAAGTATTCATTTGGTAGGTATTCAACTTAGTACAGTTCATTGTGTTATTTTGAATTTTTTTTAACTAAGTGCACATGTTAATTTTCTTTACTATAATTTAGACACTCCTGGTTCCCCAAGTAGAGTACAGCCCTCTGATATAACAAAGGACGCTGTAACCTTGACCTGGTATGAGCCTGATGAGGATGGTGGAAGTCCAATCACTGGCTACTGGGTTGAGAGGTTTGATCCGGAAAGCGACAAATGGATCAAATGCAATAAGCTGCCCATAAGAGATACAACGCTCAGGTAAGTGCTATTCACAAGCAGAATATGAACAGCTGAAACTTAAATGTATCTAACATTAATGCAAGCACAAAATGCATATTTCCCAAAGAGTGAAAGGGCTGGCCACAAAGAAAAAGCACAAATTCCGTGTTCTGGCTGAGAATCTTGCAGGAATTGGAAAACCAAGTGCTGAAACAGATCCCATCTTGATTAAGGATCCAATTGGTATGTTATAGCAATAAATATGTTCAAGTTTATTGTTCTGATACAACAAAAATAATTTAATTATTATAATAATTCCCTTATAGATCCTCCATGGGCCCCCGGCAAACCACATATCAAAGACATTGCTAAGACGTCTGCATTGCTGCAATGGAATAGACCAGAGCATGATGGTGGTGCTAAAATTGAGTCTTATATCATTGAGCTCCTCAAGAGTGGAACTGAAGAATGGGTCCGTGTGGCTGAAGATGTACCCATGACAGAACACTTGATAAAAGGACTGATGGAGAAGCAGGAATACTCATTCCGTGTCAAAGCTGTAAATGTGGCTGGAGAGAGTGAGCCAAGTGATCCAAGTGACCCGGTGGTATGCAAAGAAAGACTCTGTGAGTACATCCTGTTATAAAGGCTATCTCATTGCATGTAGATAAACTAATGTTAAAAAAATAACTTAAACATTTATGTCCAAATAGATCCTCCATCTCCACCACGCTGGCTTGAGGTGGTTAACATTTCAAAGATTGACTGTGAACTGAAATGGACTGAACCAGAGAATGATGGTGGCTCTCCAGTTACCAACTATGTTGTTGAGAAAAGAGATGTAAGACGCTGGACCTGGCAGACTGTAGACACTACGGTCAAAGACACAAAATACACTGTGACTCCTCTCAATGAGGGAAGTCTATATGTGTTCCGTGTGGCAGCTGAGAATGCTGTGGGTGTGAGTGAATTCCATGAGCTGGAGGACTCTGTTTTAGCAAAAGACACTTTTAGTAAGTGTAATGGCTCATAATGGATGTATAATGAGTATGATGTTATTTCTACTATTAACAGTACAAAGAGCAGTTAAAGTAACACAATATTGTCTCTCTCTCTTTAGCAACTCCTGGACCTCCTTATGCATTGACTGTAGTTGGGGTGTCCAAGAGGCATGTTGACCTAAAATGGGAGCCTCCTAATAGTGACGGTGGACGACCAATCACGAAGTACACAAACATTATCAAACATTATATTATATACATTATACACTCATCATCCACTTCATCAAGAATGCCTGCACACATGCTTATTTATGCAAAAGCTCTTGACCTGTATTTTCAGGATTTTATGCATTGTGCTGCTGCTTCTTCATTGGCAGATTGGATAATTGTATAAATGAGCAGGTGTACAGGTGTTCGTATTAAAGTAGACAGTAAATACATACGGTATGTTATACACTACATGGCCAAAAAAAGAAAAAAAAAGTTGTGCACTCTGATATTTTGTTGGACCTCCTTCAGCAATATAATGTCACAATAAATGAAGACAGCTGATGAGCCAGTGTATTGAATGATCTCATCAATGTACTTTTTCTTCTCTAATAGCATAGATATAAAGATGGGTTTCTTATAGTTAGTATAGCTACAGAGACCTAACCTCAACCATATTGTACCCTATCATAAGTTTTGAAATGTGCTCAAGAAGACTTTAAGGAGTGGTTAGATTTTCCTGTCGTCAATTCAAGATGTTGGTGAAAAATGAACCCAACTCAGGATAGAAAAATAAATGATGTGATGTTGCCTAAGTTTTTCAAAACAATGCCATGGTGATTGTCATACACGCTGTTGTACAGCCTAAAGGCAGTCTGACAAAAAATTAGAGCGTGTTATGCTTTTTGAGGTCAAGCAGTGTATATGGCATGGTGTATATCAACCCTGGTGAATGTCATTCAACAAAATATTTTACATTACACTGTATAACAACATTGATGTAACCACACTTACAGATATATTATTGAGAAAAAGGAAAAAGTGGGAACTCGCTGGATAAAGTCTGGAAAGACAGCAGGGCCTGAAATAAAGTACAAAGTGACTGATGTTGATGAAGGCTCCGAGGTGCAGTTCCAGGTCCGTGCTGAAAACGAAGCTGGAGTTGGTGACCCAAGTGAACCTACAGATATCATTACAATTGAGGATCCTATAAGTATGTAACGCCATTTTGCACTTACATGATATGGAACAGATTACAATTTAGATAAAATTCATGATTATTTCATGGCTTGTTTTTAGGCCCACCATCTCCTCCGATTGAGGTTAAGACCGTTGATGCCAGCAGAGAGCACATAAACATCACATGGAGGGCACCAGAGAAGAATGGGGGAAGCCCCATAACTGGATATCATGTTGAGCTGTCTGAAGCTGACACAGATAAATGGATGAGGATCAATGCTCGACCAGTAAAAGAGCTCAGATTCAAAGCTGAAGACGGCATTATTCCTGAGAAGCAGTATGTTCTTAGAGTCCGTGCAATCAATGCTGTTGGTGTCAGTGATCCTTCTGAAATCTCAGACAAAGTCTTTGCCAAAGATCCAGACAGTAAGCATTGTGTATTGTTTTTAGTGTAGCGCTGATTTGAATAGTGTTTCTGTAAAAAGTCTTTAAACAATCCTTATGTTAATATTTTTTTATTTCATAGGTGCACCACAAATTGATTTGGAGACCCAAGATGTTGTTGTTGTTGAGGGTGAGAAGATGTATCTAAAGATCCCATACAAAGCAATTCCCAAGCCATCCATGGTTTGGAAGAAGGATGAGGCAGAACTGAAGGCAGATGACAGGCTGACTTTCAGATGCGAACTAAACAGTATTCACCTTGAGCTTCTAAAATGCAAGCATGAAGATGCTGGTGTCTACACAGTCATTCTGGAAAATAGTCTGGGCTCAGTTACTGGAACAATTAATGTAAAAGTAATTGGTAAGGCAGATTCTTCTGTTTTCAGCTATATTTCTTTAAGAAAAAACAACAACTAATAATTACATTGCCTTTATGAATAGGTTTGCCGGGACAATGCAAGGACATCACTCCAAGTGAAGTCACCAAGAACTCCTGTAAAATCTCCTGGGAGCCCCCAGAGAGTGATGGTGGTAGTCCCATTTTGCACTATGTACTGGAGCGCAGAGAGGCCAAGAAGAAGACATTCATGCCTGTGATGTCTGGAGTTAATGTACTAACCTTTGTGGTCAAAGACCTTATGCTGAATGGTGAATATTACTTCAGAGTTAAGGCTGTTAACAGAATTGGAAGTGGTGAATATCTTCTGCTTCGCAACCCTGTAATCACAGAAGAGAAGAAAGGTAAGTATAATTACAATTTAAATAACTGTCATATTAAAAAAATTATTTCATAATTTATAAAATGTATTTATTTTTATTATTTATTTATTTTGTTATTTGAAATATTTTAGAGCGGCCTGACCCACCAGTTGAAGTTGAGGCACTCAACCCCACCTCTCAGTCCATTACAGTTACCTGGAAAGCTCCACCTTACGATGGTGGCTGCCCAATTACTGGTTATATTCTGGAGAAAATTGAGAAGGACGGTGATAGATTTGTGAGATGTGTTCAAGACCTGGTTCCTGGTTTCTCCTACAACATTACAGGCTTGACAGAAGGCAAGGAATATCAGTTCCGTGTTCGTGCAGAGAATGTGGCTGGAGAAAGTGACCCTTCCCGCAGCACTCCCCCAATAACGGCTGCAGATCCTGTTGGTATGTATAATGACACAGGAATAAACATACAAAATACAAAAATACTTATTAAATTAATGTTATTTTTATTTAGATCCACCAAAGGTATCACTACATGTACGCATTGCATCTGGACTGACTGTCAAAAAGGGTGAGGAGATTAGACTGGATGCCCACATTTCTGGATCGCCATACCCTACTGTGACGTGGTTCAGAAATGAGGAAAATGTCAAGACGACTGTCAAGAAGAAGCCAGAAATGTTCACTGTTAAAAGGAAAAAGAAGACCAAGACTATTCATCCTGAACCAGAGGAGGTGTTCCATCCTCCACTTCCAGATCGTCTGTCATTTGACCAGAGCAAGAGAGGAGAGACTGCCATGATGGTGCGTGATGCCATCAGAGATGATCACGGACTTTTCACCATCAGAGTTGAAAATACCCATGGTTTTGCAACTGCATCTTGTGACGTCAATGTTCTTGGTAGGTTATTGTGTTTTACGTTGGTGCTTTTCCACATCTCTACTCAGTGATCAGCGGATTGCTCTAAAAAGTTTTTATCATGTGCAGATAAACCTGGACCACCTGTTAACTTTGGATTTGATGAGATTAGGAAGGACTCTGCCATTTGCACGTGGGAGGCACCACTTGATGATGGTGGCAGTGAAATCATCAACTATATCCTGGAGAAAAAAGACAATACCACGGATGAAATTGGCTGGGTTACTGTTACCTCAACCCACAAAGGATACAACTATCCTGTAACCAAACTCATTGAAGGAAAAGAGTATATTTTCCGAGTGACAGCTGAAAACAAGTTTGGCTGTGGACCACCATGCTATTCTGAACCACTTGTTGCAAAGAATCAATTTGGTAAAACATAAGCATATCCTTGTTGGTAGATTTTAAAGCATATGACAACTCTGCATATTGTAAAATATGTTATTAAAATAGCAGTTTGATTCGTTTTTTTAAAAAAATACATGGTTTTTCAGATCCTCCTGATGCTCCTAACACACCAAGAATAGGAGAGGTCACTTCCAACAGTGTTGCTTTATCGTGGCATGAACCTAAGGACAACGGTAGTCCCATTTTGGGCTACTGGATTGAGAGACGTGAAGTTAATAGCAAGTACTGGACCAGAGTGAACCGCAATCTTCTCAGCTCCCTGGCACACAAGGTTGAGGGTCTTATGGAAGGCCTGGTTTATATCTTCAGAGTTTGCGCTGAGAATCTTGCTGGGCCTGGAGAATTTAGTGTCCCCACGGATCCCGTGGTTGCAATGGACCCAATCTGTAAGCTTCACATTAATTCCCCATATTACTATACAATAAACAAATAAATTAATCTAAACTAAGAGAGAACAACTATTACACAATTTTACCTAGATAATATACACTTAGCATATGCCTGTTATTAACTACATTACATTTGTTCAGTGCCTCCGGGTCCTCCTGTGCCAAGAATTGTTGATACTACAAATACAACAGTTGATATTGCCTGGATTCCTCCACTGTACAATGGTGGTGGTGATATTCTTGGATACCATGTTGAGCAGTGCCTTGTTGGAGCGCAAGAATGGGTGCGCAGCACTGAGTTCAGATGCAAGGAATGCAAGTACACCTTGACTGGTCTGACTGAGGGTGCCGATTATTACATTCGTGTATTTGCTGTAAATGAAGCTGGTCATGGCGTCCCAGGAATGACTGAACCAGTTCAAGTGAAAGAGCCGGAATGTACGTTTATAAAAACATAACTCATAAATAAATTTTAACAAGTAGTACTAATGTGTCTAATGTAATGCTTATTTCTTAACAGTGGCCCCAGGAATTGAGTTTGATATTTCAGTAAGGAATGGAGTAATTATAAAAGCTGGAGAGAGTCTGCGTATACCAGCTTATGTTGTCGGCAGGCCCATACCAGAAGTGAAATGGACAAAAGATGATGCTGAACCTGACAAAGAGAGAGTAATCATTGAAACTGTTGGGAAATGCAGCACTGTTAATATTAAGAATGCTCTGAGGTCTGACCATGGCAAATATGAGATCACAGGAACCAACTCTAGTGGAACAAAATCGGCTTTTATTAAGGTTGATGTTATGGGTAAGTCAGCGTCTTTAGAGTCAGCATATGTTTCTAATTCAACATTGTCATTATATATCTCAATTAACTGTTTGTATGTGTTAAAGATGTTCCTGGGCCAGTGGTTGATCTTAAAACAGTCCATGTCAGCAAAAAGGCGATCTCACTGACCTGGGCTGATCCGGTTGATAATGGTGGAAGTGATATCATGGGATATGTTGTTGAGAGAAAAGATGCTAAGATGCACATATACAGACAACCACTGGAAACTGCTTCATGCAAATGTGACATTGTTGGGCTTCTTGGTGGTGAAGAATATATGTTCAGAGTGGTTGCAAGAAACAAGTTTGGCCTTGGCGTCCCTGTAGAACTTGGACCTGTCCTGGCTGAAGATCCTAAAGGTAGCCCCCGATCCACTGATCGTTCATCTATTTTGGCTTATTAATTGTTAAATTCATTCACCCACGTAATTGGGCATTTTATATCATGAATATCTGAAAATTTCAGGTGTCCCATCTGCCCCGGAGAAGCTTCACTACACTGCAAGAACCAAGAACACTGTTACACTTACTTGGCTGGCTCCTCGCAGTGATGGTGGTTCCCCCATCAGAGGCTATTATGTTGAAAAGAAGAGACAAGACAGTGATGAATTTGATACTGCCAATCGTCAAATCTGCAAAGATCTCACAATTACAGTAGAAAATCTGAATGAGAACATGATGTATGACTTCAGAGTGAAAGCTGTCAATGAAGTTGGTGATAGTGAACCATCCAAACCAATTAATGTTCACATTCAAGATGATGAGTGTATGTATTAGTTTTATTATTGTTATATTTACTGTTGTAAAAAATTATTCTTATTTTGTATGTTTGACTATATTAGTGCTTTTGAACCTTTTTAGTTGCCCCAACTGTGACTTTGTTGAAGTCCTTCAAGAGCGGTGCAATAATTGTCAAGAAAGGAGCTGCCATTGAAATCCCTGCTGAAATTGCTGGCCTGCCATTGCCTACATTTGAGTGGACAAAGAATGGTGTTGTTCTTGAAAAATCAACTGAAACCATGACACTTGAGTCTGAGGAGATTAACAGACAAACTATTAGAACCAAAATTGCCATTCCTGAAACTGTAAGACAAGACACAGGCCTGTACAAACTATCTGCCACAAATATTCATGGGACGGGCCAACAACTTATCAGAGTTGATATTTTAGGTAAAGCTTACTTTTTCAGAATTTGTATTATGACTGTTTAGTAGCAAATGATCATTCAATTTCACTTACCAGCTAATTACTTAGCCCTTTGTAATTTAAGTATATTAATTATTTCTTGTATATATTCTTTTCTGTAGATCGTCCCACACCACCACGAAATGCTGTGGTCTCTGACATCAAGGCTGAGTCATGCTACCTCACCTGGGATGCTCCTGAGGACAATGGAGGAAGTGACCTCACCAACTATATTGTTGAAAAGAGAGATGCCAGCAAGAAGAAATCAGACTGGGAACAGCTAACATGTTGTATTATGGACAGACGCTATGGGGTTAGTGTGCTGTGTTTTAAACAAAAGCTTTACGAGGAGTATTATATCTGTAATTATAAAACAATGGTACTAATTCTGATCTTTGAAACACGTTCTTCAAGGTGTACAAGCTTGAAACCTATGGCACATTCCAGTTCCAAATAAAAGCAGAGAACAAGTATGGAGTCAGTGATGGCTGTGAATCAGAGAAAGTTGTCCTCAAGGATCAGTATGGTCTTCCTGGTCCACCACAGAAACCAAGAATCCTTGGACACGCTCGATCATCTATGCTGGTTGCTTGGGATCCTCCAAAGGACAATGGTGGATCAACTATTCAGGGCTACTGGCTTGAAAAGAGAGAGAGAGGAGCTGTGTATTGGAGCCGAATCAATAGGGCTCCTGTTACAAAGCCAGCTGTTAAAAGCTTAGAGTACAATGTGCTGCATCTTATTGAAGGTTTGGAGTATCAGTTCCGTGTTATGGCACAAAATGCTGCAGGCATTGGGCCCCCGAGTGAAGCAACAGAATGTGCGTTTGCCGTTGATCCAAGAAGTAAGTGGGATTTTGCTAAAAAAATCTTTTAATAAAGTTGTGTTTTGACAGTTTTAAAACAAGTTACTCATTTATTTTACAGATCCACCAAGCCAGCCATCTGCACCTCAAGTGAAAGACAAGACAAAAAACAGTGTATCTCTAGCCTGGGCTCCTCCAGAAAAGGATGGTGGAAGCCCTATTAAAGGCTATATTGTTGAGATTCAGGATGAAGGCACAGAATGGAGAAGAGTGAATCAACCTGATAAGCCCATTCTCACTACATCTTTCACTGTTCCAGATCTCAAAGAAGGCAGGAAATGTCGATTCAGGATTGTTGCTGTTAATGCTGCTGGTGAGTCAGAACCAAGTCCACGGACAGCTGACACACTGGTACAAGATATCCTAGGTAAGATTTACCTGAATTTTACATTCAAGGACAAATTTCCTGTTGAGCTTTTTCAGTTTTTTTATATATTTTTTCAGACTAATCTTTCTGAAAAACAATATTATTAACAAATCTCTTTGCTTAAATTTTGCAGAGGAACCCATTGTTACATTGCAAGTCTCCGCCCGTGACCTGGTTTCTTGCCGTGCTGGAACAACAATTAAAATCCCTGCCACTGTATCAGGCAGACCTGTTCCTAATGTCATTTGGGAATTTGATGGGACTGCCCCAACAGAGAAGAAGAATGAGCGGCATACTCTTCCAGTTGATTCAGAGGTAAGACAGTGCTTATTCATAATATTTTAAAATAAATGTAAAAGAAAAACAGTTCCCGTGAAATTAATACTTTTTGCATCAAAAATTATTTTACAGATCTCATCGACTGATACCACAACAGAAGTAACCATCCCTGAGAGTAAGCTCAACCATTCTGGACAGTATATCATCACTGCTTCTAATCAAGCTGGAACTAAAGTAGTGAAAGTTCGTGTAACAGTACTTGGTAAGATAAAAATTATATATATTTGGTTAACATAACCTTGATTATGCAAGCAAAAATAGAGATTTTTTATTGTTATTATTTTTTTTTTTACAGATTTGCCGGGGCGTCCAAAAGATCTCAAAATCACTGACATCACAAGAAGTACATGCAGACTTACATGGAAGCCTCCAGACAATGATGGTGGTGAAAGAATCAAGAGCTACTACATTGAGAAGAAGACAGTTGAAGGAAAAGCATGGACAAAGGTTAATCCAGCCTGTGCTAGCCAGTCTCTTGTAGTCCCAGACCTTATTGAGGGACAAGACTACTTGTTCCGCATTCGGGCTGAGAATCGCTTTGGTATAGGACCTCCTCTGGACACCTTCCAAAGAACAAGGGCAAAGGAACCCATCCGTAAGTATAACATTTCAGTGACCCTCTCATCCAAAGAAAATTGTGAAATGTGAGTAGATTGCTCAGTTAAATGGCTGTATATTTCCAGATCCTCCTGATGCACCCACAAGAGTCAAAATTGTTGACGTAACCAAGGGAACAGTGATTTTGACTTGGAAACCACCCAAAAACGATGGTGGCTCCCCTGTAACTCACTACATTGTTGAACGACTTTGGTGGGATTCAAGTGGAGAGCAGAAAGAGTCCTGGAGACAGTGCAATAGACGTGACATTGATACCACAACCTTCAAAGTGGAGGACCTTCAGGAGGGTGCTGAGTACGAATTCCGTGTCAAGGCTGTAAATGAGGCTGGTGCAAGTAAACCATCTTTAACAGCAGGACCCATCATCGTTAAGGATCAGACAAGTGTGTAAAATACATTAGGGTTTATTCTTTCTGTAGCAAGGCTTGAACTGAAATTTTACTATTGTTAACAAAAAATGTAATATACCAATTGTGTCCCTGATATACATTATGCATATCAAACTTGTTAGCTAATTGCATTTGCCTGTTGTTTGCTCTGTTGTCATTTCTAATTATTACTCAGTACAATTCTTTATTACTAAATATAAAAAAAGTTCTTTAACACTTACCAAATGCTTTCTTTTGTCTAGGGGCGCCTTCCATTGAGCTTGAGGAGTTCATGGAAGTTGAGCAGGATACAGATATTAAGATTGTTGCTAAAATTAAGGGATGCCCATTCCCTAACCTTACCTGGCAGATGGCCCCACCCCACAAAAGTGATGCCAAGGTTGACATTGAGTATGATGAACATATCAATAAGCTTGTGACTGATGATAGCTGCACTCTGCTGATCCAGCAGGGCAAGCGATCAGACACTGGTCTCTACACTCTCACAGCCAGCAACAGCCTAGGCAAAGTCTCCAAAGAGATGAGACTTAATGTTTTAGGTAGGTTTTTTAAATAGCAAATGATCATTGGTATACCCATCTTAGATTTCAAATGAATCCTTTCACATTGTTGTAACTTATCACCACAATTTCATTCTCAGGACTTCCTGGACCTCCTTCTGCACCAATCAAGTTTGAGGAAATTCATGCTGAAAATATTTCCCTCTCATGGCTACCTCCAATAGATGATGGCGGCTCCAGAATTACTAATTACACCATAGAAAGGCGTGTTGCGAATAGAAAAACATGGATTCCTGTCCCATGTGCACCCAAAGAGCGCATGTACACAATTGAGGGTCTAATGCCTGGCCATGAGTATGTGTTCCGTATAAGGGCACAGAATAAATATGGAGTAGGTGAACCTCTTGACAGTGAACCAGAGGTTGCTAGAGAAATTTTCAGTAAGTAGTCATGTTTAAAACAGAGTCAAAAATTTATTACCTCAATGTTACCCTATTATAACGTAATATTCTGCATCCTTTTTTGTAGCTATCCCTGGCCAATGCGAGAAGCCAACCTTGTCAAGTATTACAATGGATTCAATGACTGTGAACTGGGAAGAGCCAGAGACAGATGGTGGTAGTCCAATTATTGGCTACTGGCTTGAGCGCAAAGAGACCACATTAAAACGGTGGAATAGAGTCAGCCGTGATCCAATCCGCCCCATGCCATTTGGCATTTCTTTCAAAGTTACAGGACTCATTGAAGGCTCTCACTACCTGTTCCGTGTGACTGCAATCAATGCAGCTGGATGTGGACCTCCAAGTTTACCATCTGACCCAACATTTGCCAGAGATCCAATTGGTAAGCAAATACATTTTCATGTACATATATTTATTCATCAGTGCTTTTATCAACAGCCACTTAAACTGAGCTGAGCAGGCTGCTCAAGGGGCAACTGTTAGCTTGATGCTACCAGAATTTAAACTCACAACCTTCTGATCAGTAATCCAGAGCCCAAAACACTGAGCTATTAATACTTTACAGAGTGATTACAATAGTAAATCTTTTATTTGTGATTATATCACAATGACAGAGTTATAAATTTCTGTTTTTGATTAGCTCCTCCTTCACCACCAACTCCCAAAGTTACTGACTGGTCAAAGACAACTGCCGACTTGGAATGGATTCCACCTCTTAAAGATGGAGGCTCAAGGATCCTAGGTTACTATGTTGAATACAAAGAGGAAGGCACAGAGGCATGGGTTAAGGTATGCTGTAAATCTGAAAAATTTCTTGATCCACAGCAAGAAGGGTTTGATCCCCAGGCCCAGTGAGGGTGTTTGTTTGTGGAGTTTGCCTGTTCTCTTCATGCCTGCGTGGGTTTCTCTGAGTGCTCCAGTTTCCAAAGATATGGACGGGAAAATGAAATGAAAAATGGAAATTAAATGTATTAAGCTACAATTCCAAAATTGTACTTTTTAATGTATGTTTTCATTATCTGGAAATATTAATTCTTCTAATTAATTCATATTATTTTAGGCCAAAGAAACAGAAGTTAGAGGAACCAAATTTGTAATCACTGGGCTGAAAGAGAATGGATTTTACAAGTTTAGGGTTTTGGCACTCAATGCTGCTGGGCCAAGTGAACCAGGAGAAGTTGCTGACATTCTTGAAATGAAGGAAAGAATAGGTATGTTTTAGCAAAAGTACCCCTTAAATATTAATAAATTGTACTTATTCTTCGTAAAAGTTGAATTCATTCCTTTTTGTAAATTTAAAACATATTTGTTTTCATATTTCAGCTGCCCCAGTAATTGAAATGGATGTCTCTATGAAAGAGAAGATTGTTGTTCATGCAGGTGGCGTGATCCGTATCATAGCATATGTGTCAGGCCAGCCTGCACCTGAAATTACATGGAACAGAGATAATGGGGTTGTCCCACCAGAGGCTGTTGTTGAGACCACATCAATCAGCACTTCGTTAGTAATTAAGAATTGCACAAGAAAGCAAAAAGGTGTTTATAGCTTAACAGCAAAGAATGCAGGAGGAGAGGTGACGAAGACTATCATTGTTGATGTTCTTGGTAAGCAGGAGTATTTGGAGATCTGTTTTAGTAAGTTTAATTACTTAAATAAGTGAAAACATGTTACATTTTTTCTTTGATTTTCTTTCCCAGATGTTCCTGGTCCAGTTGGTATACCTTTTACTGCAGATAATATTAGTACTGACTCGTGCAAATTGACATGGTTCTTCCCAGAAGATGATGGCGGTTCTCCTATATCAAACTACATCATTGAGAAACGCGAAGCTGAACGCAAAGCTTGGACAGCATGCTCATATAATGCAGCTAGGCAAAATGCTGTTGTTCATAATCTTACTTTAGGAAAGGCATACTTCTTCAGAGCTGCAGCTGAAAATGCAGTTGGAGTTGGTCCATTCCGTGAAACTGCATGTGAACTTGTCATCAAGGCCCATCTAAGTAAGTCATTGCACATTTTCTTATTATAGTAGCATGTTCAACAGAAATATTATAAAAACGCTTTTTTATTTTTTTTTTAAGGTGTACCAGACCGTCCAGAGGATGTTGAGGTCACTGCTGTCACTAAAGGCTACATTACTATAACATGGAAGCCACCAACGAATGATGGTGGTTGTGAGGTGACTTCCTACATTCTAGAGGCACGCATGGTTGGCAAGGACAGGTTTATGAGATTGACCAAAGATAAACTGATGGACAGGAGATTCACTTATGATGCTCTCCGAGAGGGTGAGAGCTATGAATTCCGTGTGAGTGCAGTCAACGAGATTGGTCTGGGCAAGCCCTCCTTCTGCACCAAAGCAATCACATGCAAAGATGAGCTTGGTATGAGAAGCTGGTTCTAACTAAAATAACAATTACCTGTGTATATTAACAAATAAAGATTCTTGTGTGTGAAGCTGAGTAATTACTTATAATTTATTTCAGAACCCCCAACAATTGAACTGGACTTCCGTGACAAAGTTATTGCTCGTGTGGGTGAAAGTTTTGCCCTGCAAGGGCGCTATTCAGGCAAGCCCGCCCCTTCTGTTAAGTGGTCAAGAGATGATGAGGTGCTGAAGGCAGATGAACATGTTCAGCTCAAGAGTACACTAAACACAATGTGCCTTGGCATTATTAAGGCTCAGCGTGAACACAGTGGCAAATATTGTGTTACAGTTGAAAATTGTACTGGAGCCCGCAAAGGCATTTGCAATGTCACGATTGTTGGTAGGGATTTTTTCCTTTAATATAAAACTTTTTTCTTATATTTAGTTGTAAATTAGACTTATAATTTATATTGTTATGTGGAATCACATTTCAGACCGTCCACTGCCACCTGATGGTCCAGTTATATTCGAGGAAGTTCATAGAGATCATATGGTCATCTCTTGGAAACCTCCTCTTGATGACGGTGGATCTGCAATTTCCAACTATATAATTGAGAAGAGAGATATTAACAGGGACATGTGGACCACCGTAACATCTGCCACAACAAAAACCACCTGCAAAGTGCCCAAGCTTGACGAAGGCCGTGTATATATCTTGAGAATCAGTGCTGAGAATATGTATGGAATCAGTGACCCACTGGAGTCTGAAGAAATGAAGGCCAAGGATCTTTTCAGTATGAAATTATTTTGTTTGGGGAAATTTATTTTAGACATTGTATGAGTCAGCTTTTTAATCAACATTTTAATGTTTACATTTTTTAGGAGTACCTGAAGCACCTGATGAGCCTACAGTTAAAGAAGTGTATCATGACTCAGCCCTGGTGCTCTGGAACCGCCCTCGTGATGGTGGCAAGCCCATTACTAACTATTACTTAGAAAAGAAGGAGCCCACTGCTAAGAGATGGTCCAGAGCAACTAGAGAGCACATTTACCCTGCTACCCAATACAGAGTTCAAGATCTCATTGAAGGCTGTGAATATGAATTCCGTGTCACAGCAGAAAATGAAATTGGTACTGGAGATCCTAGTCCTCCTTCCAAGCCTATCGTAGCCAAGGATCCAATTGGTATGGGATTCTTTTCCTTTAAACAACATGTGTAAAACATATTGCATAAACATGCACATTTAACAGCAATGCAATTGCTAACCAGAAATTAGCTAACCTTTGAAGTTAGCCAGGACTTTCTTAAGTTTGTAGCTTGATGACTTAATTAATTCGCCACATAGCTTATTCTTAGGGTTGCAGACAGGCTGGAGCTTATCTCACCCAACACTGGGCCAAGGTGTATCATAAACAGCTTTCTGTGTATAAATGTTAACTATGCAGCTAGGTGGGACACTTTTAATGCACAGTAGTACATACTATTCAGTATGATTTCATCAGAGATGGATCCTCTGACTTACCTATTGCACTATATTAAAGGTATATTTTACATATTTGTAGTGCACACCTGTGTAAAAGCTTCTCAATAAATACTTATTTTTATTCTTTATTTCTTTCTTATACTTATTTTTACAGTCCTGCCTAGCCCACCTGTCAGACCTGAGGCCACAGACAAAACAAAGGATTCTGTGAGTCTGTCATGGCGTGTTCCTCGTCATGATGGCAAAGGCAAAATCTTTGGATACCTCATTGAGTATCAGAAGCCTGGTGCAATTGAATGGATGCAGGCCAATGAGACACCAGAGTCATGCCCCGAAACCAATTTTGTTGTGAAGAACCTTCCTGAGGGTGAAGAATTCCGTTTCAGAATTATGGCTGTCAATGCTGCTGGAAAGTCTGAGCCTGCCTATATAAAGGAGCCTGTTAAAGTTCATGACAGACTTGGTAATTTTTATCATCATTGATATTCCCAAAACAGATTCAAAATTAATTCCAAGTAAAACTGAGTATTCACATTTTCTTCTCCTTATACCTGCAGAGGAACCAGAGTTGTTGCTGGATGCCAATATGTCAAGGGACCATCTTGCTATGATTGGAACAGATATCACACTAAGTGCTGTGATTAAGGGCATGCCAATCCCTACTGTGGCTTGGAAGAAAAATGGTGGTGATGTTCCTGCTCACTGTGTTATTGAAGTCACAGCAAGAGGAAGTAAACTGCATATAAAGAAATGCACCCGTGCTGACTGTGGAAACTATACAATAACCATTCAAAATGCAGCAGGCTCAAAGTCAGCAACATGCACAGTGCTTGTTCTTGGTATGCATAATTTATGTTCACCTGTGTATGGCTATGTACAACCAATGTAACCAATATCCATTTGTTTTGTTTCTTAATTAATTTTACTTTTTATTTGTTACCTATTTGTGCAACATAGATAAACCCGGTCCACCAAGAAATCTTACTATATCGGAGGTTACAAGTGAGTCAGCTTATCTAACCTGGCAAAAGCCAGAAGATGATGGTGGTGCTGTAATTTCTCATTATGTTGTGGAAAAAAAGGATGTTGCAGCTGAGAAGTGGATACCGGTGTGTGCCTCATCTAAGAAGCTTAGCCTCATGGCATTATACCTGATGGAGGGTGTTCAGTATTTATTCCGGGTTGCAGCTGAGAATCAGTTTGGAAGAAGTTCATATATTGAAACTAAGAAGCCTATCAAAGCAGTTGATCCTCTCTGTAAGTATAAATTTAGAACATATGAAAATATGTTGATGGTAAGGGAGATATTACTATCAGTGTGTCAAGTTTTAAACTATATTTCCTTTCAAATAAGATGCAATTAAATTCTGTTCAATTTTACTTCAGCAAACCTTATCATTTAAAACATGAACTGAATTTAGCATATCATTTAAATATAAAGTAAAGAAATTAACACCAAACATAATATACTTTATTGTGTCCAGATCCTCCTGGCCCTCCCAGGAATTTGCACCATGTAGATGCAGAAAAAACTGAAGTATGGCTTGAATGGGAGTGGCCTGATCGCACTGGTGGAAGCGAAATCACTGGATTCATTGTTGAGCATCAAGAAGAAGGAGCCACTGACTGGGTCACCTTTAAAACTGTCAGCAATCCAAACTGTCATGTTACTGGACTTGAGGATGGAAAAACCTACAGATTCCGTGTCAAAGCACAAAATGCAATTGGCATTAGTCAGCCAGATACCAGCGTACCAATAACTTGCCAGGAGAAGACTTGTAAGAATTATATGAAACTTAGTAATATTGAAATAATAACAAAAACACGTGTGTGTACATATATATATGTACATATATATATACATACATATATACATATGTATATATATATATATACATACATACATATATATACATATGTATATACATATATACATACATACAAATATATATATATACATACATACATATATACATACATATATATATATATATATATATATATATATATACAGTTGTAGAATATTCATATCAAAAATATATGCTAAGATATGAAAATATAAATATATATATATATGAATTTACCTTTTTGTTTTAACAGTGGCACCATCTATTGAAGTTGATGTGAAACTCATCGAGGGTCTTACTGTAAAGGCTGGAAGTACAATTGTACTCCCTGCGGTCATGAAAGGAATACCAATTCCAACGCCCAAATGGTTAAGTGATGGCAATGAGCTAAAAACAGAGGGCAAATACAAGATTGATACTCAAGGACATTCAACAGTTCTAAGCATTGCTGATTGCGCAAGAACAGACAGTGGAGAATATGTACTTACTGTTTCAAATCCTGCAGGAAGCAAGTCAGTTGCTCTTCATGTAACTGTACTGGATCTTCCTGGTCCTCCACTTGGACCAGTCAACATCCTTGAGGTTACCCCTGATCACATGGTTATCCAGTGGCGTGCACCTAAGGATGATGGTGGCACACCACTGATGAACTACATAGTTGAAAAGAAGGATGTCAAGAAGTCTTGGGAGCCATGGTCCGTTGTGAGTTCTGGAAGTAACAGCACCAAAGCTAGGGTGCCAAGGTTAGAGAAAGGTCGTGAATATATTGTACGCATTCGTGCTGAGAACAAGATTGGCATTGGCAATGCTCTTGAAAGTCCTCCCACTATTGCAAAGCACATGTTTAATCCACCAGGCCCTCCAGGTCCACCAACATGTTCTGATATTACAGAAAATGCTGTGACATTGTCATGGACTGAACCAGAAACTGATGGTGGAAGTCCAGTTAGTGGCTACATTGTGGAACGCAGAGAGATGACTGGTAAATGGATTCGTGTGAATAAAACACCTGTCTTGGATATTCGCTACAGAGTCTCTGGTCTATTTGAGGGCAATATTTATGAATTCAGAATTTTTGCTGAAAATATTGCTGGTGTAAGTGAGCCTTCCTATCCTTCAGACCAAATAAAAGCCACACGCCCAATTGGTCCTCCTGGACCACCAAGTAATATAAGACTAAAGGATTGGAGCAAATCATATGCAGATTTAGTTTGGAGCAAGCCTAACAGAGATGGTGGTAGCCCTGTATTAGGCTATGTTGTCGAATGCCAGAAATCCGGCTCTGCACAATGGGACAGGATCAATAAGGACCTTATCAAACAATGTGCATTCAGAGTCCCAGGACTTATTGAAGGCACAGAGTACAGATTTCGTATTAGGGCCTCTAACAAAGTTGGGGATGGAGAACCACGAGAGCTAACAGAGGCAGTGCTTGCTAAAGACATCCTTGTTCCTCCAGAGATCAATGTTGATGTTGCTTGCCGTGACCTTGTAACAGTTCGGGCAGGGCAGATCATCAGCCTGGTCACCCGTGTTAAAGGCAGACCTGATCCTGAAATAACATGGACTAAGGACGCAAGAGCCTTAGGTAGAGACAAGCGTACAGAAATGATCAACAACTTTCCACTTGCTGATCTAATCATTCAGGAAGCTGTAAGAGGAGATTATGGAAAATATGCAATTCAAGCTAAAAACAGCAGTGGTCAAGCACATGCTACAATCATTGTTAATGTGCTGGACATTCCCGGAGCTTGCCAGAACTTGAAGGTTGCATATGTGACCAAGAACTCCTGCATGGTTTCTTGGGAAAATCCAGAGGACAATGGTGGCACTGAAATCACTAATTACATAATTGAGAGCCGTCAACCTAGTCAAAGGGGATGGACAGTTGTTTCATCTGATTGCACCAAACGTCTTGTGAAGGCTCCACTGGTCGAGAACTGTGAATATTTCTTCCGTGTTAGTGCAGAGAACAAAATTGGGGCAGGACCACCGGCAGAAACAAAAACAGCAATCCTTGCTGTCGACCCAGTTGAGAAACCCAGTGAACCAGAGAACTTTCATATTAGTGAAATCGGAAAAACATTTGTCTTCCTTAAATGGAAGAAACCAGAATATGATGGTGGTAGTCGGAATCTTTCTTATCATGTAGAAAAGAAACCAAAGGAAGCAGAAGAATGGGAGAGACTCCACAGAGGTGCTATTAAAGAGACATATTTCATGGCTGACAGATGCATAGAAAACCAAATATATCAGTTTAGAGTACAAGCAAAAAATGAAGGAGGAGAGAGCAACTGGGTGACTACAGCTGAAGTTCTTGTAAAGGAGGAGCTTGTAGTCCCTGAGATACAGGTCAAGTTGGAAGGTGTTCTGGTAGTTAAAGCTGGAGATTCCATTCCAATTGAGGCAGACGTTAAAGGCAAGCCACAACCAGATGTCAAATGGGCTAAAGAAGGCGACTCTGTAGATATCAATCGAAGTCCCCGACTACAGCTTGAGACTGGTGCAAATTTCTCTAAATTCTTACTTACAAGTGCAAAACGAGCAGATTCTGGAAAATATACTGTTTGTGCAACAAATTCTGCTGGCACCTGTACTGCTGAGGCTAAAGTAAATGTTCTTGACAGACCTGGACCTATTAGAGATCTCAAAGTGTCAGGAATTTCAGTGGACAGATGCAAGTTGGAATGGGTAGTGCCCGAGGATGATGGTGGATGTGAAATTTATAACTACATCATTGAGAAATGTGAGACAAAGAGAGGTATCTGGTCAATTCATTCTTCAGCCATTATAAAAACGTTTGCTCTTGTAACCCGTTTGATTGAAGGAAACGAGTACATCTTTAGAGTAAGAGCAGAGAACAAGATGGGGACTGGACCTGCTGTACAAACAGAGTCCATTATTGCAAGTACCCAGTTCAGTAGACCTGGTGCACCAGATGCCCCTGAGGTGACCAGAGTTGCAAAAGATGAAATGACAGTTGTATGGTGCTCCCCTGATAAAGATGGTGGAAAACCCATCACTGGTTATATTCTGGAAAAGAAAGAAGAACATGGCATTAGATGGGCACCAGTTACTAAATCTCCTATTAGCAATACATGTTTGACTGTAACAGGATTGCTGCCTAATCATGAATACCAATTCCGTGTAAAGGCTGAGAATGAGATTGGTGTTGGTGATGCAAGCAAGCCATCTAGAACATACACCGCAAGGGATGCTGTTGGTATGTTTAGTTTAGCATAACATTTGCCAAACATATACTTGTCTACTCATTGTATTATTTTTTCTTGATTTAATAACTTCTTCTTTTATAGGGCCTCCTGGTCCTGTTGGAAACTTAAAGGTGACTGATAGTTCAAAGACGTCAATAACTCTTGGATGGACGAAGCCTACACATGATGGTGGAGCTCCACTTATTGGTTATGTGGTTGAACTCCGAGTCAAGGGTACAGGCAAAAAGGGAGATGAAGGATGGAAAAGGTGCAATGTTGCTGCCCAGCTGATTGGAACAGAATTCACAGTCACAAGTCTGGATGAAAATCTTGAGTATGAATTCCGTGTTTCTGCACAAAACCAGACAGGTTTGAGCCAACCAACTAATCTTGAGGGAGCAGTTTCTCCACGAGACATTTTAGGCAAGTTCATCTCAAAAAGTTAGCAACTGTCAGGAGTTCTATGAGTTCCAATACCATGGTCTTTAACCTAGTGTGTGTGTGTGTGTGTGTGTGCATATCGTCTTTTCTCAAACAGAGGCCCCTGAAGTTGTTTTGGATGCTGAGTTGAAGAAAGGTCTTACCGTTAGGGCTGGCTGCCCAATAAGAATAGTTGCAACTGTCAGGGGACGACCTCCTCCCAAAGTGCAATGGAGAAGAATGGGAATTGATAATGTTGTCAAGAAGGGTCACGTGGATCTCATTGACACCATGACATTCCTTGTCATCCCTGATACCACCCGGGATGATTCAGGCAAATACTCACTGACTGTAACAAGTCCAGCAGGGGAAAAAGCTGTATTTATTAATGTCAAAGTACTTGGTAAGTAAAACAAATGTGTTCTTCAATAGTATAAGCAATAGTTTTACTTACACTGACATTGTATTGTCAAATGTTTTAACAGACACACCTGGACCAGTTGTTGGTCTGGAGGCCACAGACATTACAATGGTATCTTGCAACCTCTCATGGTCCCCACCTGAAAATGATGGTGGCAGTGAAGTAACTCATTATATTGTTGAGAAGCGTGAAATAGATCGCAAGACTTGGGCAACGGTTAAAAATGATGTAGACAAAACAACTTTTAAAGTCAGCAATCTTGTACCAGGAACAGAATATTACTTCAGAGTTACTGCAGTGAATGTGTATGGTTCAGGTGTTCCGAAAGCCACACAGAGATCATATCTGGCTTCTGATCCTATCAGTAAGTACTATGTAAACTGGAATTTTTTAAAAAGTTGTTAAAATGTCTAGAATCCTTTTGTAATCATTTGATGTCATTAGGTAAACCTGACCCACCACAGAAGGTTGATGTTTTGGAGATTACTAAGAACAGTGCTAAGGTTGGCTGGGTGAAACCAATGAGGGATGGAGGAGCTAAGATTGATGGCTACATAATTGACTACCTTGAGCTTCCTGAGCCCAAAATTATCAAGGAACCAATAGTGGGTGAAAGTGAGGGTGCTGAATCTGTGCCTCCACCACCACCAGTGGTGAAGGAGGTAGAAGTACAGGACAAAAAGGAAGAATGGACACCATATACTGTTGTGAAGGATTTATGCATTTCTGTTGTTGGGCTTAAGGAGGGAAGAAAATATCGCTTCAGAGTAGCTGCACGGAATGCCATGGGAGCTAGTTTTCCAACTGAAACCAAAGAAGCCTATGAGATAAAAGAACAAATGTGTAAGTTACTGTAATTAACTTTTATGTAAAATTATTGGACCATTAAAGACATAATTATGTTGAAAACATGATATTTTGTTTTATAGCTGAACCCAAGGTCATCATGGCAGAGCTTGTCACGGCAAAAGCAGGAGCAAAAGTGAGAGTTGAGGCTCTTGTATCCGGGAAGCCAGCACCTGTGTGCCAGTGGAAGAGAGGAGATAGCAATGTGGTCCCCTCAAGCCGCCTTGCAGTACATAAATCCCAGAATTTGTGTGTGCTTATCATCAAAGATGTCTCAAGAACAGATAGTGGTCAGTATAGCCTTGTTGCTGAGAACAGCTCAGGAAAGGTGGAACAAGTTTTGAAGATTGTCATCAAAGGTTAGTATTTTTAATTGGATAATTCACATACAATCAGCCTACAGTTTATTAGGAACATATCCCTCATACCTAAACTCAAAAGTTATTTTATAATGTTCATCTGACACATACAATACTATGATCAAGTCTCAGGCACATAGAAACATTGTCATAAAACAAAGATCAAAAACACATTAAAAATAACAAAGTAAAAATGTATACATAAAAAAACAGTAAAGGGCAGAAAGCAGTAATCAACTAACCAATGTAATTCTTTGGTGTGATAAAGCATACTAGCCACCGGTGCAGTTTTATAAGGAAGTTGTAACAATTGCTATTTTATCCTTTTTTTTTCCAGATATTCCTGGACCACCTGAGCCCCCATTTGAAATAAGTGATATTGACTCTGATGCCTGCACACTGTCTTGGAACCAGCCACTTGAAGATGGTGGTAGTATTATCACTAACTACGTGGTTGAGAAATGTGATGTAAGCAGAGGTGACTGGGTTACTGCCCTTTCCAGCTGTGGTAAGACTGGCTGTAGACTTGGGAAACTTATTCCTGGAAAAGAGTACATGTTCCGTGTTCGTGCAGAAAACCGTTTTGGAATTTCTGACCCTATTACATCTGAGAGGATGATAGCTAAATTTCCTTTTGGTAAGCAAAATCACTGTTAGTGATTATACTAATATAACTGTTAGTAAAACAAACACTTTATGACATGATACGTACTGTATATTTTTTTCCAGATGTTCCTGGTGAACCGTTGAACTGTCGTATCACAAAAGTAAACAAGGACTGCATGTTTGTGGCTTGGGATAAACCAGAGTCAGATGGTGGCAGTCCAGTTACTGGATATTACATTGAACGGAAAGAAAGAAATAGTCTTTTATGGGTTAAGGCTAATGATTCAGTTGTGCGAACAACTGAATATCCTTGTGCTAGTCTCATTGAAGGTCTAGAATACACTTTCAGAGTATCGGCTATTAACCGTGCAGGACAAGGCAAACCGAGTGCAAAAACTGAATTCGTCACAGCAAGAACACCAGTTGGTAAGCCCATGTAAAATATTTGATCATTTAAATTGACTTGTGTTATATTTTTCTAAAACTTATTTCATCTATGCCATTGCAGATGCTCCAGGTAAACCAGAGGTACTTGACGTTACAAAAAATAAAGTTACATTGGTTTGGGCCAGACCAAAGAATGATGGTGGAAGCAAGATCATTGGATACTATGTTGAAGCATTGAAGATTCCTGGAGACAAATGGGTACGATGCAACACCAGCAGCCAGAACGTTCCCCGGGAAGAGTATACTGTTCCTGGATTGGATGAGGGTGCTCAGTATCAATTTAGGGTTATCGCAAAAACAGCTATCAATATTAGCAGGCCATCGGAAGTCAGTGACCCTGTTCTGGTATCTGCAGAGAATGGTGGGTTTTTAATGGACAGTTTATTTTTTAGCTTTGAGTACAGTGATACACTGTTACATTCTTATACATGTTATTGTTCACAGTTCCTCCCAGAATAGAGCTGTCAATACAGATGAAGAAGATGGTGCCAAAGAAAGCTGGGTCGGACATCTGCCTTGAAGCTGAAGTTTTTGGCAAACCGATGCCCAAGGTTACATGGAGCAAGGATGGAAAAGTGTTGAGCATGGATAAGGACATGAAGATGACCCAAAAGAGACACCTATTTTGTCTAAACCTTCCTGCAGTTACAAAGCTCCATACAGGACAATACAGCATTCTTGCTGAGAATGCAAGTGGCTCTAAGACAGCAGACATACAGCTGACAGTTTTGGGTCTGTATTGTGTAATAATATAACATTTTCTGTTTGTCATCTTATAAATTGCATGTGACATGAATATGAAATATTTAAATTTTGAGTTTTATTGATTTCATTTTATGATTTTTTATTTAGTTGTTATGTAATAATTAATGCAATTTCATGCAACCAATGTGTTTTCTTTATATGCAGATGTACCTGGTCCACCTGCCTCTATCAAGTTAGAAGGGGTATATTCTGATCATGTAAAATTGAGCTGGACAGTTCCACTTGCAGATGGTGGTTCACCGATTACAAACTATATTCTCGATAAGCGTGAGTCAAGCCGTGCCAATTGGGCCCAGGTTTCTAATAAAATCGGTCGAGATGTAACCGAATACTGTGTGGAAAGGCTGATTATGGGCCATGAATACCAGTTCCGTGTACGGGCTGAAAACCGATATGGAGCAGGCGATGCTATCCTTTCAGATCCTGTTGTTGCAAAGGACCCTTTTAGTAAGATATCCACCTTCATTTTTGATAACAAATGTCCCTTTGCATATTCATATATACTCAAAGTTACTATATATGGATATGCATTAATTTTAAAATTATTATTAATAAATAATTGAATTATTTAGCTTTATTTGGTGTTATAATTTTAAAAAGATTCACACTGTGATTCTTTCTATTAACAGCTGTTCCAGGTCAATGTGATCCTCCAATCATTACAAATATTACAAAAGAGAAGATGACTGTAAGCTGGAAGGAACCCTCTGATGATGGCAACTCTACCATTCTTGGATATATTGTTGAGAAGCGTGAAATCAAAGAAATAAACTGGACCAAAGTGAACAGGAAGCCATTACTTGAAAGATCCCTTGAAGTTGGAGGTCTTTCAGAAGGGGCTCAGTATGAGTTTAGAGTTACTGCGGTTAACAAAGCTGGTCTGGGAAAACCCAGTGAGCCATCGAATGCTGCTGCTGCAGTTGACCCTATTTGTAAGTCAGTTTACAATGTATATATGCAATGTCACATTTTAAAGTATTTATTTATTGACTTTAATTACTAATAATGTCATCGACAGATCCTCCTGGACCACCAGTTGCCCCTAAAGTTACAGACACAAGTAACAGCACTATTAGCTTATCTTGGACTAAACCTGCAAATGATGGTGGAAGTGAGATTTTGGGATATCTTGTTGAATGCAAGAGAACAGATGCAACAGACTGGATTCGATGCAATGTCCCGAAGAACCTCCAGGACACACACTATGTTGTAACTGGACTCTTGGAGAAATCAGAATATCAACTACGTGTCAGTGCTGTGAACAGAGTTGGCTTTAGTCAGCCATGTGAAGTTCCAGATAAACATGTTGCAAAAGACATGTTTGGTATGAAACTAAAAAACTTGAATTAACAAATGTTATGTAATATCTTTATTGCTTTAAATGAAGAAAACATATTAAAATATTAACGCAATAATTGCTACATAACACATACAGAATATTGATCGTACGTAATAAAGTCAAATCTATTTTAATTTAATTACAGTTGCACCTGAGGCTGAACTTGATGCAGAGCTGAAGGATATAGTAGTGCTTCAGGCTGGTGCAAAAATGAAACTTCATGCCAAAATTAAAGGCCGTCCTGTTCCGAAGGTCACATGGGCCAAAATGAACACCAACATAAAGGACAGACAGGGAATCGTCATTAAAGTCACAGATACTGACACAACGGTGTTGGTTGAAAGAGTTAATAGATATGATGCAGGAAAATACATTCTCAACCTTGACAGTGTCAGTGGCATGAAGATGTACACAGTTGTTGTTAAGGTTATTGGTAAGTTCATGAATATTCATAAAATATTTAATATACGTTATGTTAAAAAAACAAAAATCTTACTACCATTGTGTTTATTACCCAACAGATACCCCAGGCCCGCCACTAAACCTGATGGTGAAAGAAACAACGAAAGACAGTGCATCTATCATGTGGGATGAACCACATATTGATGGTGGAAGTGAAATTACAGGTTACATAGTAGAAAAACGTGACGCAGAGAGAAAAGCATGGTCTGCAGTTTCAACAAGCTGTGACAAAACATCTTTTAAGATTGAGGACCTGGAGCCTGGTAGATCCTACTACTTTAGAGTCATGGCTCAAAATAAATATGGTACTGGTGAGCCTGGTGAAACAGCAGATGTAGCCAGAGCCTCTGGTGAGTAAATACATTTATTAAATTGTTTGTAAAGGTTTTATAACAATTTCAGGATTATAACATCATAACTATCTGTCACAACTGTGGAATTCGCCAACACACACACACACACACACACACACACACACACACACACACACACACACACATATATATATATACACACATATTGACTGAGAGGTACAGACCCCGATGAACACGCAATATAGCAGAGACGTGTTGACCAAGACAGTCTTACAACATCCAGAGTCCTGGGTGTGTTGTGAGTTGTATATATCATCAATTAATTAATCAATTAATTAATTTATATTTTCAGAGCAACCTGGACCAGTCTTGGACTTCAAAGCCTTGCTAGTAACGAGGGATTCATGCACTCTTTCTTGGAAGAAACCAATTAGTGATGGTGGTAGTCGAATAATTGCATATGTGCTTCAAGTTCTTAATGGTGAGGACAAGTGGAAGGAGCTTCTAAGATCAAAGAACATGCAATATAGTGCTAAGGATCTGGTTGAAGGAAGGGAATACAAATACAGAGTAATGGCAACCAACGATGCAGGTGATGGTCCAGTGAAGGAGCTATCCATTGTGGCAAAGGATGTTATTGGTGAGAATATATAATATATTAATAATATTAACTTGTTTACCTTATGTCTACATGCATCTAACTTTTAATTTTTTTTTTTTATTTAAGTTTTGCCCAGCTGCGATTTACGAGATTTGCCAAACTTGAATTACATTGCAAAAGAGGGAAGCACTGTTCGACTCAAGATTCCCATCATTGGTAAACCTGCCCCAACAGTCTCGTGGAAGAAGGGTGAAGATGAAAATTTGACTGACACTGGAAGAGTTTGTGTGGAATCTACTGCTGTTAATACAACTCTCTTTATTCGGGACTGCCAGAGAAGTGATGCTGGAAAATATACCATCACTCTTCGTAATAGTGCTGGATCGAAAGAATCCTCTATTTTTGTACGCGTTGTTGGCAAACCAGGAATTTGTATAGGACCTATTAAGTTTAAGGAAGTAACAGCTGATGGAGCTACCTTAAAATGGGGTGTTCCTAAAGACGATGGAGGATCCGAAGTTACCAACTACATTCTAGAGAAACGTGATTCTATTACCAATATGTGGGTATCTATTTCATCAGCAGTGGACACAAACAGTTATAGAGTGTCTGGTCTTCATGAAGGAACAGAATATATCTTTAGAGTTTCTGCAGAAAACAAATATGGAGTTGGAGAAGGTCTTAAGTCTGAACCTATGGTTGCCAAGCATCCATTCAGTAAGTCCACTTTAGCATTCTTCTCAATATTAACAATTACATACTACAGCTTAACAATTTAATGCAATTTAACATTTATATATTTCCATAAGATGTACCTGATGCTCCACCTCCACCTCAAATCTTGAGTATGCGTCACGACTCAGCAACATTGGCTTGGTCTGATCCTCGGAAAACAGGCGGTTCACCAATTACAGGTGATTAAACATTTGTAACTTTTACACTGCAAAAAGTCACAAAAATGTACCACTTAAAAATCTGTAATTGATCATTTATAATTACACTGTATGTATATATACATGTGCGTGTGTATTTTCAGGATATCATGTGGAATTCAAGGAAAGAAACAGCATGTTATGGAAAAGAGCTAACCCAGCACCCTTAAAAATGAAAGACTTCAAAGTAAAAGGTTTGACTGAAGGCCTGGAATATGAGTTTAGAGTGATGGCCATAAATTTGGCTGGTGTAGGTAAACCAAGTCCTTCAACTGAGCCAATGGTTGCCTTGGATCCCATTGGTAAGTAAGGCTAGTTTTTACACAAAATTGTAATGATTATGTTCACTTTCACTGTTTATTATTATATTTGTAAACTTATTTGACATATTTTAGATCCTCCTGGTAAACCTGATGTAATCAGCATCACAAGAAGTACCGTAACACTTCAGTGGACTGAACCTCAATATGATGGTGGACACAGACTTACAGGTTACATTGTTGAGAGACGTGACCTTCCTGCCAAAGTTTGGGTGAAAGCCAATGCTGTAAATGTTGTGGAATGTGCATATACTGTGGCTAACTTGCAGGAGGGTTGCAAGTTTGAATTCAGAATCAGAGCCAAGAATGCAGCTGGGGCAATAAGTCCACCATCTGAACAAACTGATACTCTTGTATGCACGGATGAATATGGTAAAAAAATAAATAAATAAATAAATAATATTCTACATACTGTAGCTTGACCAACCCATATTTGTTTTTGAGTCTCTTGCTTACTGAAAATACTTTTCCTTTTCTTTAATTTTCCAGCCGCACCAGCCATTATTATTGAGCCCACGGTAAAGGAAGGGCTTACAGTCAGAGCTGGAGACACAATAGTCATTACAGCGACAAGTATTTTAGGCAAACCTGCACCAACTTCAGCCTGGTCAAAAGGAGGAAAGTACTTCAAGCCATCAGATATATGCCAGATTGAAACTACTCCTACATCTTCTACACTGTCCATCAAATATGCAAGCAGAAAGGATTCGGGGGAGTATACCATTACAGCAAGCAATCCATTTGGTGTCAAAGAAGAGAATGTCAAAGTAAAGGTGTTGGATGTCCCTGGGCCACCAGGACCAATTGAAGCAAGTGGAATATCATCCGAAAAAGTTACTTTGTCCTGGGCACCTCCTAATGAAGATGGTGGCTCTGCAATTAAGTATTATGTTCTTGAAAAGAGGGAGACAAGCCGCCTTCTTTGGACAATTCTTGCAGAAAAAGTTATTGACTGCCATTTTGTTGCAAACAAACTAATTCAGGGGAATGAGTACATATTCCGTGTCTCAGCTGTCAACCATAGTGGAGCTGGTGATTTTTCAAATTCAGAGCCTGTTAAGATGGTGGATAATTATGGTAAGCAGCACTATAAACGAATTATGACCACTGTAAATCTTCTCTGTGCATACTCAATGTAAATGAATGTTCCTTATAGGTCCGCCAGGCCCTCCAGCAAGACCAGAGGTGGAGAATGTTGGAGGCAAGACTGCTACAGTTACATGGAAGAGACCAGCTGATGACGGAGGCAGTGATATCACAGGCTACATTGTTGAGAAAAAGGAAAGAAAGGGCATAAGGTGGTCAAGGGCATCAAAGAAGACTGTACCTGAACTTCTGTTTGAGGTGCAAGGCCTGACAGAAGGTGAAGAGTATCAATTCAGAGTAACTGCTGAGAACAAGGCTGGCTTTGGGGAAGCCAGTGAACCATCACAACTGGTTAGAACAAAGTTTGTGGCAGGTAAGTGAAACCTATAGTAATCTAGAATTAATAACCATTCTCTGGTCAATTATGACTCTATTTGTAATTTCAAATAATATTTTTTACATATAACACTGACATAAAATAATAGGACATATATTATGTAAAAATAATATTATTACAATTTATTATCCTAATGTACGTTTTTTTTTTAAACTAAGATGTACCTGGACCCCCAGTTAATCCAAGAGTCACGGATACAACAAAAACTACAGCTGAACTGCATTGGGGAAAACCTTTGAATGACGGTGGCATGGCTGTTACAGGATATACCGTTGAGCATCAAAAAGATGGAGAAGAAACATGGGTGAAGGACACAACCACACCACTACTGATCACAGAATTTGTTGTTCCAAACTTGGAGACCGGAGCGAAGTATCATTTTAGAATAAGTGCTATAAATGCAATGGGAGTAGGGGAACCAGCACAAACAATAGACCTTATAGAAATTATTGAACGTGAAGTAATCCCTGATGTGGAACTTGATGTTGAATTAAGAAGAACATTAGTTGTCAAAGCCGGAGGCTCTATTCGCATATTTGTTCCTATTAAAGGCCGTCCAACTCCTTCTGTGACTTGGACAAAGGAAGAGATTGCACTTAGAACCCGTGCAAACATTGACACTACAGAGTCTTACACCCTTTTAGTCATTCCTGATTGCAACAGACATGATGCTGGAAAATATGACTTGACATTAGAGAATGCTGCTGGAAAAAAGACTGCTTATGTGAATGTTAAAGTTTTGGACTCTCCTGGGCCTCCTATCAACCTTAAACCAAAAGCCATTGACAAGGAAAGCATTACACTTCAGTGGGAACCACCTCTTATTGATGGTGGTGCAAACATAACTAATTACATTATTGAAAAAAGAGAAGCTACCCGTAAAGCATATGCTACCGTAATAACAAAATGTTCCATGTGTTCTGTAAGAATTCCAAATTTGTCTGAGGGGTCAGAATACTATTTCAGAGTATCTGCAGAAAATGAATTCGGAATCGGTGAAGCAGTGGAAACTTTGGATCCCATTAGAGCATCTCAAGCACCGAGTCCCCCTGAAATAGTTACAATCACTGATGTTACCAAGAATTCTGCAAGTCTTGCATGGACCAAACCAAAACATGATGGTGGAAGCAGAATAACCGGGTATGTTATAGAGGCTCAGAAAAAAGGAACAGACCAGTGGTCTCATGTCACCACAGTAAAGGCTTTAGACTTTACTATAAAGAATTTAAATGAAAATGAGGAATATGTATTCCATATCATGGCTGTTAATTTATCAGGTAGAAGCCAGCCTCGTGAAAGTAAGCATATTGTTATAAAAGAACAAAGCACAGAACCAGAATTTGACTTGCAGGGTATCTGCCGGAAGACAGTCATAGCAAAGGCTGGAGATGACATAAAGGTTGATGTACCTGTATTTGGACGTCCTAAACCAACAGTGTCCTGGCAGAAAGACCATCAGGCTCTCAAGCTAACACAAAGGACAATGGTTGAAAATACCTATACTTCAACCATCTTAATTATAAATGAATGTTTGAGAAGTGACTCTGGAGTGTATTCAATAACAGGGAAAAACATAGTTGGTTCAGTTACTGAAAACATCATCATCAAAGTGCATGATGTGCCTGGCCCACCAAAGGGGCCAATAAAATTAGACAAAATAACTTGCGATTCCATTGAGTTTTCATGGGACTTACCTGAAAATGATGGAGGTGTACCAATCAATAACTATGTCATTGAAATGAGGGAAACCACCACTCAGAACTGGACCGAACTGTCTTCAATGGTCATTCGAACAACATTTAAAGCAACTCGTCTAACAAAAAGAATGGAATACCAATTCCGTGTTAAGGCCAAAAACAGATATGGTGTTGGGCCTCCGATCACCTCTGAGGCTATAGTTGCAGCCTATCCATTTAAGGTGCCTGGCCCCCCAGGCACTCCTAAGGTTGTCGAATTCACAAAGGATAAAATGACAGTTGGCTGGCATGAGCCAGTTAATGATGGAGGAAGTGAAGTTATTGGATATCATGTTGAAAGAAAAGAGAGAAACAGCATTGTCTGGCATAGAATTAGCAAATCTCTTGTGGTGGGAAACCTTTTCAAAACAACTGGACTAGAATCTGGCACTGCGTACGAGTTCCGGGTGATGGCTGAAAATATAGCTGGAATTGGGAAACCAAGCAAAGTGTCTGAACCTATCCTTGCTCTTGATCCAGTGGATCCACCTGGTCAGCCTATACCAATTTATGTTTCTAAAAATGCAATTACAATCCAGTGGTCAAAGCCAGAATATGATGGTGGATTCAAGATTACGGGTTATATTGTTGAAAAAAGAGATCTACCAGCTGGGCGTTGGATAAGAGCCAACTTCACAAACATTATTGAAACCACCTTTACAGTTAGTGGTCTAACCACAGATGCATCCTATGAATTCCGTGTGCTCGCGAGGAATTCAGCTGGTGCTGTTAGCAACCCATCAGATCCATCAGATCCAATAGTTTGTAAAGATGACATTGAAGAACCAAAAATTATGGTCGATGCCAAATTTAAAGATGTCGTGCTTGTTAGGGCAGGAGAAGTCTTCAAACTTGATGCTGATGTTGCAGGCCAGCCACTGCCATCTATGGTTTGGACCAAGGATGGAAAGGACATTGAAAACACTTCAAAACTACAAATAAAAATGACAGAGCTTACTGCATCTTTGGTTAACAAAGACTCTCTTAGAAAAGATGGAGGTCAATTTATTCTGACAGCTACCAATGTGGGTGGATTTGCTAAACATATATTCAACATTAAAGTCCTTGATAGACCAGGACCACCTAGAGGGCCGCTCATGGTTTCAGATATAACAGCAGAAAAATGTGTGCTTACATGGGCTCCACCTGAAGATGATGGTGGTGCAAACATTGAACACTATGTAATTGAAAAACGTGAGTCAACCAGACTTGCTTGGACAAATGTGGCAACAGACCTGAAAGATACACAGTACCCAGTAACAAAATTGCTCAAAGGAAATGAATATATTTTCAGAGTTATGGCTGTTAATAAGTTTGGAGTTGGGGAAGCCCTTGAGTCTGATCCAACAATTGCTGACAACCCTTTTGTTCCACCTGATCCACCACAAATGCCTGAAATTACAGCTGTCACAAAGGATTCAATGGTGCTTTGCTGGGGACCTCCTGCAAATAATGGTGGAAGTGAAATCACTAACTATGGTATTGAGAGAAGAGACAGACTTGGCTTACGCTGGGTAAAATGCAACAAGAAGAAGGTAACTGACTTGCATTTTAAGGCAACTGGACTTGTTCCAGGACATGAATATGAATTTAGAGTCTTTGCAGAGAATGTAGCTGGAGTCAGTGCACCGAGTCCCTCAAGCCCTTACACAAAAGCCACAGACACTCTGTTCAAACCAGGCCCACCAGGTAACCCAAGGATCTTGGACACAACAAGTTCTTCCATCACACTTGCATGGAATAAACCATTGTATGATGGTGGCTCTGAAATCACTGGATACATTGTTGAGACCTGTATACCTGGAGCTGAAGAAGAGGAATGGACAATTGTCTCTCCTAAAGAGGGGCTCAAAGCAACATCCTTTACTATAACAAATCTTAAAGAGAATCAGGAGTACAAAATAAATATCTCAGCTATTAACACTGAGGGTGTTGGAGAAGCAGCTTCTGTTCCTGGTTCACCTAAGGCTGAAGAGAGACTTTTGCCACCAGAAATTGAACTTGAGGCTGACCTTCGTAAGACTGTGAACATTAGAGCATGTAACACCTTAAGACTCTTTGTGCCAATTAGAGGAAGGCCAACTCCAGAAGCGAAATGGTCAAAAGAGAATGATCAACCGTTGGATAGAGCTACAATTGAGAGTACATCATCTTTCACATCATTAGTAGTGGAAAATGTGAATAGATTTGACAGTGGTAAATATATTTTGACTGTGGAGAACAGCTCTGGAAGCAAATCAGTTTCAGTGACCGTTAGAGTTCTAGATACACCTGGTGCACCACAAAACCTCCAAATCAGCAAAGTTACCAAAGAATCTGTCTCACTTGTATGGGATCCACCACTAAATGATGGTGGTACAAAGATTAATAACTACATTGTTGAGAAGCGTGAGGCGACAAGAAAAGCCTATGCTACAGTTAATGCTAACTGTCATAAAACAACGTGGACTATTGATCAGCTTCAAGAAGGATGTAATTACTACTTCAGAGTATTAGCAGAGAATGAGTATGGCATTGGTCTCCCAATTGAAACCATTGAATCAGTCAAAGTATCAGAAAAACCACTTCCTCCAGGAAGGATTACACTTCAAGATGTGACAAAGACAAGTGCAACACTGTCATGGGAGAAACCCGAACATGATGGTGGAAGTAGAGTGGTTGCATATGTTGTAGAGATGCAAAGTAAAGGCAGTGATAAATGGACACAGTCTGTGATTGTTAAGGTGCCAGAGGCAGTTATTTCTGGGCTTACTCCTGGAGAAGAGTACATGTTCCGTATTTCAGCTAGAAATGAAAAAGGCACCAGTGATCCTCGCCAACTTGGTGTTCCAGTGATTGCCAAAGATCTTGTAATTGCCCCATCTGCCAAGTTGTTATTTTCAACATTTAGTGTTCTAGCTGGAGAGGATTTGACAATAGATATTCCTTATATTTCCCGTCCCAAAGCTGCAGTTTCTTGGGTGAAGGATGCTACACCACTTAAGCGAACAAGCAGGGTTAACTTTTCTTCCACAGACAACCAACTGAGCCTTGTAATCAAAGAGTCATGTAGAGATGATGTTGGCAAGTACAGCATCAAACTTTCAAACACAGCTGGTGAGACAACAGTGAATATAAGAGTAGTTGTCCTTGACAAACCTGGCCCACCAATTGGACCAGTGAAAGTTGAAGAAGTAACTGCTGACAGTGTCTCTATTTCATGGAATCCTCCAGAATACGATGGAGGCTGCACCATTAAGAACTATCTGGTGGAGAAAAGAGACACATCAACAACAAACTGGGTAGTTGTTTCAGCAAATCTTGCCAGAACCAAAGTTAAAGCTGGAAGACTAAAAACAGGAAATGAATATCAATTTAGAATCAGTGCTGAGAACAGATATGGCAAAAGCCCTCTACTTGTCTCAGAGTGTGTTATTGCACAGTATCCATATAAGCTTCCAGGACCACCAGGAACACCCTTCATTCAGTCTTCAACCAAGGATAGTATGGTTGTGATATGGAATGAACCAGTTATTGATGGGGGAAGCAACATTTTGGGTTACCATCTAGAACGTAAAGAGAGAAACAGCATTCTATGGGTCAAACTTAATAAGAGTATAATTCAGGACACAACTTACAAAACTACAGGCCTTGAGGAAGGACTTGAATATGAATTCAGAGTGTACGCTGAGAACATTGTTGGTATTGGAAAAGCAAGCAAAATATCAGAAGGACATGTTGCCCGGGATCCTTGTGATCCTCCTGGTACACCCGAGGCAATTAAAATTACAAAGAATTCCATCACTATTATGTGGACTAAACCTGAATATGATGGTGGAAGCAAAGTCACAGGCTATATTGTTGAAAAGAAAGAATTACCTGAAGGTCGCTGGCAGAAAGCAAACTTCACCAACGTTATTGAAACGGAATATACTGCCACAGGTCTTACAGAAGATCAGAAATATGAGTTTAGGGTTATTGCAAGAAACGCAGCAGGAGTTTTTAGTAATCCTTCATATAGCACTGGTCCCATTACTGCAAAGGATGAAATTGAACCTCCTCGTATAAGCCTAGACCCACATTACACTCAGGCAATCATTGTAAATGCAGGAGAATCATTTAAGATCGATGCAGATGTACATGGAAAACCAGAGCCAACAATTCATTGGATGAAGGGAGATCAAGAACTTGGAAATACCATCCATCGTGAAATTAAAAACACCACCAGCTCTGCATGCTTGTCTGTAAAAGAGGCCAAGCTTGCTGATGGTGGCCAGTACACTCTACTGCTAAAGAATCCAGGTGGCGAGAAAGCGGTCCATATTAATGTCCAAGTACTAGATAAACCTGGGGCACCAGAGGGACCCATATACATTACAGGGATTACCAGTGAACAATGCTGCCTTGTGTGGAAACCCCCAAAGCAGGATGGCGGAAGCACAATTACTCATTACATTGTTGAAAGAAGAGAGACAAGCAGACTCATCTGGACTCTTGTTGACCCTAAAGTCCAAGCTATAACACTGAAAGTAACGAAACTTCTTGAAGGCAATGAATATATCTTTAGGGTTTTGCCAGTGAATAAGTTTGGAGTTGGTGAAGCACTTCAGTCTGACCCAGTTCTTATTAAGGATCCATTTACACTTCCAGATGCTCCAAAGGGAATAGATGTATCTGATATAAAGAAAGACTCAATGGTATTAAGTTGGGAGGCACCTTCAAGTGATGGTGGCACACCTGTCATTGGATATGTCATTGAAAAACATGACAAGGAGAGTGTTAGATGGATCAGATGCAACAAGAAAACTGTCACAGACTTAACCTTTAAAGTCACTGGGCTTCTTGAGGCCCACCTTTATGAATTTAGAGTTTCAGCTGAAAATGCTGTTGGGGTTGGCGAGCCTAGCTCAGCAACAGTATTCTATAAAGCTGTGGATCCTGTTTTCAGGCCAGGTCCTCCACATAATCCTAAGGTGATAGACACAACCAAAACATCTGTGTCACTTACATGGGGGAAGCCTATTTATGATGGTGGTTGTGAAATTCAGGGATTTATTGTTGAGGCATGTGAGGTAAACCCTGCTCAGAAAGGTGAAGGTGGAGAGGATGTTCCAGTACCTGAAGAATGGACTATGTGCACCCCAGCAACTGGTGTTAAGTCAACATGTTTTACGGTAGACAATCTAAAAGAAAAACAAGAATACATGCTCAGAGTATGTGCCATTAACAAGGTTGGTGTTGGTGAACCTGCAGATATTGCTGGCCACATTCAACCAGAAGATAAGACAGAGGAGCCAGACCTTGATATTGATCCTGAGTTTAGAAAGATTGTCAGTATTAAAGCAGGAGGATCTCTTAGAATGTTTGTTTCTATTAGAGGACGTCCTACACCACAAATTAAATGGGAGAAGGATGGCACACCTGTTAAAGAGACAGCACAAATTGAGGTCACGAGTGGTCACACTTCTCTTGTGATTGATAAAATAAATAGAAATGACAGTGGGAAGTACACTGTGACTGCAGAAAACTCATCTGGTGTAAAGTCCGCAACTATCATTGTGAAAGTTCTTGATACTCCTAGTGCTCCACTTAACCTTAGGGTTCAAGAAATTACAAAAGAGTCTGTCACACTTTCATGGGAACCTCCTGCCTTGGATGGAGCTGCTAAGATTAAGAATTATATTGTTGAAAAGCGTGAAACAACAAGGAAAACCTTTTCTGCTGTGGTAACAAATTGCCATAAATTGTCATGGAAAATTGAACCACTTCAAGAGGGCTGTTGTTACTATTTTAGAGTCCTTGCAGAGAATGAACATGGTATTGGAATACCTGCAGATATTACTGATCCTTTGAAAGTATCAGAAGTGCCACAATGCCCTGGTAAAATAAGTGTTGTAGATGTCACAAAAACAAGTGTTTCCCTGGCTTGGGAAAAACCAATTCATGATGGTGGCAGTAGGGTTCTTCAGTACCTTGTTGAAATGCAAGTGAAGGGAAGTGAAAAATGGTCTGGTTGTGCAAATGTGAAAACATTAGATGCAGTTATTAAAAACCTGAACCCTGGTGAGGAATACACATTTAGAGTAATTGCTGTTAATGAAAAGGGAAAGAGTGACCCAAGAACACTTGCAGTTCCAGTACAAGCAAAAGATCTGGTTATTGAACCAGATGTTAGGCCTGCATTTAACAATTACAGCGTTCTTGTTGGAAAAGACCTTCAAATTGAAATTCCTATTTCTGGGCGCCCTAAACCAAAGGTTACATGGAAAAAGGATGGTGAATCCATTAAATTTACAACAAGAGTGAACATTTCAAATACACCTAACAGTACAATTCTTAATATCAAAGAAGCTGCCAGAGAGGATGGTGGCATGTATGGAATCAATGTCAAAAATGATGTGGGGCAAAAAGATGCAACAGTTGAAATAATTACTCTTGACAAACCAGGACCACCATCTGGCCCTGTAAAATTCCTTGAGGTCACAGTATCAAGTGTTACACTGTCTTGGGAACCACCAAAGTACACTGGTGGTTGCCCAATTTCAAATTATATTGTACAAAAGAGAGAGACAACTACCACTACATGGGAGAATGCTGCAGTTTATCTGGCTAGAACAAGTCTGAAAGTCCCCAGATTAAAAACTGGAGCAGAGTATCAGTTTAGAATTATTGCTCAAAACAGATATGGCAAAAGTTATGCTTTAGATTCCCCAGCTGTTGTTGCTCAGTACCCATATAGAGAACCAGGCCCACCCGGTACCCCATTTGTGTCATCTCTGTCAAGAGATTATATGGTTGTTGAGTGGCATGAACCTGTGTTAGATGGAGGCAGCAGCATTATTGGATATCACCTTGAAAGAAAAGAGAGAAACAGCATCCTTTGGACAAAGATAAACAAGACATTGATTCAAGAAACAAAATTCAAAACCTGTCCTTTGGAAGAGGGAATTGAATATGAGTTCAGGGTATATGCCGAAAATATTGTTGGCATTGGCAGGTGCAGCAAAATTTCAGAAGGGTATGTAGCCCGTGATCCATGTGATTCCCCTGGCACTCCAGAAGCTATTCATGTTAGCAAGAATTCAATAACAATCCAATGGGCAAAACCTGAATATGATGGAGGAAGTGTGATAACTGGTTATACTGTTGAGAAGCGCGATCTGCCAGAGGGACGTTGGATGAAAGCCAGCTTTACAAATGTCATTGAAACCCAATTTACTGTTAGTGGGCTTACAGAGGGAGCAAAATATGACTTTAGAGTAATTGCAAAAAATGCTGTTGGCACCATTAGCAAACCATCTTTCAACAGTGGACCTATTGCTGCACTGGATGAAGTAGAGCCACCAAAGTTTTCAATTGATCCCGAATATACTCAAACTATTATTGTGAATGCTGGGGATACATTCAAACTTGATGCAGATGTCCATGGCAAACCAATACCTACAATTGAGTGGTTCAAGGATGATAAGAAACTTGAAAACACAATGAGATGTGAGATTAAAAACACTGACACCAGGGCTATGATTGTCTTAAAGGATGCACTCAGGAATGATGGTGGACACTATATTCTTCATCTCATCAATGTTGCTGGCTCACAAACTGTTTCATTCCAAGTAAAAGTACTGGATAAACCCAGTCCACCAGAAGGACCTCTTCGTGTCACAGGGATATCAAGTGATAAATGTACACTGTCATGGCAGCCCCCCCAACATGATGGAGGAAGCCCTATCGCTCATTATATTGTTGAAAGACGTGAAACAAGCCGCCTTGCTTGGACCATTGTTGCTAGTGATTGCAAGGCCACAGTGTTCAGAGTAACAAACCTTCTCGAAGGCAATGAATACATCTTCCGTGTCATGGCCATCAACAATTATGGTGTTAGTGAGCCAATAAACAGTTCATCTGTAATTATGAAGAAACCATTTATTGTCCCTGGATCACCACAAATTCTGGAGGTGACTAACATTGCCAGGGATTCAATGACTGTGTGCTGGAGTGCACCAGAGAATGATGGTGGAAGTGAAATTATTGGCTATAACATTGAAAAGAAAGACCGTTCTGGAATTAAGTGGACCCGATGCAACAGACAAAAAGTCACTGATGTATGTTTTAGAGTGCAAGGCCTCATAGAGGATCATGAATATGAGTACAGAGTGTCAGCTGAAAATGCAGCTGGAATTGGTGAACCCAGCTTACCTACATCATACTATAAAGCTTGTGATCCTAAATATAAACCTGGCCCTCCCACACATGCACATGTAATTGACACCACAAAGAGCTCCATTTCAGTGGCATGGGGAAAGCCTCTTAATGATGGTGGAAGCCCTATTCAAGGATACATTGTTGAGATATGCAAAGCTAGTGAAGATGAATGGACTATGTGTACTCCACCAACTGGTCTGCGTGTTAATAAATTTGAAATTACCAAACTAGTAGAACAAGAGGAGTATAGGATTCAGGTATGTGCTATCAATAAATTAGGTGTTGGTGAGCCTACGTTTATTCCTGAAACTGTGAAACCAGAGGAGAAACTAGAAGTCCCTGAACTTCATCTTGATTCAGAATTAAGGAAAGGTATAATTATTCGTGCAGGAGGAACATTTAGAATCAATGTGCCTTTTAAAGGAAGACCAACACCAGAGATTAAATGGACTAAAGATGAAGGGGATTTGTCAGAGATGGCCATCATCGAAAAGGGTTCAAATTTCACACAGCTTTCAATTGATTCATGTGACAGAAAAGATTCTGGAAAATATACTGTGTCCCTTACGAACAGCAGTGGCAGTGCATGTGAATTTGTGCCAGTTAAAGTTTTAGACACACCAGGAGCACCACTTAACTTAGTGGTAAAAGATATTAAGAAAGACTCCATTACACTTGTCTGGGATCCACCAATTGTTGATGGAGGTGCAAAAATAAAAAACTATGTTGTTGATAAGCGTGAATCTACAAGAAAAGCATATGCTAATGTCACAACAAAGTGTAGCAAGACAAGTTTCAAGGTGGAAAATCTTGCAGAAGGGGCTTTATACTACTTTAGAGTTATGGCTGAAAATGAATACGGGATTGGTCTACCAGTTGAAACCAAGACTGCATCAAAGGCTTCTGAAGTACCTTTACCAGTAGGAAAGATCATGTTGACTGATGTTACTAAAGTAAGTGCATCTCTGGCCTGGGAGAAACCAGAGCATGATGGTGGAAGCAGAATTGTAGGCTACTTAATTGAAATGCAACCTAAGGGAACAGACAAATGGGGTGTAGCAACATCTGTCAAAACATGTGAAGGAACTGTCACTGGGCTAACAGCTGGTCAGGAATATTTGTTCCGAGTCCTTGCATATAATGAGACAGGAAAAGGTGAACCAAAGCTTCTTGCTGCTCCTGTCATTGCCAGTGACTTAACTATTGAACCAAGCATAAAAGTACAATTTAATACATACAGTGTTAAAGCTGGTGATGATCTTAAATTGGAAATACCTGTATTTGGACGTCCCAAGCCGAAAGTTGCCTGGATGAAGAATGGACAAGCTCTTAAAGTGACATCGAGAATCAGCATCTCAAACACACCAATATCGACCATTCTACAGATTACTGAAGCCAGTAAAGATGACTTTGGAAAGTATTCAATAAGTGCAACAAACAGCACTGGTACTATAACAGAAGAAATTGGAATCATCATCCTTGATAAGCCTGGTCCACCAACTGGCCCTATTAAAGTAAAAGAAGTGAGCAATAGCTTTGTGACAATCTCATGGGAACCTCCATCTTACACAGGAGGTTGTCAGGTTAAGCACTATATTGTTGAAAGGAGAGACACCACTACAACAACATGGGAAACTGTAGCTGGATCAGTTGCCAGAACATCTCTGAAAATCACAAAGTTGAAAACTGGTGCTGAGTACCAGTTTAGAGTCATTGCTGAAAACAGATATGGTAAGAGTTCCTCCTTGGAGTCAAAGGCAATCGTGGTTCAATATCCATACAAACCTCCTGGGCCACCTGGAACTCCATATGTGAAATCTGCCACCAAGGATCAAATGATAATTGAGTGGAATGAGCCTGTCAGTGATGGTGGAAGCTCAGTAATTGGCTACCACCTGGAAAGCAAAGAAAGAACTAGTATCTTGTGGACAAAGTTGAACAAAACTCTCATTACCGACACAATGTTTAAGATATGTAATCTTGAGGAGGGAATTGGTTATGAATTCAGAGTATATGCTGAGAATATTGTTGGTATTGGCAGAGTAAGCAAAGTTTCAGAAAGCTTTGTTGCTCGTGACCCATGTGATCCACCTGGCACTCCAGAGGCTATTTCTATTTCAAAGAACCATGTGGTAATACAGTGGACAAAACCTCAATATGATGGTGGCAGCAAAGTGACAGGATACATTGTTGAAAAGAGAGACTTGCCACAAGGACACTGGATGAGGGTCAACTTTACCAATGTGATAGAGACTCAATTCACAATCACTGGTTTAACAGCAGACCAACAGTTTGAATTTAGAGTAATAGCAAGAAATGCTGCTGGTATTTTCAGCGAGCCATCTGAAAGCACTGGTCCAATTACCACTACAGATGAAATTGAACCTCCAACTGTTTCAATGGATCCTAAGTACCAGGATGTCATTGTTGTCAGTGCTGGAGAGAATTTAGTTCTTGATGCAGATATTCATGGAAAACCTATTCCTGATGTTCAGTGGCAGAAAGAAGGAAAGGAAATAATTAGGACACTACGCACTGAAATAAAAACAACACAGAAATGTGCCTCTATTACTGTCAAAGACTGTACACGATTAGACAGTGGCCATTATGACCTTGTTTTAAGAAACAGTGGTGGCACTAAAACAATTCCCATTACAGTAAAGGTTCTTGATAGGCCAGGCCCTCCATCTGGACCACTAACGGTAACTGGAATAATGTCTGATAGATGTAATCTAATTTGGAGAGACCCATCTCAGGATGGTGGTGCTAATATTTCTCACTATATTCTTGAGCAGCGAGAGACTAGCAGATTATCATGGACACTAGTTGATTCAAATATTCACACTACCAGTTACAAGGTGACAAAACTCCTGGCAGGTGATGAATATGTTTTCAGAGTTATGGCGGTCAATAAATATGGAATTGGTGACGCACTGGTTTCTGAGGCAATAATTGCCCGCAACCCATATAAGCCACCAAGTGCACCCTCAACACCAGAAGCAAGTGAGATAACAAAATATTCAATGGTTCTCTCATGGAATGCCCCAGAGAGTGATGGTGGATCTGAAGTAATTGGTTATCACCTGGAGAAACGTGACAAAGATAGTGTAAGATGGACAAAATGCAACAGACAGAAACTTTCTGACTTGCATTTCAAAGTAACTGGTCTGTCTGAGGGGCATTTCTATGAATTCCGTGTGGCTGCAGAGAATGTTGCTGGTGTGGGAGAACTAAGTGACCTATCTTTGTTCTATAGAGCAATAAATGCAACAACTCCACCTGGTCCACCACATCATCCCAAAGTAACAGATCATACAACCTCATCTGTGTCCCTAGCTTGGGGTAAGCCAACTACAGATGGTGGGGCATATATCAAAGGTTATATAGTTGAAATGAAAGAGGTCTCTGTTGAAGAATGGACCACATGTACACCTCCAGCTGGTTTACAGGCAAAATGCATAACAGTGGAAAACCTTAAAGAAAATGCTGAGTATAACTTCCGAGTGTGTGCCTTCAATTCAGAGGGCGTTAGTGAACCTGCTGATGTTCATGGATCTGTGACTGCTGTTGAAAGAATTGAGACACCAGAGATTGAACTTGATGCAAATCTTAGAAAAGTTGTCTCTGTTCGTGCAGGTGGATCACTTCGTCTATTTATTAAAATTAGAGGTAGACCTGAACCATCTGTCAAATGGGAAAAAGAAGAGGGGGCTTTAACTGAGAGAGCACTGATTGAAACTACTAGTTCATATACCATGTTTGTAATTGACAATGTCAATAGATTTGATAGTGGGAAATATGTCTTATCACTTGAAAATAAGAGTGGTTCAAAGTCAGCATTTGTGAATGTCAGGGTGCTTGACTCGCCAAGTGCACCACAGAATTTCGAGGTCAAAGAAGTTAAGAAGGACTCAGTGACTCTTTACTGGGAGCCTCCTCTTACTGATGGTGGAGCCAAAATAACCAATTACATTGTAGAAAAGCGTGAGTCTACAAGGAAGGCTTACACAACTGTCACAAGCAACTGTGTGCAAAATTTCTTCAAGATAGAAGAACTTCAAGAGGGAGGAATATACTACTTCAGAGTGTGTGCTGTTAATGAGTATGGCTTTGGTCTGATGGCAGAAACAAAAAATCCAGTCAAAGTTGCCCAGGTTCCTATGCCACCAGGAAAGGTTACTCTTATAGATGTTACCAAGAACAGTGTGACTCTGACATGGTTGAAACCTGCACATGATGGTGGCAGTAAAATTATTTGTTACAATGTAGAGATGCAGACAAAAGCCACAGACAAATGGATTGCCTGCTGCACAGTAAAAGTTCTAGAGGCTACTGTGTCTAACCTTACTCCTGGTGAAACATACTCTTTCAGGGTAATTGCACTGAATGAGAAAGGCAAGAGTGAACCTCAAGAACTTGGTGTGCCTGTTCGTGCTAAAGACATAGAGATAGAACCTTCAATTAATATACTCTTCAATACTTACAGTGTTAAGGCTGGAGATGACCTAAACATTGAAGTTCCCATAAGAGGCAGACCTAAGCCAGTGGTTTCATGGAAAAAGGATGACCTACCTCTTAAGCAAACAACTTCTCTCACAATAATTAATACCATGGAGTCAAGCAAGATTGTAATTAAAAAAGCTTCTATTGAGCATGTTGGGAAATATGAAATCACCCTAGCTAATACAGCTGGCACTATTTCCACAAGTATTAATGTTGTGGTTCTTGATAAGCCAGGCCCACCAGCTGCAGTAAAGGTTGAAGGTGTAACTGCTGACTCCATTACACTCTCATGGTCTCCCCCAGAATATGATGGAGGATGCTCCATTAATAACTATATTGTTGAGAAGAGGGATACCAACACAACAGTTTGGCAGATTGTTTCATCAAACATCGCCCGAAATTCTGTCAAGGTATCTCGGCTGACTCATGGTTCTGAATACCAATTCCGTATATATGCAGTGAACCGATACGGAAAGAGTAAGTCTATAGACTCACCTGGAATTACAGCAGAATATACATTTAAGCAACCTGGGCCACCTGCTACTCCCCGTGTGGAGCATGCTACCAAGTCCTTCATGCTTGTGACATGGAATGAACCAGTTAATGATGGAGGTAGCACAGTTCTTGGATATCATTTGGAACGCAAAGAAAGAAGCAGTATTCTGTGGACAAAGGTAAACAGAATTCTTATCAAAGATACTGAATTTAAAGTAACTGGCCTTGAAGTGGGTATGTTCTATGAGTACCGGGTATACGCGGAAAATATTGCTGGAATTGGAAAAGTCAGCAAAGTCAGTGAGTGTATAGCTGCTAGAGATCCATGTGATCCTCCTGGTCAACCAGTGGTTACAAGCATTACTAGATCTTCTGTTTCTCTCTCATGGGCCAGGCCTGAATATGATGGAGGGGCCAAAGTTACGGGTTACGTCATTGAACGTAGAGATCTTCCAGATGGACGCTGGATGAGATGCAACTTTACTAATGTTCCTGAAACATACTTTGATGTTACTGGTCTTACTCAAGATCAGCAATATGATTTCCGTGTCACTGCAAAGAATGCTGCTGGGCTGTTTAGTGAGCCATCAGATAATACAGGACCAATCACAGTTAAAGATGATGTAGATCCACCACGAATTATGATGGATGTCAAGTTTAGGGATGTTGTTGCTGTGAAGGCAGGAGAGACTCTAAAGATTAGTGCTGACATTGCTGGACGCCCACTACCAGTAGCGTCATGGTCAAAAGATGGAAAAGATATTCAGCTAAATATAAGGACTCAAATATCTGCAACAGATACTAGCACTATGGTAGTAGTAAAAGACAGCATTAGGAGCGACTCTGGAAAGTATGCCTTGACATTAAAGAATATCGCAGGTACAGTAACGATGCCGGTGAAATGTGTGATCCTCGATAAACCAGGACCTGCAGCAGGACCGCTGTCAGTAACTGAGCTTACTGCAGAGGAGTGTACGTTGTCATGGGGACCACCACAAGAAACAGGTGGTGCAGAAATCACACATTATGTTGTTGAGAAAAGAGAGACCAGCAGTTTGGCATGGACAAATGTACAAGGAGAGGTGAAAACTAGAACATGCAAGGTCTCAAAGCTCCTCAAAGGCAATGAATACATTTTCAGAATTTTGGCTGTAAACAAATTTGGACTTGGTGAACCTCTTGAAAGTGAACCTGTCAAAATCACTGATCCATTCACCATTGCAGGAGCACCAACAAGTGTTGAAATAAAGAATGTATCCAGTGTGGAGATGACTGTAACTTGGGCTAGGCCTGCTTCTGATGGAGGCAGTGAAATACATGGTTATGTAATTGAACGACGTGAGAAATCAAGTCTTCGATGGGTCAGAGTCAACAGGGAGCTTGTAAAGGAGGAAAGAGCTGTAGTATCTAAACTAAGAAAAGGAAGTGAATATGAATTTAGAGTATTTGCAGAAAATGCAGCAGGTTTAAGTCCTCCAAGTGAGCCATCTGCTTCAGCTATGGCAAAGGATGCTTTACTTGTGCCAGCCCCACCTTCTAAACCAAAAGTTCTTGATTACACTAAGAGTTCAATTACAATTACCTGGAACAAGCCATTGTCAGATGGTGGAACACCAATCCTTGGATATAGAGTGGAATACAAGAAAACAGAGGATGAGGAATGGGCTGTTGCTATTCAGATGACAAAGAGCACTGAGTACACTGTCTCTGGTCTTACAGCTGATCTAGAATATGTCTTTATAGTTAAGTCAATTAACAAAATAGGCCTTAGTGAGCAATCTCCAATTTCTGAGCCACAGGCAACAACAGACAGAAAGGAGGAACCAGTATTTGATGTTGATATCGAAATGAGAAAAATGCTCATTGTCAAGCATGGTCATTCATTTACACTGACAGCACCATTTAAAGGAGTACCAGTGCCTTCAGTCACATGGAACAAAGATGATGCTGACCTCAAATCAAGAGCTACAATTGAAACAACTGGAAAATGCACATCTCTAACTATTGAAAAGGCAACAAGAAATGACTCAGGACAATACACTGTTACAGTGGATAATGGTGTTGGAACTGCAACTTTGCCATTGGTTGTCAAAGTCCTTGATTCCCCAGGACCACCGGTTAATGTAAAAATTAAAGATGTGACCAAAGACTCTGCCACAGTTACTTGGGAAGTCCCAGAGAATGATGGGGGTGATCCTGTGAAAGCCTACCATGTTGAAAAACGTGAAGCTAGCAAAAAGGCCTGGGTATGTGTAACAAATAACTGCCGCAATCTGGTCTATAAGGTAGAGGACTTGCAAGAGGGTGCAATCTATTACTTCAGAGTCATTGGAGAGAATGAATTTGGTATGGGTGTACCTACTGAAACAAAAGATGCAACTAAGATAACAGGTAAGCTTTAGTTTTGTCTTGCCTGAATTAGTTATGTGGGGTTTTTGTTTGTTTGTTTGTTTTTTGTTTAATGTTATAGTTTTAACACTAAAAACATAAATTTTCGTTCCAACAGAAGTACCAAGCGCACCTGCCAGGCTTGGAGTAGCTGAAGTAACAAAGGACAGTGTTAAAATAGTATGGTCAAAACCAGAGTTTGATGGTGGAAGCAAAATTACAAGCTACCTCATTGATGCTCTAGAGAAAGGACAGCAAAAGTGGGTGAAGTGTGCCACTGTAAAAGCCAATACTCACACAATTAAAGGTTTAAGAGAAAATGCAGAGTATTTCTTCAGAGTCCGTGCTGAAAATCATGCAGGACTCAGTGATCCAAAGGAACTGATAATTCCTGTGATTGTAAAAGATCAACTGGGTGAGTGCCATTTACTTCTTATGTTTGTTTACTTGCTTCTGGTAAATCAAAATGTGCAAATCTGATTAAGCATGTGTTTCCATCACAGCTGCTCCTGAATTTGATATGAAGAACTTCCCACACAACACTGTTTATGTGAGGGCAGGATCAAATCTGAAGTTTGAGCTTCCTCTCACTGGCAAACCCATGTCAAAAGTGGCAATGACAAGAAACAATGTTCCAGTGAGGTGTGGCAAGAGGTTTAGTTTTGAAGTAACACCTGAGAGCCTTAATATCAGCCTCAAGGAAAGTATTGCAAATGATGCTGGAAGATATGACATTGTTGCTTCCAATACCAGTGGAACCACCAAGATGTTCATTAATATACTGGTGTTAGATAGACCAGGTCTTCCAGTTGGTCCAGTTGAAATCAGTGATGTTGGAGAAACATCACTTTGCCTAAAATGGTTACCACCTTTGTATGATGGCGGCAGCCCAGTGACCAACTATGTTGTGCTCAGACGTGAAACAAGCACACCAGCTTGGGTAGAGGTGTCTTCGACGGTTGCCAGGAATTCTATAAAAGTCACCAAATTAACAAAGGGTGAAGAATACCAATTCCGAATTAAAGCAGAAAATCGGCTTGGTATCAGTGATCACATAGATTCTCAGACTGTCACTGTGAAACTTCCATACAGTAAGTACTAATTTATTGTTTTCTATATCTGTCACTACAGTATTAACACAAATGTAACATTTATTGTTGAATGTCAATTTTAGCAATTCCTGGACCACCATCAACACCATGGGTGAGTGGTGTTTCAAGAGAAAGCCTTACAGTTTGCTGGCATGAACCTGTAGTAGATGGAGGAAACCCAGTATTTGGATACCATGTTCAAATGAAAGAACGAAGCAGCATTTTGTGGCAGAAAGTGAACAAGACAGCAATCCCTGCTAACCAAATTAGACTGACAAAAATATGCCCGGGTATGATTTATGAATTCAAGGTTGCTGCAGAAAATTCTGCCGGTATTGGTAAATTCAGCAAAACATCAGAAGAAGTCCTTGCCATTGATGCTTGTGGTAGGTTCCTGGGATTATACAACCATTTTTACATAAAATAAACAATACATTCTAAACATTCAGTAGTACATGCTAAATACTTGTTTTATTTTTAGAACCTCCGGCAAATGTGAGAATCTCTGAGATTACAAAGAACTCAGTTAGCCTTGCTTGGCAGAAGCCTCAATTTGACGGTGGGTCTAAAATTACTGGCTACATGGTTGAGAGAAGAGATGCTCCAAATGGCAGATGGACAAAGGCTAACTTTACCAATGTTGTTGAGACAAATTTCACTGTGTCAGGCTTGACACAAGATCAGTCATATGAATTTAGAGTCTTTGCCAAAAATGCAGTTGGATCTGTGAGCAATCCATCTCTTATTGCTGGACCAGCAACTTGTGCTGACATTTCGGGTAGGTAACACGTGTTATATTAACTAATGATTTTTATGTCTGTTGATTAAGTATTTGTTTAATGCTATTTCTAAATCTCCCCTTTAGGTGCCCCAGTAATTGATCTGCCTCCTGAGTATCTAGATGTTGTGCAGTATAAAGCTGGCGCTTCAGTTAAGATAAGACTGGGAATTATGGCTAAGCCACTGCCAACAATTGAATGGCTCAAGGATGGAAAAGAATTAGTGTCAAGTTCACAGCTATCAATTGAGAGCACCACTGATTCATCTGCCATTCTTATTAAGGACGCCACTCGTCTTAACACTGGAACATATGAAATAAAGACCAAAAATGTGTTTGGCACAGCTTCTGCCTCAATCAGAATATTGATTCTAGGTCTGTTGTTAAGGCAATGATAACTTGAAAGAAATTATTTGTTTTTGTTATTTGAATTTTGCTTGCCTCAAATAATAATAACCTTATATTTTTTTAATAACTAGACAAACCAGGCCCTCCAGCTGGAAATATTGAATTCAAAACAGTAAGCGCTGAAAACATAATAATTGCTTGGGAGCCAATAGCAGATGATGGAGGTTCCAAAGTCACTCACTACATTGTGGAGAAACGAGAGACAAGTAGAGTTGTGTGGTCTAGTGTTTCTGACTGCATGGAGGAACGCATAGTCTCTGTCCAGAAGTTGGTGAGAGGAGGCGAATATGTCTTCCGTGTCAGAGGAGTTAACAAATTTGGAGCTGGAGATCCTCTGGAGTCTGACCCAGTTACTGCCAAGAATGCATTTGGTATAACATTTTTTTTAATTATTTTTATTATTATATTTAATGTCTAAAACTAATCTATTGTATATTCTGATTAAATTAAATAAAAAAAAAACATTACAAATATTTTTCCAGTTACTCCTGGACAACCTAGAACACCAGAGGCAACTGAAATCACAAGAACAACAATGAAAGTTGTATGGGATAAACCAGGGGTGGATGGTGGCAGCAAGGTTACAGGCTACTACTTACAGAGACGTGACAAGAAGAATCTACGTTGGATTAATGTCTACAAAGACCCCGTTTGTGACACCACAGCTAAGGTCCATCACTTGAATGAAGGAAATGAATATCAGTATCGTGTGTGTGCAATCAACAAAGCTGGAGAAGGTCCGTTCTCAGATGTTTCTGATTTTTACAAAGCAGCTGACCCTGTTGGTAGGTATTTCTCTGTCAGTTTTTCTTTAGTATTATGTTAAAGTAATTATGGGATTTAGTAGTGTTTTAATAGGGAATAAGTCCTAACTGTATTTGGAAATTCCCATTCAGATACACCTTCTGAGCCTACTAAGCTCAAAGTTGTGGATTCAACTAAAACATCAATTACTCTTGGATGGTCCAGGCCAGAGTATGATGGAGGCAGTGAAATTACTAGTTACGCTGTGGAAAAAAGAGTCAGTGAGGAAGGACAATGGGTCATGATAAGTCAAAAAGGTGAAGTCAGAACTACCGAGTATGTTGTTTCAGGCCTTGTGCCAGATATTGACTACTACTTCCGTGTATCTGCCATGAATTGTGCTGGCCGTGGAGACCCAATAGAGTTGGAGGAACCTATCCAGGCTAAAGACATTCTCGGTATGTACACATTTTCAACATTTTGTGTTGTTTTAGTGCGTTTCCTTTAGTTACAAGTCTCATTTGTCTGTATTTTTATTATTTCTTTTGCAGAGGAAGCTGAATTTGACAAAGATGTTGCAATGAGAACTCATTATATTGTGAAAGCTGGGAAGGATGTTGAGATTATGGTTCCCCTAAAAGGCAGACCTTCTCCTAGTGCCTCTTGGAAGAAACAGGACCAAGTCATTGATAATGATCCTAAATATGATATACACACCACAGATACTTCATCATGCCTTATACTTTCACAAGTAACTCGTAATGACAGTGGCAAATACACTTTAGAGATCTCAAATGGGGTAGGACAACCGAAATCATTGACATTATCTGTAAAGGTACAGGACAGTCCTTCTGCCTGTAGAAATTTGGCTTTGAAGGATGTCACTCGTGGAAAACTGACCTTATGTTGGGAACCCCCTCTTCTTGATGGTGGTGCTGAAATTACTAACTATATAGTGGAGAAAAGAGACTCTTCAAAGCGCACATATGCTGCTGTAACCAGCAAATGCCTGGAAACGACTTATGAAATTGAAGAGCTGTCTGAGAAAATATCATACTTTTTCCGTGTATCAGCAGAAAATGAGAATGGAGTTGGCGAGCCATGTGAAACAGCAGAACCAATTAAAGCCACTGAGAAACCCGGTCCTATCAAAGAGCTTGCAATGAAAGATTCCTCAAAAACTTCAGTAACACTACAGTGGAACAAACCAGATTATGATGGTGGTAGCATCATTACCGATTACATAATTGAAAAGAAACTTAAAGGTCAAGAAGAATGGGCACCTGCTGGAACAAACAAGCATTGTGAGCATGTGGTCACAAACCTTAAGGAACTCACAGACATGTTCTTCAGAGTGTGCTCCAAAAATGAGAAGGGCAACAGTGACTTCACAGAGATTGGTCCAATTAAAGTGAAGGATTATATCATTCCACCAGAGGCAAACCTTGAGGACTATCCTGACGGACAAGTAAATGTTCGCATTGGTCACAATGTACATATTGAGCTTCCATACAGAGGAAAACCAAGGCCATTAATTACTTGGCTAAAGGATAATTTGCCATTAAAAGAGAGTGAAAAGGTTCGCTTTAAGAAGACCGAGAACAAGGCAACTATTATGATAAAGAATGTTGAAAAAGAGAATGGTGGTAAATATACTCTTACACTTGACAACACTGTCTGCAGGAAATCATTCCATATACATGTTGTTACCCTTGGACCACCATCCAGACCTATCGGGCCCATTCGTTTGGATGAAGTCAGAGCAGAAAGTATAAGGATATCTTGGGATGAACCGAATGATAATGGTGGTAGTGAAATCACCTGCTATAGTGTTGAAAAACGTGACACCTCTCAGACAGATTGGAAGATGGCTTGTTCAAGAGTTATAGGAACTACATTCAATGTACCAAACTTAATCAAAGGAATTCAGTATCAGTTCAGAGTGTATGCAGAGAATAGGTATGGTGTGAGTGAGCCTCTGATTTCACAAAATGTCATTGCCAAGCATGAGTTTAGACCTCCAGGGACACCAGGCATGCCATTTGTCTACAATGTCACTAATGATGGCATGACTATTCAGTGGGAAGCACCTATCTTTGATGGTGGCTGTCCAGTACTTGGTTACCATGTTGAAAAGAAAGAAACAAACAGTGTTATGTGGCAAAAGGTCAACACAATCTTGGTGACAGCTAAAGAATATAGGATCATTGGCCTTCTTGAAGGCCTGCAGTACCAGTTCAGAGTCTATGCTCAAAATGACGCTGGATACAGTCGTATGAGTGATGAGAGCAAACCAACTACGGCTGTTTCTCCTGTTGGTGAGTTAATATGGTTTATTTTGTTTTTAAAAATGTAAAAAATTAAATCCTTGATTCCTTCTGCAAATTTATGTCTAAATGTCTTAACTTATTAATCTCTTAATGATATTTCTATCATAGATCCTCCTGGAACTCCTGACTATGTTGATACAACAAGTGAATCTGTGAAATTAAAATGGGATGCACCTAAAAGAGATGGCGGAAGCAAAATTGTTGCCTACAACATTGAGAAACGTCAGGGCCAAGGGCGTTGGTTGAAGACAAACTTCACAGATGTAACTGAGACTGAGTTTGTAGTGACTGGTCTAACTTGTGGTGAACGATATGAGTTCAGAATTATAGCAAGGAATGCCATTGGCACCATCAGCCCACCTTCTCAGTCCTCTGGCTATGTTCTCATCAGAGATGAAAGCTGTAAGTAAAGTTTTAAGCAATAAATTCAGTTCACTTTCAGTGCTCCTTGTATTTTAGGTAATGAAATTTTTCCCCTCTTGTACAGCTGCTCCAAATATTGAATTTGGACAAGAGTACTTTGAAGGGGTTGCCATCAAAGCAGGGGAAAACATCAAACTTAAAGTCTCAGTTACAGGAAGACCAACACCCAAGATCAAATGGCTCAGGGATGATGTTGAACTAACAAAGAAGATGGTAGATATCACAACAACTGCTGGCTCAAGTACCCTCTTTATTAGAGATGCTGACCGCACTCACCGTGGGGTGTATACTGTAGAAGCCAAGAACCACTGTGGAGTCAAGAAAGAACAAATGAAAGTCGAAGTCTTTGGTATGCATAATCCTATTTTGTCTAGCACAACTTTTCAGATATATGTATGTTTTATCCATTGCATCTAATTATTGTGGTACTTTTAGATACACCTGGAGAGCCTGTTGGACCAATTATCTTCACAAACATCACAGAGGGCAGAGTCACATTTTCATGGAATCCACCAGAAAATGATGGCTGCTCTGAGGTCACTCATTATGTTATTGAAAAGCGAGAGACCTCTAAAATTTCCTGGACACTAGTTACAGATCACTGTGAAGAATGTTCATACAGTGCTACCAAACTGATCAAAACTAATGAGTACCAGTTCCGTGTATCTGCTGTAAACAAGTTCGGGGTCAGTAGACCACTGGATTCTGTTCCTGTCATTGCCCAATTGCAATACAGTAAGTGTAATTTAAAAATCAAATTTATCATACACTATTGATATTACTATTATTATTATAATATTATTATTATATATGTTATATTATTATTACTTACTAATAATTTTTTTTTTCCTGAAGCCACTCCAGACTCTCCAGGTACTCCTGATGCCACCAAGGTTGATGGAGAGAGTATTACAATCAGTTGGACTGCACCAACAAATGACGGAGGAAATGCAATTAAGCATTACATCGTTGAAAGACGTGAGAAGAAGACTGGGCGCTGGGTGAAGGTCTTGACTAGGAAACCAATTACTGAGGCTGCTCACAGAGTAACTCATCTCACTGAGAATGTGGAATATGAATTCCGTGTTTATGCTGTTAATGATGCTGGAGTTGGTGCACCAAGTAATATTTCAATACCTATTAAATGTGCAGAGCCAACTGAAGAACCAGATGGTCCGTCAATTGTAAATGTTATAGATACCACCAACACATCAGTCAGTCTGGAATGGACCAGGTCTGGTTATGATGGGGGCATGGAGGTTCAGGGATACATCATTGAGATGTGCAAGGAAGCTGAAAAAGAATGGCATAGAGTCAACGAAGATCTTTGCACTCTCACAAAGTACACTGCCAGTGGTTTGGAAACAGGTGCAGGGTACAAGTTCCGCATTAGTGCAGTCAATGCAGTTGGAAAGGGTGAACCAAAAGAGATCCATGAGCCAGTACATGCACTAGATAGGCTGTGTGCACCCGAAATTGAAATTGATGCAAGCTTCCAACAAACACACGTTGTGAAAAGTGGTGGTAGTGTCTGTCTCAGTGTAGCTTTTAAAGGAAAGCCAACACCAAAAGTTTCATGGATGAAGGAAGATGGAGAGCTTGGGGTAATGGCTGATATAGCTGCAACAGAGACATTCACCTCTTTGACACTGGGAAATTGTACACGATATGACAGTGGAAAATACACTCTCACCCTTGAGAACAACAGTGGTAGTAAATCCATCACTTTTACAGTTAAAGTGCTGGACACACCTGGAGCCCCAGGCCCTCTCATGTTCAAGGATGTTACAAGAGGCGCCCTTACACTTATGTGGCAGCCTCCAGTCAATGATGGGGGTGCATGTGTACATCACTATGTTGTGGAGAAGCGTGAGGCTAGCCGACGTACATGGACAGAAGCAGCACCCAAGTGCACTCAAACAATTCTGAGAATTTCTGAGCTCCTGGAAGGAGTACCCTACTTCTTTAAAGTAAAGGCAGAAAATCAGTATGGTCTTGGTGAGGCTTATGAAATGCCTGATCCAATTATTGCCACTGCTGAGCCAGCTTCACCCAAGAGACTAGACATTATTGATACCACTGATACAACAGTAACTCTTGCCTGGATGAAGCCTGAACATGATGGCGGCAGCCGTATCACAGGTTACTTTGTGGAGGCTAAAGCAAAGGGAACAGATAAATGGGTTGTTGGAGGTTCTACCAAAAACCTAAGTCTTGTTGTTGAGGGCTTAACAGAGGGTACAGAATATGAATTCCGTGTTAAAGCTAAGAATGATGCAGGTTACAGTGTACCTAGAGAGGCTCTCTCTTCTGTTGTTGTTAAAGAGCCCCGTATTGAACCAACTGCAGATCTCAGTGGGATTACCAACCAGCTTATCACCTGCAAGTCTGGAGGTTCATTTGAAATTGATGTACCAATTAGTGGTAGACCAGCACCAAAAGTAATTTGGAAGCTCGAGGAAATGAGACTAAAAGAAACTGACAGGGTCTCAATCAAGACCACCAAAAATAGGACCACTCTAACTGTTAAAGAAAGTATGCGAGGTGATGGAGGAAGGTACTTCCTTACCCTTGAGAATGTGGCTGGATCTAAGACTTTTACTGTAACTGTCAATGTTATCGGCAGACCCAGTCCTCCAGAAGGGCCAATAGAGATTTCATCAATCACAGCTGAGTCTTGTGAATTGTCATGGAATGAGCCAGAAGATGATGGTGGAACTGAAATAACAAACTACATAGTTGAGAAGCGTGAGTCTGGCTCAACTGCCTGGCAGCTTATCAACTCTAGTGTGAAACGAAGAACACTCCATGTTTCACATCTAACAAAGTACATGCAGTACACATTCCGTGTCTCTGCAGAAAACAGATTTGGTGTGAGCAAACCAACTGAGTCAGAAACCATTGTTGCAGAGCATCCATTTGGTAAGCATTTACTTAGTTAATTATTTATTTGTTTATTTTTAACAGAAAATTTTTATTGTTATATAATTTTACTGGTCTTCTGTTACAGTTCCACCGGGGCCTCCAACCAGACCAGAAGTGGTTGCTGTTTCTGCCAACAGCATGAGCATTCGCTGGGAGGAACCATACCATGATGGTGGTAGCAAGGTCACTGGGTACTGGATTGAGAAAAAGGAACGCAACACTATTCTTTGGGTTAGAGAAAATACCGTCCCTTGTTTTGAGTGTTACTACAAAGTGGACAGCCTTATTGAAGGTCTTGAGTACCAGTTCAGAGTGTATGCTATGAATAGTGCTGGATTCAGTAAAGCAAGTGAAGCCTCAAAGAAAGCTGTGGCTCAAAATCCAGTTGGTAAGTTAACAAAATTAATCCAAGAATTTGTTTTTTTCAAATACACACTTTTTTAAACATACTAAATTATTTAATATATTTACCCTTCAAGACCCCCCAGGCAAGCCAGAAGTAACTGATGTATCAAGATCAACAGTGTCAATTAAATGGTCTGTGCCTCTGAATGATGGTGGAAGCCCAATTGTAGGTTATATTGTCGAGCGTAAGCCATATACCATCACTGGAGAGGGTAAATGGCTGAAGTGTAATTACACTAATGTTACTGATACAAACTTCACTATAACTGCACTGGAAGAAGGAGAACAATATGAGTTCCGTGTGATTGCAAAGAATGCTAACGGGGTGTTCAGCACGGCATCAGTTTCAACAGGAGCAGTGACTTGCAAAGCTGAATACAGTAAGGCTGGAATTTCACTTGGAGATATTGTCGGAAAAAATATATGTTTTCAAAAATCTAAAATACTATTTATTTCTTTTAATAGCACCTCCAAAAGCAGAACTGGATAGCAAACTTCTTGTGGACAAAGTTACTGTCAGAGCAGGGTCAGACCTGGTTCTTGATGCTGCTGTGGGTGGAAAACCTGATCCAAAAGTCTGCTGGGCCAAGGGACAGAAGGAGTTAGAACTTTGTGAGAAATATTCTTTACAGTATACTAGCACCCGTGCTCTGGCCATTATCAAGTTCTGTGACAGAGATGATACTGGAAAGTATATTCTGACAGTGAAGAATGCCACAGGAACAAAAACTGCTGAAGTCAATGTGAAGGTGCTTGGTAAGTTAAATAATTCTGCATATTTGAGAGCATAATCATATAAAAAATTGTATTCAAAAGAGAACAATCAACTTAGCTCTAGGTGTTCCATCATTCTACTTTGCTGTTTTTTCAAGATACACCGGGTCCATGCCAGGAGATAAAAGTAAGCAATGTAACTGAGGAGAAATGTACTGTGTCCTGGAAACCACCACTCGAAGATGGTGGTGACCTCATCACACACTATACTGTGGAGAGAAGGGACACTAACAGACTCAACTGGGTCACTGTGGAGGCTGAATGCAAGGCCCTTGTATGTGGAATTACTAGATTGTTCAAGAATCATGAATATATTTTCCGTGTCAGAGGTGTCAACAAGTATGGAGTTGGTGTGGCACTGCAGTCTTCACCTATTTTTGCAAGAAACTCATTCAGTAAGTAAAGGTTTAACATTTTATTTTATTTTGCAGTGAATGTTACTTTTTTTTTTTTGGTAAAATGTGGGGTAGATGTGCTAATTTATTCTTTTGTTCATCTGCAGCTGTTCCATTGCCTCCAGAAACACCTGAGATTATTGCAGTTGGAAAAGACTTTGCCACAATCGAGTGGCTAAAACCTGAAAATGATGGTGGTAGTGAAGTCATAAGCTACCTGATTGAGAAGAAAGAGAGAAAGAGCATCAGATGGATCAAGGTTAATAAAGACTCTATACTCAAGGACACAACCTTCAAGGTTACTGGTCTACAAGAGGGCAACATTTATCAGTTCCGTGTCACAGCCATTAATGCTGCTGGAGAAAGTGAGCCTAGTTTAGCATCCATGTATGCAGTCTGCCGAGTACCAACAGGTAAATTATTCACAGACAGTTTCGGGTAATATAGTAAGTAAATACATAGTGTTTTTAATATGCATTAATATATCAAATATTTGTCTGCAGACAAACCAGATGCTCCTTCAATTCCACGTGTAACAGACACCCACAGAGACAGCATTAGTCTGGCTTGGACAAGACCAATTGTCGATGGAGGTGCTGATGTTATTGGTTACATTCTTCAAATGCAAGAATTAGGCACAGAGGAATGGATCAAGACCCATGAGAAGAATCTTAGAGTAACAGAATATACCGTGATAGGTTTGACAACTGGCAAAAAGTACTGCTTTAGAGTTGCTGCAGTCAATGTCAATGGTGTAGGTGACTTCAGTGAGCCATGTACTGAAGTAGAGCCCATTGAAAGACTTGGTAAGACTTAATAGTCAACAATTACTTACATTTATTCACCTAAGAAAAACGATTTTTAAAACTACAAAAATTTATTGTGTTTTTCAGAAATACCTGACCTTGAGCTTCCTGATGATCTAAAGAAGACAGTTTGCCTGAGAGCAGGAAGCTCACTTCGTCTTCATGTAACTATTACTGGAAGACCGGTTCCAGCTATCACCTGGAGCAAGCCTGATGTGGATCTCCATAACCGTGGATTTATTGAAGTGACAGATACTGCCACAACTCTTATCATTGACAAGGTGCACCGCTATGATGCTGGAAAATACACCCTTGAAGCCTCTAATTCAGCTGGCAAGAAGGATGCTAGCATTCTTGTCAAGATCTATGGTATGTTACATATGTAATATCTAACTTTTATAACAAAGTTACTGTTATTTTAACTATGTATACACATTTATGAAATACCATTAACACAAAAGATTTTAACTCAGTTCATGCTTTTATTATGGTGATGGTGAAGACTGCTTTTTAATACATTGCTGCAAATTTCCCTTAGTTATTTAATTGGTTTATCTGACTGTGACGGTGATAGCATATAAGCATATACTTAGCTTTTAGGCCCTGTGAATGAAGGCATTGTCATTCTTTAAATTTTTATACACTGTACTGTTTTGCAAGACACTTCTCTTTAAGGGGACTTTAATAAAATTATCAGTTTTTACTTCATCACATGGTACTGTTTCTATAGTGAATGAATGGGACATCTTCATGCGCATAAAGCAGTAATAAGAAATAATGCTCAAACACCAGCATCTAAGTTACATCCATTTTTGTGAAAGTAGCACAAGCGCACTTTCATTTTGCACAATGCACAAGCATTTGCAATTGGTAGTGGAGTCCCACCTTTAGAAAGCCCACAATAATTAAGCAATGAACTATTTTGAGTGGCTTTTGCACTTAAAATTTGCTGGAATGTTACAGTAGGATGAGATGTTTCCCCATGGATGCTTAAGTGCCACTCTAAGAACCTCACTCACTGCTTCACTCAATGTGCAGGGACGTTTTCAGCACACCTTATAGATAGGCCCTGCTTGATTGTTTGTTTGATGTTTAACTATGCTTTTCAATTGTAGATACTCCTGGACCAACAGGACCCATTAAAATAAAGGAGCTTACAACAGAGTCTGCTCATATTACATGGGATGCCCCTGAGGTTGATGGTGGAGCACCCGTTAACAATTATATCATTGAGAGAAGAGAGACATCAATGAGAGCTTACAAAACTGTAACTTCCAAATGCAGCAAGACATCATATAAAATTACAGGACTGTTAGAGGGAATGCTCTACTACTTCAGAGTGTTGCCAGAAAATCTCTACGGCATAGGTGAACCTCGCGAGACATCAGATGCTGTGTTAGTGTGTGAAGTACCACTGCCCCCAGCTAAACTTGACATTATTGATATCACAAAGTCTTCTGTTACTCTTGGATGGGAGAAACCTAAACATGATGGAGGCAGCAGAATCCTTGGCTACATTATTGAAGCTTGCAAGGCTGGTACAGACAAATGGATGAAGGTTGCTACTTTAAAATTAACAGACTTTGAATACACTATTGAGAAACTGAATGAAAATGAGCAGTACCTATTCAGGGTAAGTGCTCTCAACAGCAGGGGTGTTGGTGAACCTAAAGAAATTGTTACTCCTGTCACAGTACAAGAACAAAGAGGTGTGTATCATTCAGTAGTTTAAAATAAAATTAAATGTAATAATAGATTTGTTTGACTCACATTTCTTTCTTTTTCAGTTATGCCAAAGGTGGATCTATCAAGCATTCCACAAAAGATGATCAGTGTTTTGGCAGGCAAACCCCTTGAACTTAATCTACCAATCATTGGAAGGCCACCTCCAGTTTCCTCCTGGTACTTTAATGACAATAAGTTGAAGATACAGGAACGTGTGAAGATTCAATCTACTGCGAAATTCTCCAAGTTAACTGTTCTTAACACCACAATTGATGATACTGGAGAGTATAACCTTGAACTAAAGAATATTACAGGAATTACTACAGAGACGATCAAAGTAATCATTCTTGGTAAGTCAGTTGTCTTGTAGGTAACATGTCAATCTGCCAGCTTTCTCTCTGTCTGATATAACATATATATACACACACACACAAACCCACACATACATATTATTTCTTTTTTTCTTTTCAGATAAACCTGACCCACCTAAAGGACCTATTCGCTTTGAAGAGATCGATGCAACCTCAGTTACAGTAAGCTGGGACCCACCAGAGAGAGATGGAGGTGCCCCTGTAACTAACTATGTTGTTGAACAACGTGATGCTCATCGTCCAGGATGGGTACCTGTTTCCGAATCAGTCAGCAGGCCAACCTTCAAATTTGACAGGTTGACAGAAGGAGACGAATATGTCTTCCGTGTTTCAGCGGTCAATCGTTATGGTGCTGGAGACTTCTTGCAATCGGAAATTGTGGAATGCAGGAGTTCTAAATGTAAGAACAACAATATAGTTCTTTTTTTTGTTAATTGATTTTAGAAAATTTATCTATTCCATATTGTGCAAAATGCAATCTAGTTAACACTGCTGTTTCTCTGGTGACAGCTATTCCTGGACCACCAGGCCGCCCAGTAGTATTTGATGTGTCTCGTGATGGCATGACTGTTGCTTGGGAACCACCAGATGAGGACGGTGGTTTGGAGATATCTGGCTACATCATTGAGCGCAAGGAGGTCAGAGCTGACAGATGGGTCCGTGCTAATAAGAACCCTGTAACAATGACAAGATATAGATCCACTGGTCTTATTGAGGGCCTGGAATATGAACATAGAGTCACAGCCATTAATGCTAGAGGTGTTGGCAAACCCAGTTTTCTCTCGAAACCAGCTGTAGCATCTGATCCAGTCGGTAAGTATATATTACATATGTGTTTTTTTATATCATATGTATCTTTGTGTGGTGAAATAATTAGATTTATATTTATAACAATTGACCATTTTTACAGATCCACCTGGCTCACCTCAGAACCCAAGAATCATAGAGACTACAAAGACATCTGTGTCTTTGGCCTGGAATCCACCTGATGAGGAGGGTGGCTCTAAAGTAACTGGTTATCTAATTGAGATGCAGAAGGCTGGAAGTGTAGCCTGGATTAAGTGCAATACTACACCTACAATGATATGTGAATACACCCTGACAAAAATGCCTCAAGGTGAGGAGTTCAGATTCAGAGTCTTTGCTTGTAATGCTGGTGGACCAGGTGAACCTGCTGAAGTGCCAAGAACAGTCACTGTGACAGAGATGCTTGGTAAGATGTCACTTCGTATTTATAAGTACATATATTATTATGTACTGTCAACTTACTTGTAATTAAATGTTTGATCAATCTGCTTTATTTCAGAACCTCCAAGTCATGATCTTGATGCTAAGTACAAAGATATATTTGTTGTCCGACATGGAGCAGTCATCAAAATTTCAATTCCGATCAAAGGCAAGCCAACACCTGTTTGCAAGTGGACAAAGGATGGCTCTGAAATCACTAACCGTGCAATGATTGCCACCAGTGAGGATATTACTGAGCTTGTTATTAAGGATGCAGAACGGTCTGACTCAGGTGTATACGTTCTCCATCTTGAAAACAAATGTGGCAAAAAGACCATACAAATTAAGGTCAAGGTTATTGGGCGTCCATCAGCTCCTGAAGGTCCTCTTGGATTTGAAGATATTCAAGCTCATTCTCTAAGAGTGAGCTGGAAGCCACCAATAGATGATGGTGGCACGGAAATCCTTGGATATATTGTGGAACGACGTGAGGTGACAAAGGCAGCCTGGTATACTGTGGACTCCAGAGTTGTTGACACATCATTGGTGGTTAAAGGACTAGAGGAAAATGTTGAGTACCACTTTAAGGTGACAGCAGAAAATAAGTTTGGCATAAGTGGCTCCCTTAAATCTGAACAACCAGTTGTACCAAAGACTCCTATTTGTAAGTACTTTTCAAATCTCAGTACCAAATATATAATAATTGGCTATAATTAACTTTAAAAATTTGACTTAAATATAACTTTAATATTCAAACATTTATTGTGTGTTCATAAAATAGGTGTACCAGAAGCTTCAAGTACACCACCAGAGATCATGGATGTTACTAAGTCGTCTGCTAATCTGGCTTGGAGTAAGCCTAAAGATGATGGTGGATCACAGATCATTGGATACTTTATTGAGTATAAAGAGCTGTCATCTGATAAGTGGATTCGCCATGAGACCAGGGTCACTTCCACCATGTACACCCTTAGTGGACTTACTACTGATGCAGAATATCAGTTCCGTGTGATTGCTGTAAATGACATTGGAGAGAGTGAACCTGGACCTTCATCAGATTCTGTCATATGCAAAGATCCATTTGGTAAAGAAGCATGTCTTATTTAATTTATACAGATTTACTTAAAAAACATACATATTAAACAGCATTTAAATAACATTAGCCAGTTGCGAGTTTAAGAGAATAAAAAAAAAACTTATTTTACACAACTTTTATTGCCTTCTTCATGCTGCAGACAAACCAAGTCAACCAGGAGAGATTGACACATCAACTGTGACTAAAGATTACATAACTATTCGCTGGGAAGCTCCTCAATGTGATGGTGGAAAGCCAGTTCTTGGTTACTGGGTTGAGTACAGAAAATCAGGAGAGAGCACATGGAAGAAATGTAATCGGGAGTTATTGAAGGAAAACCAGTTTACTCAAGGTGGTTTGGAAGAGGCGACTGAATATGAATTTAGAGTGTTTGCTGAAAATGAAACTGGAATCAGCAGGCCTCGTAGGACTGCAGCAGGAATTAAAACCAAACTAGGTGGTAAGTATTTTTTTTATTCATATTTAAAATATATAACTTAAAAATTTAATTTCATAATGTCAACAAAAAACATATATGTTTTGCATTTGGATCAGTTGGAACTAAGCCAGCCCTCAGAAAAGAGATGGATGAAGTCACTGCCAAGCTTGGACAGACAGCCACCCTAAAATGTCAAATCATTGGAAGGCCTGTACCAGAAATTAAATGGTACAAAGGTGGAAAGGAAATCAAAGAGGGACGTAAATATGCGGCAACCTCTGATGGCCGTAACCTGACTTTAACAATCTCAACAGACCAGCAAGAAGACGAAGGCTTGTATACATGTAAAGCTGTGAATGAAGCTGGAGAATGTGAGACCAGTGGAAATTTGGTTCTCGAAGCTGCGCCTCAATTCCCTGTTCCATTAAAAGACAAAATCTTTGCAGGTTGTGGTACCACTGTGCGTATTCATGCTGTGTATATAGGTCGCCCTGTACCCAAAATCATGTGGCTTCATGGGGCCAAACCTGTGGAGCCCTCTGAAAATGTCATCATTGAAAACACAGAGCATTATACTCATTTGATTTTGAAGAATGTCCAACGCAGGGTGCATGGTGGAAAGTACAGAATCAGGATCAACAACTACTTTGGTGCTGTGGATACTGTCACTCAACTTGAAATCCTAGGTGAGGATTTTTAATAAAAATAAAAATATGTTCAATACACTCATAGTAATTTTATGTAATTTGAGTGTTTTAAAAACTGCAAATAAACTCTTTTTCTTTCAGACAAACCTTGCATGCCAGAAGGGCCTATTGTTCTTGAGGCTTTATTGAAGAATTCTGTCATAATAAGTTGGAAGGCACCAAATGATGATGGCGGATCAATGATAACAAACTACATTGTGGAGAAGCATGAAGACAAAGAAAGTGCAGAGTGGCATCTTGTCTCATCATCTATTACAGGCACCTCATGTCGCATTCCTAATCTTGTGGAAAACGAAGGTTACTTCTTCCGCATTTCAGCACAAAACCGTTACGGTATCAGTGAACCACTGGAAACTCCATCGGCTATTCTAATCAAGAGTCAATTAGGTAAGCTTAAAAATATTAAGAAAGAGCCATTCAAAATGCAAAGATATGTTGGCTAATTATCTTGTGCCTTGTGTTTTACAGATAAGCCAGGTGCACCATTTAAACCAGTTGTATCTGGAGTGACCAAGACATCCTGTGTTGTTTCTTGGAAACCACCTCTTAGTGATGGTGGTTCCAAGATCAAAAGCTACAGTCTTGAAAAGAAGGACAAAAAGAAAGCTGAATGGGTTGCTGTAACCACTGATGAGATTCATCAGACTGTTTATTCAGTAAAGGGGCTTACAGAAGGCCTGGAGTACATTTTCCGTGTGAAATGTGAAAATCTTGGTGGACAGAGTGATTACAGTGAAGAGTCTGACCCTGTTGTTCCAAAAACTGATGTTCACGTATGTGCTCCTGCCTTTAAAGAAGACCTCAGGAGTATGAGTGTGAAATATAAGAGCAATGCAACATTTGTTTGCAAGATAGCAGGACAACCCAAACCGGTAATCAAATGGTTCAAGCGTGGCAAAGAAATTCAAGCAGATGGAATCAAAATAAAGATCCAGGAATTCAAGGGAGGTTATCATCAGCTTGTCATTGCTAATGCTGATGAGGAAGATTCAACTGTTTATCAGATCAGAGCAACAAACCAGGGCGGCTCAATTTCTGCAACTGTTTCTCTTGATGTTGAAAGTAAGTGCACAAAATACAGTAGACTATGTTAGCAGATTATTTTAGCATTTGTTTTAAAAACATGTTGTTTTCTTTTCAGTACCAGCAAAAATTCATTTACCCAAGAACCTTCAAGATAAAGAGGCTATCTGTGCACTTCGTGGTGAAGTGGTGCACATCAAGATTCCATTCAGTGGAAAGCCAGACCCAGTTATCACATGGCAGAAGGGACAAGATCTTCTTGATAACAATGGACATTATCAAGTCATTGTCACAAGGTCGTTCACATCTCTGGTGTTCCCGAATGGAGTGGATCAGAAGGATGCTGGTTTCTATATTGTTTGTGCGAAAAACAGATTTGGCATTGACCAACAAACAGTTGAACTTGAGGTTGCAGATGTCCCTGATCCACCTCGTAGCGTCAAGGCCAGTGATGTGTCTAGGGATTCTGTTACTCTTAATTGGGTGGCACCTGCCAGTGATGGAGGAAGTAGAGTTCGAAACTACATTATTGAGAAGTGTGCCACTACAGCAGAGAGGTGGATCCGTGTAGCCCAGTCACGTGATACGCATTACACCGTCACCAACCTGTTTGGAAAAACAAGCTACCAATTCCGTGTAATAGCAGAGAACAAATTTGGCCAGAGTGCTCCATCTGAACCAAGTGGACCAGTTGTGACAAAGGAAGATAAATCAAGAGTTCTTAATTATGATGAGGAAGTTGATGACAGCAGATCTGTTGCTCGGGGTAAAGCTCCTCATTCAGAGGTTAAGAATGTACACAACAAATATATGATCGCTGAAGAGCTTGGCCGTGGGCAGTTTGGCATTGTTCATCGCTGTGTTGAGATTAGTTCAGAGAAGACGTTCTTTGCCAAATTTGTGAAGGTAAAAGGTGCAGATCAAGCAATAATAAAGAAAGAAATTGCCACCCTTAATGTGGCACGTCATAAAAATTTCCTGCAGCTCCATGAATCATTTGACAGTGCCGAAGAACTGGTCATGATATACGAGTTTATATCTGGTGTCGACATATTTGAACGTATTGGCACAGCTAACTTTGAGCTCAGTGAACGTGTAATTGTTAATTACATCAGACAGGTATGTGAAGCTCTTGAGTTCCTACACAGCAAAAGTTATGGCCATTTTGATATCAGGCCAGAAAATATAGTGTACACCACAAGAAGGGGAACTACTGTCAAAATTATCGAATTGGGACAAGCTAGACATCTCACTCCTGGAGAACAAATCAAGATTCAGTATACAGCAGCTGAGTATTCTGCACCTGAAATTCATCAAAATGAGTTGGTCAGCACTGTCACAGACATGTGGTCTGTTGGTGTCCTAACATATGTTCTCCTCAGCGGACTCAATCCTTTTATTGCTGAAACTAATCAACAAATAATTGACAACATCTCCAATGCTGAGTACAGTTTTGATGATGAGTACTTTAAAGATGCAAGTGTTGAAGCATTAGACTTTATAGATCGCCTTCTCACTAAAGACCGTAAACATCGTATGACAGCTGCTGAAGCTCTGAATCATCCTTGGCTAACAATGAACACAGAAGAGCTTAGCAGCAGGTCAATCAAGATTACAAGACACAAGAGATACTACCAATCTATGGTCAGAAAAGAATGGAACACTGTTGTCTCATCTGCTCGTATTGCTAGTGGTGGTGCTATCAGAAGTCAGAGAGGTGTCACAGTAGCCAAGGCAAAGATTGCACCATTTGAACATGGTCCACTTGCTGGGCAAATTAAACATAGTGTTGCTGATGAAGGTGATGATGTCAAATTCATCTGCAAAATGGACAACTATGATAACAGTACTGAGGTTACATGGTACTGTGGAGTTCGACAACTAGAGGAAAGTGCCAAATGTGAAATTACCTATGATGAGGGGCTTGCTACAATAACTATCAAGGGTATTACTAGATCAGATGATGGAACATACAGATGCAAGGTTGTTAATGAATATGGGGAAGACAGTGCATATGCTGAACTCTTTGTTAAAGGGGTCAGAGAGTATCGTAACTTCTTCACTGCACGTGTGGTAAGGAAAGTCAAACGCAGAATCGACACAGCCCGTCTTCTTCAGAGACCTCCAGAATTTACTCTTCCACTGTGCAATCGGACTGCTTACTTTGGTGAAACTGTTCGCTTTAGTGTCACCCTTACAGTTCACCCTGAACCACGTGTTTTGTGGCTGAAATCTGGGCAAAAGATTTCCCCAGGTGATGATGACAAGAAATATACTTTTATTAGTGACAAAGGTCTGTATCAGTTAGTTATTCACAAGCTTGACTCGGACGATGATGCCGAATACACTGTGGTGGCACGGAACCGGTATGGAGATGACAGCTGTAAGGCTCGTCTCACAGTGATTCCGCGCCCTGCACCTGCTGACAATACACTAAGACCCATGTTTAAGCGCCTACTGGCAAACATGGAGTGCAGAGAGGGCCAGAGTGTACGCTTTGAGATAAGAGTATCAGGATCACCATCCTTGAAATGGGAGAAGGACGGCACGCCAATGGCTTTTGGTCCACAGATTGAAGTTGTTCATGAAGGTTTGGACTACTTTGTCTTGCACATAAGAGACACTCTTCCAGAAGATTCTGGTACATACAGAGTAACTGCCACTAATTCTGCTGGTTCTGCAAGTTGCCAAGCCACACTTAGGGTTGAACGTATGACACATGTCAAGAAAGATTTTGAGAGTGAGGAGGATAAGAGGAAGAAGCAAAGTCTAGAGCAACAGCAGATTGACAAAAAAGTCAGATTATCACAGATTTTATCTGGTACAGATGTCACTCCACTTAGTTCTGTAGCACAACAGGCATTGAGAGAGGCTGCAACTATGTTCAAGCCAGCAGTTACCACCAAAAAAGTAAAGACTGAAGCTGAGGAAGCAAAGGAAAAAGAGGAAAGAAAGAAAAGAGCAGAGGAAAAGAGATTGAGAATGCCATATGTTGTCCCTTCACCTCGCTTTTATGGTCCTACTGCTCTTGAGGAAGACATGGAGATAAAGCACTTTATACCATTATCTGATATGAAGTGGTACAAGAAACTCCGAGATCAATACGAATTTCCTGAGCCAATGGAAAAGCTTCCTCAAAAAAGACTGAAGCGTATTCGACTGTCAAGGTGGGAACAATTTTATGAAGTGCCCTTGCCAAGGATAAAAGATCAATACAAGCCAAAATGGCATATTCCAACTGTTTCACAGGATGACTTGGAAACAGTAAGACCAGCAAGACAGAGGACACCTTCTCCAGAAATGGAGGCTTACTACAGAATAAGAAGGCGCTCACTTGGTGATCTTTCTGATGAAGAACTGCTTCTTCCTGTTAAAGAATATCTGTCAATGAAGAGTACTGAGGAGGAAAGACTTAAACTTGAAGATGAACTTAGATTAGGCTACTCTGCTTCTCCACCAAGTCTAAGTCCAGTACGCTTTGAACTATCTGCTTTGCGTCCATCATCACCAAAAAGGACTGTATATGTTGAGGAGGAAGAAGGAGAAGAATCTCCCACATATGACTCCTATCGTATTCCCTCAAAATATGAGGCTGGCCCAAGCTACATTGATCTACGTCAGAGACATGAAAGAGTAACATATAGACCTTCCAGGCAAAAGCAAAAGATGTATGAAGAAAGGGAAGACCAAGAGCTCCTTAGACCAGCCACTACCACAACAAGGATGATGTCTTACAAGAGTCAGCTGAAGCACATGGAGTTTGAGGAAAAAACAAAAGTCACAAGAAAAGAGAAAACTAAAATTTCAGTATCTGCAGTGACTGACACATTAGATATAAGTGATGTACCAGTGAGGTCATTTTCTCCTGGTTATAGTAAGGTGACATACACCAAGGCTGAGAAGCCTCCTATAGTTGATGAGGGCAAAAAAGCAAGCATCAGATCTGCAAGCCCAGAGAAACAGCTACACGCCACAAGCTTAGTCTCAAGTGAGAAAGCAGTGTCTACACAAGATCTGTCCATAAAGGTGGACTACATGCAACGTTATGAAGCAATGAAGAAAGCTCTGAAAACTGAGACAAAGTTTGAAACAGTTTCGCAGCAGCCATTCAGTCTTGACCATTCACCAAGAGTGACTGTAAGAATGCGTTCTCACCGTGTGGGAGCTGGTCAAAACACAAAATTCACATTAAATGTTCAATCTAAACCAGAGGCCCAAATCCAATGGTATCACAATGGACAGCCCATTCAAGAAAGCAATAAGTATCGAATGTACAACATGAGTGGGGTTCTTTCTCTCCAAATCACTGACTGTCAAGAGGAAGACAGTGGAACATACCGGGTCACGTGCAGAAATGCAAAGGGAGAAGCCTCAGATTATGCCACTCTTGAAGTTTCTGAAAGTGGATTTTCTGCATATACATCTCAGCGCAAAGATGAAGAGCCTCCCACTCCTTTTATACCTGAAATGACAAGAACAGATGTTTATCACGTGTCCTCATCAAAGGCAGCATCCATCACTGAAACACGTGTTTCTGAAGAAGTAACTGAAATTAAAACCTCAGCTATCAAAACAGAGGCAATAGAAACTGTTCATGAAGAGCATGTATCTTCTGAGATTAAGCTTCAAACCACAGAAATGGTAATAGTAGAGGAAGCTCCAGTCGAGAAAAAGAAACCAACCCTTTCTGCTACAATTCTGACCAGGCCACAGTCACTTACAGTTTCGGAGGGGGAGTCAGCTAAATTTACATGTGACGTGGATGGTGAACCAGCACCCAGTATAACTTGGTTAAAGAAGGGACAAACTATTGTATCATCCCACCGATATCAAGTAACAACAACAGAATATAAGTCTACATTTGAGATCTCGAAAGTCGAAATTTCAGATGAAGGAAACTACACAGTCGTTGTGGAGAACTCTGAAGGAAAACAAGAAGCCGAATTTACCTTGACGGTTCGCAAACCAACACCTGTGCAGAAAGTTGTTGCTTCTCCTCCAAGAGTGAAATCACCAGAGTCTCCTCGCCTGAAATCACCTGCAGGGATCAAATCCCCACCGAGAATCAAGTCACCTGAACCAATTAGGTCACCACAAAGAGTCAAGTCACCACTCTCCACAAAGTTGCCAGGTCCAAAAGAAAAAACAACCAAGCCTAGCTTTTCAGCAGGACTGAATGATATTTCGGCTTTGTCCGATACAATTATCAAGCTGACAGTAAAGGTTGTGGGTGTACCTAAACCAGTGATTTCCTGGATGAAAGAGGGGAAGGTAATTATGTAGCATGCTAGCAGTCAATTATTAACTGCTTAATATAAAATATAATTCATTTTGAACCAAACAGAAAGACTAATAAAGAACATTTCTATTCCAGAGTCTATCACAGGGTGGAAAGTATGAAATATATGAGGAACATGATGCTGCATATCTGGAAATATATGACGCTGATGTCTCTGACAGTGGTCTTTATGAATGCACTGCAAAAAACAATGATGGATCAGTTACTACAAGATGCACTGTGACTGTTAAAGGTGTGATTATCCCTCTAAACATAATACTAGGATGGTTGAAAGGGATTTGATTGGTGAGTTAAAATATGATAAATATTGCTTTCTTTTTTCAGCATCAAGCAAATCAACAGCGTTTGCTTTACAAACAAGAGGAGAGCTGACAGAAGAACTTGTCATCAAGGAGACCCTTCACGAGGAGGTCCAATCCTTTTCAGAAATGAAAGCTTTGAAAACAGAAGTAGCAATGAGTGAGGGTCAGTCTGTCACACTAAAAGCAAATATCCCTGGAGCTTCTGATGTTAAATGGATTCTGAATGGAGTGAAACTGATCAATTCAGAGAAATATAGATATGGTATATCTGGAAGTTACCAAACTTTGACCATTAAGAGTGCAAGCTGCCATGACGCAGGAATTATCACATGTGAGGGAAAAACTGAGCAGGGTGTGGCCAAGTGGCAGTTCGACACATCAATCAGTAAAAAATCGTCCACTGCACCAAGCTTCGTAGTACAACCACACTCCCAGAACATAGATGAGGGACAGAATGTCATATTCTCCAGTGAAATAAAGGGTGAGCCCACCCCTGAAATTGAATGGCTCAAGGACAATGAAGTGGTGAGTAGCAACTCTTTCCAGCTCATACTCAATGTATTACATTTTAAATGTAATGTGTTTAATAAAACCTTTGAATTCCTCCGATTTAATAGTTATCTGTCAGAACAAATATGAAGCTGAGCCGTTCTAAGAACGTCTACAAACTGGAGATTCAGAATGCCTCTGTTGAGGACAGTGGAAAATACACAATAACAGCCAAGAACCAATTTGGACAGTGTTCCGCAACAGTATCTCTCAATGTTCTGGGTGAGTTTTCTTTTTGTGACAGTTTTACTCACAGCACCATGCACTGCACTTCCTTGTGAAATATGTGTAAGAATGAAAGTGAATGAATGTTTCACTGTTGTAACTCAAATACAGGTGTATCTACTCCTAGTATAAATGTGTCTTTACCTTTACATATTTAGGTTAGCAAAGCCAACATCTGGACTCTAGTACAGTATAATCTTTTGCATGTATTATACTGTACATATAATACATTTTAAAAAACTAAGTAATTTCAAAGGAATTTTTCACCAAAAATCCACAACTCAAGTGATGCATTTTTGAGTGAAACACTCCTCTGGCCTGATTTGGAGTGAATGATTGTTATCTGGTCATTATTTGCTATACTCTCACAGCTCTGGTTGAAGAACCGATCAAAATGATAGCATTGAAGAAAAGCTCAGATGCTACCAGTATACAAAGTAGCAGCTCTGCCTTGCATATGGCTTCAACAATACAGGGAACAACCAGCAGCATCTCCAGCATGGCTCAGATTAAATATCAAAGCATGTCAGCAACTAGCATGACCTCAATGACATCTGAAACAATGGTTGCCATGGGTTCACACAGCATGATGGAAATGTCTAGCCATGCACATGTTGCAGGGTCCTCCCTCAAATCCATTTCTTACAAGTGCAAAGGTGAGGACACAAGTGATAAAGTCAGTTTGTAGACACTACCTTCAGAGTTGTGGCAGAGTTACATTTATAGCATTAACGACTTTCACTTTATTTTGTTGATCTCTTGAAAAAAAAAAAACAGGAGTACCTCCTAAAATTGAAGCTGCCCCTGAGGATATAAGCATAACATCCGGAAAGGTACTGACTGTGGCCTGCGCTTTCTCCGGAGACCCAGTGCCCAACGTTGAGTGGTCCCATTCAGGGAGGATTCTGTCCAGTCAAGAGAGGTTCCAGATTCAGACCACTGAGGACATGACCACACTCACCATTTGTGGTGTTAAAGAAAATGATGCTGGAGCGTACACCCTCAAACTTTCAAACGAGCTTGGCTCTGATACTACTACTGTTAACGTCAGCATTCGATCGATATGAAAAAACATATTTTAATCCAGTCCATACCCCTTTTTCCTTTCTTCAATATATTTTATTTATTGAATGAGTAAGAAAAATACTGTTCTAGATAACGACCTGGATCTCTGTTCTGTAAATATGAACTATTTTTATACCAAACCTGACATTAATTTATGCCAAACTAGCCTAAAGTCTAAAGTTGTTATAAAATGTGCCATATTGGGTAATTATGACTTTTTGAACCATTTTTCTGTGACATGTACATAATGTATATAGCCGAATTTAACGGTTATGGGAAATGTATGAATTGTTATTTATGACAATAATAACTTAAACATATGGAACGAAATGTTTAACAGGAGAAAGTTCTCATGGAACGACTACCCTGTGAAACCTGAAACAAAATTATGTGCCTCAACAAAATGTTGAAGTCTTAAGATTGCCTCAACAGGTAGAGAGGCTCCCTGTTGAAGTTCTACTAAATCAAAGGGACAACGCTATGCACTGTACATCTGTGCACATAGTATTTCAGTATGCAAATGGATTTATAACTTGACCATAAGACCTTGAATGCTGTTTGTGTCTTACCCTCACATAAGCAGCATGACTAGGTCTTGTGTTCAGACTGACTATATCATATCAACATTTTGATGACATGCTCAATGTGCGAGCGGCCTGCACATTGAGCTGATGATGATATGAGCTCATGTTCTGCCAAAGGACTGTCTGAATTTGATATCATGAAAGCAACATCACCTGGCCAATATTTTCTTTATCAATTCAGATACTCCTTTGCAGAACCTGTGCAATCTCTTGGAGGAATGCTAAGTTATATGGTGTGTTTTTGTGTTAGTGTGTGTGTTAGCATTAGGATCTCACCTTGTCAGGGTAATCATCAAGCAGTGTACCACAGTAACTACATCTGCTGTGTAAAGAAAATAGAAAACACATGAATGTAATACCCTGCACTTTGATTCAATAGCAATTAATATATGTAGAGTTACTTATATATTCTGCCTCCTTGAGTTTTATGAATTTTTGATTTAATAAAGCATGATTTCAGCACCATATCATTTTGTGTTTGTTGCTTTTTTACTGAAAATTGACCATGATGTTTAAACTCAAAAAATTATAACTTTAAAATAATTCTGACACTGCACTATGTCACCTGTTACCACAGGGGTACTACACACTGAATAAAAGCACTCTGCGAGCACAAACTTCTGCCAAGCCCAGCAATCCTATGGATATGAACCAATATGTCAATGTCTCAATCTCACAGTGTTAAAAAATCCTTTAAAAAATTTCTGGATTGAGAATTTCAGCATCTCGAAAACTTAACGGAGTATTCCTTTTCCAATGCACCACCTATGATGAAAAAAAAATACTTGCACAAGTTTTTGCATAATCCTACTACACGCAAAGAAACTAAAATGGCACCTAGTGAGCAATAATCTCTGCTAAGAAGAAAGTAAGAAAGAGCACAAAACACAGCACTCCCTGTTGGTCCTGCTGTAATACCACACCTCATGTCCTATCTCATAATGTTTAAAAAAAAAAAAAAAAAAAAAAAAAAAAAAAAAAAAAAAACCTTTTCAACAACCTAAAAATCCCCACCCCAACACTTTTTTCCGGA
>JBCNYG010000012.1:17510549-17522022 GCA_039654305.1 Porochilus rendahli | reverse complement strand
TGTGCTTTGTATATTTATTATTTAACATTATTTTTTTTTGAATGAATGAGGAGTCTGTGGTGCTAGCTAGTGTCGAAAAATTATTCATCATGTTCACTGAATCACTCTGTCATTATTCAGCCCCCAAATTTATATCTGTACCATCAGGGAAAAGAAAGTCCCTGATGGGGTAACCTGGTCGAAAAAATTCTATTGATAAAATTCTTTGATAGCCTTGACCTGACCAACTGAAGCAATTGTTGCCATGGTGATCATGCACTGAAATCAAGGCTAAAGGGGTCCAAATATATCATAATATATTTGTATAGGGTAGACTTATACTTGCTCAACTAATATAGTTGCTTTCTCTGAGCTTATAGACAAATGCCACGCAATCAACAATGATGCATAAAAAGTGTATAGAGAAAAATCTTTGTTGATATGGGATAAGCAAGCAGCAGGCTCCAGATACACATTCATGAAATATGTTTGTGCATGTGCCACATGACAAATTTCTGGACGTCACCCATGTTTGAAGTCCCATACATGATACATCTGAGAGTATGAGGGTAGTCTAGGGTAGTAGCAAACATTTCAGATAAGTGTTTGTGCAGATGGATTGCATTTTGCTTTAGATTTGGACTTTGCTTATGAGTAAAAAATACCAGTGGTATAATCTTCATGAGACAAAATAGGAACTAAAAGTGAAGTGGCTTTGTATGTCTTTCCAGAGACTGAATGTCCTTTGAATGATAAAACTGGGAAATAACTTGTAATTATGTTGGACTTCTGAAAACGTTAAGGCATTGTGATCACCAACAGAAAAACAGTAAAATTGCCCAGATGGCAGAAAAATAACCACTTGAAGATCTATGGTTGGCTTTAATCTTCATCCTAATGTTTATTTAGAAAATCTGTAATGATACCATAGATTGCATGTTATCTTGACTCTACTTTCAAAGAACTATAATTTATTTGAGGGGAAAAAAATACTGGTTGTAGGGCACCCAAACCATACTCAACATTACTACATTGTACTACAATAGACCGAGACTTTTCATCACTTTCTTTTATTTTTATCCAATTTTTCGGCCCAAAATGTAATTTATTAGACCTCAAAATTGCCCCTTAAAGCACATCATGTTTTAGAGAATCACAGAAACCTTACATTCAAGGAGACTCTTTAAGTGCATTTTACCGAATTACAGTTCAGCTGACCAATAAAACTCTTAGACACCAGATGGTTCTGTGTTCCTTTTAGCTCTTAAAGTGTGTCTCTAATGAGCACAGACACCACATGTGCTTTATTCCAGAGCAAAAGCCTCTAATGTTTGTCACAAACTTCAAGGCGCTGAAGATCCCACACTGATGCTTCTCAAAGGAAAGTAAAGCTGACAGGAGTGGGATGGGGAGGTGGGACAATGGAAAGAAGTCTGTTGGCTAACTTGTAGAAAATTTCTGCCTTCAGGGAGTCTCAGATCACAATCAGGGAGGCTTTGGAGATTGCAAATTAGGAGGGAAAGACGGCAATGTGTCCTAACTTAGATAGGCACATGGACCATCCACATTAGCTTGAATATAAACTACTTATTTACCAAGAGTGAGGTCTGTACAGAAAAATCTCAGCCAGACCAAGGACTGAGATTTCTCTGTAGAGACAGAGCAAAAAAAGTTAGGAAGTAGTTTATTATGTGGCATTTTACAAATGGTGGGCTTCTTCACTTCACTTTTGGCAATTTTACTGCTTCTGAACAAGGTATTTTCATCTGTGTCTGTGAAGGCTTTTGTAGCTTTTGACTTGTTTCCTTTTTTGTGATGAACAAGAGCTTTCTAATGGCTAGCAAGTACTTTGTGGGAGTTTGTAAATTCCTTGTCCCTTCCCTGTACATGTATAGCTTTTGCCTTCATGAAAATGCTGAATCCCAAAGATCATAGATGAAAGTAGAAGAAACCATAATTAGCCCTTATCTCTGAGTGAAAAGAATGGCATTCCCTATCAGTTAGAATGATACCAGATAATAATAACCATTTTGAATGATACTTGTTGGTATTAGTGAGCATTTATTGGCAACATTATATGTGTAACATAGCGACATTGTAACCTAAGGGAATACATGTTTTCATTTTCAACAAGCTGATGTTATGAATTTACTAAATTATAAAAATTGGGAAAACAATGAGGCACAAGTCTAGAAAAGGCAAAACAATGGTGTGTGTGCAAACACACTAAATTGCAACTTTTACCAAGCCAAGCATACTGGCCAAGTGTATTAGAAATATGCTACAGCCTGAGACAATTCTATAAAATTGGGGTAATGTGTTTATTGTGTGAATGCATGATACTCTGACACTCAGTTAAGAAGTTTTATCCTTTCTTTGGTTGATGTCTAATCTCGACAACACACTGACTTTCTTTAAATGCTTAGATTTTTTTTACACATGCCACTCACAGAGTTTTCTACCAATTGGCATGTTCTAAATGCCTTTTCATCATACTGAAAATACTTATTTGTTGATGGGATTGGTCCTCCGTACAGTCCAGACCATCGTCTTCTCAAAGCAATGCGATGTACTGCTCAGGTCAGCTTAAATGCGAGAGCGTGTTCACAGTTATGCTACAGTTTGAGCAATGAGATTTTTAAGGGTTAGGAGAAATTTAGAGTTGATTGACAGGAAAATCAAAACACTCCATGTAGTCTTCTAAAACACATTCCAGTGAATTTCATTAGGGTTAGGGTCAGGACTCTATAGTCCTAGTTCATTTGTGAAAAGTATTCCTTGTGCTCTTTAAACCACTCTTTCACTATTTGAGCCCCAATGTTATCTGTGCAACCAGGGAAGAAAAAATCCATTGCTGGTCATTCATTACATTCAAAAGGTCAACTGACTACATTTTATTGATGCCTAATGTTGCTGAGCCTTGACTTGACCTACTGAAGCAACAATGCATTGGCGATTACATGAAGCAACCAAGGCTAAGGTGGTCCAACAAATTTTGAATTGTGTGGCTTTTCTTTTTTGGATAGTTGGGCACTTTTATGCAAATAAAAAGGGAATCCTATAAATAAAATAAAATTGGTAATGAGATACAGTTTCATTTAAGTTTCGATATTACACCTCGAACATGTATCCCTTTTCCAAACCAGAGAAACATTGTCAGATGACTGAAACCAAAATCTCTGCCTAAAACAGCACTTTAACCTCTGAGAAACCAGCCTGACTTAACCAAGATTGTGTGGGTTCTGGTATAATGGCAGGTTTTAAAACCGCTTAGAAGAGTGTTTGCTGAGCTGAGCAGACGTACGATTGACCATCTCATTCATACAAGTCCCATCTCTGATACAAAAAAAATGCACCTAAAAGAGGTAACATAAGGAGGTGTGTGTGAATTAAGGACAAGTCTGTGAGTCTGATTATGTGTGAGGTTAAAGGGCTGACTGGAACACAATGTGGGAAAACTTATACAATTTTAGATAGAAAAACCTTTAAGGGTTCCTCAGGTTTTCACTGATTAGTTTGATCTGTTTGTGATATGAAAACATGCAGCCGTCACAAAACCTTTAAGGGTTTTCTCAAATAAATAACCATAAGGATCCTAAGCATAATTTTTTTCACAGATTTCAAGACTCAAGAGCTTTGATACCCTGCAGGAATATTCCTAAACTGCTTCTAATTTCGACTCTCTCTGATGGGAAGTTTTTTCTGTAAGGCTCTAGTCTATATTGAACCATTTAGAGTGCTTCCAGGGGACAAACCAAAGTAATGCTTAGGTGGTATTATCGAATCTGTGGTTAAAGCTCTGGGCTACTGATCAGAAGGTCATGAGTTTGTTTAAGCCCTAGCACCACCAATCTACCACTGTTGGGTAATTAAGCAAGACTCTAAACCCTCTAGGGGTTGATGTAGCCCAACTGACCCTGTACTCCCTGTATTCTAACAAGCTGGGAGATGTGAGGAAATGCATTTGACTGTCTTGTAATGTATCTATATGTCACAATAAATAGCTATTTTTGTTGTTGTTGTTGTTTTACAGTGTAGGATTTTGTCTGTACTGTTCTTAACCACAGCGTAATCAAATTAAATTGAAGTTAAATATCTGCTATAGTATGGACCACGAAAACAATTCAAGGCATAGTGATAAATGTCTCTCTTGGAAACATGTCTATAGCTGTAGCTGGAAAAGCTAAATCTATTAAATGAGTCACTATTTCCATAGGGTTATTTTCTAAACTTTGAGAAACTAGTGCCAAAGAGAAATCCCTGAACACAGGACATGACCAGATGGGAAAAACACATAAAGAAGTAGTTTTGGTTCCCTTAGCTCTCTGCGACTCTGTTTACCCCCTAGGTTCTGCATGCTTAGGTGGAAATTAACAGAGCTGGAATAGCACTAGATTTTAGATGTGTTATCTCAGGAAACTACAGTGTGAGGGTGTGGGATTTTAAATGGCAGTATAAATCAACTCCAAAGTGTATTCCCATTGAGTTCAGCCTAGCCAAATTAAATCTTTTGAAACCACAAAATTTTACAGTTATTTTCTTTTTAGACAGTCACGACCCAATAATTATGATGAAGCAGAACTGTCTTAAATTAGGAATTTAAAAAAAAGCCACTTTGAATTTCTTGTGATTTTCAAAGAAAGTGAGTAAAGACTTCATTTCTTTACATTGGACCCAAGCCCTGGACTGACACAGAACTAATTCTGGGCATAAGCAACAGCTAAATGGACATATCAGCAAGCTGAAAAATCAGCATCAGGAGAAACGCTTTAAGGGTCATGTGCCTACTGCCATCAATGCCTTTAGACATGTTGGTTAAAACTGCAGGGTCTGCAATGAATTAGGGGGAAAAAAAGAAAGAAAATTTCTCAGAAACCCACTGGTGTGGTTTTCAGAACTGGCTTGTGAACTGCACTTTTTCTCCACATAAATTTCTAATGTTCCTCAAATCGCTCTGCAAAAACACCCTATAGCAAGACACTCCAACATTTCCAACGTTTTCACTGCTCTGCTGGGTTTTCAATTTTTATTATTTTTTTAACCCTAAATATACATCATCATGCTGAATACAATCCCATATGTAAGTTTACTTTCATGAGTTCATTTTGAATTATGGGAATTGATTGCAGTCTATTTTAAAATAAACATTCATCCCCTCATCCCCCACCGCCTTCCCCTCACCCCTACCCCTTTCCCCGCCACCAACCCAACCCCCACCCCAAAGAGAGAAAATGAGAACACAACAACATTTATAAGGTTTTTAATTTGGTCTTGGAAAAAAATCTTACCTTTAATTAATGAAAGTCACAGAACTACTGACTCAGACATGAAAACAATGTAAATCATTCGGGTTGGGTTTAAATAAAATCTAGTAGGGTATATAACTTGTGCTGTTGTGCATGTTTTTCATGTGAAGCACTTTTGGGCCATATGGTCCTTTTCAGATACAGCAGATCTCCCTTTGGAACTTGGCATGACTCATATTTACAACATCCCAACCCCCTTCTGAGCAAAAAAGGAATTTACGCGAGTTCGTCTCCCTAACATGTGTTAATTAACCTTTCAGTGGATTTTCACTCACAGAACCTCTTGCTCTGGTTATTTCTTGCCCAAGAACACTTAAATATAATTTCATAATGTGAAGTACCTGTAACTATGTGAATTATACGAGTGTTTGATTTAGTTCCCAGAGTGGCTGCAAGGTTTACCTTTCTTATCAGTGGTGTTTGGTGAGCAAGAATGTGTGTAAGGGCCAAGGAGGCTTTAGGAAAGTAGGTGTAAACAATTGGCCTCACTCGTTTTATTGTATTGGGGATTGTCAGTTACTTTATTATCAGCAAGTAACATGTATGTTGATTCATGAATTGGTCCAAAACATAAGAATAATGTCCACGGATACATTTGTATAGCTTGAGGAACCTAAATCCTAATTTGATTTTATATCATTGGGATCAGAAACAATTATTCAGTGCTTCTGTCTCTGATCCAGTGAGACAAAAGGTACAGATGAGATGCACATTTCTGTGGTAAAGGGACTTGTAAAGGTAAATCAGGAAGCTCATGGATGCCACCTGCTGTTCATCCATTAGCTGTGATTAGTTTACCATTTAATTATCTTTAAGCAGGCTGTTAATACAGAGCACCATATTCAGCAAATTTGTACTGTTTATAATAGCATAATGTAATACTGCAGACGAATACCAGTAAGGATAACAGTGTTATGTTGTACTTGAATTGTTAAAATGCTATGTGATATACAAAGAAGCAAAATAGTAATACAGTATTTTTTTTTTTACTTCTATAAAATGGTTACTTGGATCATACCCCTCAACTTAGGTGTATGGTGTAAATTAGAGCATTTTCTCCCAATACCATTTACCAGAACACCTCTTCTGAAAACCAGTTTTAAGTTTTTCTTACTTTGGTTTGGCTTAAACAAAGTAATAAAGAACGAATGTATGTTTGTCTGTTAGATATAAAATAAATACAACATCTCAGACATGACTGCACACTATAAAGGCCAAAGAAAATCTGCTTACCTCAGATGCTCATTCCTTTTTTGCAGAAGATGAACTCAGCTGCTTTGAAGATGGGCAGGTCTACACCAACCGAGACATATGGAAACCTGAGCCATGCCGGATCTGTGTGTGCGACAGCGGCACCATTCTGTGCGATGATGTGCAGTGTGATGAGGTGACCAACTGTGAGAAGGTCATCGTTCCTGAGGGTGAATGCTGCCCAGTGTGCCAGAGCACCCCGGATAGTGGTGGTGGCGGCGGTGGTGGTGGTAATAACAGCATGCACATTATTAAAACCTAATAATTAGTAATAAGATAAGCATACATCTATCACAATTCTAAAAGTGGGTAGTATAATAAAATATTATTATAATTATTATTATGAGTAGTAACAACAACAATGATAACAACAACAAAAACAAACAAAATCATCAGCAATAATAATAATAACAACAGCAACAACAACAATAATAATAATAATAATTATTATTGTGATGCAAAACACAACCCATTGTTAAAAAAGTTGTCTTTAAGCTGAATGTCAGTGCAGTGTCATCTTTAGTTTCTATGCATGGAAAATTTAAAACACTTAAAATGGTCCTTGGCTGGAAAAAAAAATTAAGACTAAATTTTGGGCCATCATATTTAAAATCTATTATCTTAGCTGACTTTGATTTGATTAATGAACATTAAGGACTGATCTACTTTGTGTTCTGTTTTCATTTTCAGACAAAATTTACAAGGTAAGCATTTTTTTAGCATCATCCACTGCAATCATCAAATGTGTCCTGTTTTTCCTGCTGTAACCAAGATTATTCTATGGTCGTCTTAATTTTCAGGGTCAAAAGGGTGAACCTGGGGATGTGCCATATGTATGTATGAATTTTTGTATCGCATTATATTGACAGCATGCATGACCTAATGTGTTATTACATAATTTAATGACACATCATAACAATATCATAAAAAAGTATATGCTGTCTTACAGATAAGGGGACCTCCAGGACGACTAGGACCAGTGGTAAGCTTGGAGCCTGAATTATTAGCAATATCCTACAGTAAAAACTACTGTTGAGAACACACAATACCATACTTTCCTACTTTTTTTTATACATTACCTGTATCTGGTCTTTAGTTTTTGTGAAACACCAGTTGGCAGCACATGTCAATCTTATTTAATTATTTTTTTGTGTCTTCTAGAAAACTAATTTATTAATTTATCAGTGATCATAAATGATAATGGACTAATCCATAGAAAACATCAAAACAGCTTTTTTTGTAATAATTTGCATTATCTATATATCATTAACAGGGACCACCAGGTGCCCCAGGATTAAGGGGAGACCGTGGACCCAAAGGGAGACCAGTAAGAAAAAAACTTTCTCATACTTAAGCTTGGCCATAATTATTAACCATACACCCCACACTAAAATGTTGTGGTTACCACAGAGTGCACTAAAAAATGATTTGGTTATAGGGTCTAAGAGGTCCACCAGGATATGATGGAGAGCCCGGCATTCCTGGACAACCAGGAGAACCCGGACCACCAGGCCATCCTCCTGGAGTAAGTACTACACTGTATACAATAGACCATAGAAAAAACTAATTAGCTATTTTAGGTAAATTAAATCAGACTCCGTTATCCAGAATGACTAACATTTTTATTTGATTTATACAGTTGAAGCTTGGTGGTACTGAGGCTTGAACCCCCTTGCCTTCTTATCAGTAACCCGGAGCCTTAACCTTAAAGACAACACTGCTATCTCATAATTAATAAATATAATTTAGGAAATTAATATACTGAGACATCAGTTTAAATGCCTTTACTAATTAATTTTTTTTGTGCAGTGGATATGTTGCCATGACTTTCTTAGAACATGCCTAGCATCTGTCCATCCATCTATTCATTACCTATACCACTTATCCATCAGAGTCACAGGGGAAGCTGGACCCAATCCCAGTTCTCTTCCAGCAAGAGGTTGGGTAAATTCACCCTGAATATTTTGCTAAACTATTGCAGAGCACAGATACAAACAATGATACACACCAGTTAACCTAACATGCTTATTTTTGGACTGCATTTAATTTTTACATTTACAGCATTTGCTCTTATCCAGAGTGACTTACAATTGAGCAATTGCACATTAAGGGCCTTGCTCGAGGGCCCAACCGGGGTGGTACATGGGATTGAACCCCCAACATTTAGATCAGTAACCCTTAAAGTAGCCTTAATCACTAAACTACCACTTCCCTGTGGAAGGAAACTGGAGCACCCAGAGGAAACCCAAACAAACACTGAAAAAAGAGCAAATACTACAAAGAAAGGTTCGTCTTGTACAGCACCTAATTTCCTGCATTTATTTTGTTTGTATGCTTATTTAGGGACAGCTGTCCGCTCAGATGGCAGAAGGTTTCGGAGGTGACAAAGTAGCAGGCCAGCATGCCATGATTCCTGGACAAAGGGTATAAAGCAGTGATTTACTCTTTTAAACACTGAAAAATGTTTAATAATTAAAAAAAGTCTACATGCATAGCAGTACAGGCTGGCAAACGTTGTTGGACAAGAAAGTTAATATCTAAGTTCATCTAAACTATCTGATTTGACAGTAGTTGTGGCATTGTGAGAGACATAATTAAAATTTATATTATAATATTAATACATGTTATAGTGTCCAAAGAACCAGTTACATATCATCTTCACGTAGAAAATACCTAATTCATTAGCTGAGTTTGAGGCTTTGAGAAATGTTAAGTAAATAGTTAATGGGTTGTTTTTTTCTTCTTTTTTTTTCATGTTGCCAAATAACGTTTTTAGGGGGAGACAGGTGCAAGAGGACCACCTGGACCCAATGGCCTACCAGTAAGTCTATAGTACACAGATTGAAGCAAATATACAGCATGTTTGAGAACATATAAAAATATAAATAATCAGGCTTTCAAGTGTACAACTTCTACTAACTCCACTTCTCCTCAAATTCTTATTTAGGGGTCACCAGGACCTCAGGGAGCCCCTGGTGAAGCTGGAGACCCAGGCCATATTGTAAGCACTCTCGATTCGAAAACAGCAATTTATTACTTACACTCACATTCATAAATATGTTTCAGATTACATCCATCAGTGTTAAATGACAGTAGTAGATAGTAGTTGAGGTTATATATTAATTAATCCATTCAATTTATAAGCCTCTTAATCCCAATTAGGGTTATGGGGAGGCTGGAAACCATCTCAGCCGACTCTGGGCAAAGGTGGGGGAACAGGCTCATCAGGCCAATGTAGGTCGAGGTTATATGTTCAAATAAAATGTCCTTCAAAAAATTACCTTTGGAAAACTAAAACAAAAACTTTTTTTTCTTTTGTAAGAAAATTTACACCTTACTTGTTCCCCTGAAATCACCCAGCCATACTACACTGGAAGCAAAAATCACTGTTTATAGATCAGGATCTTCAATCATTCAATTCTTGTTGTGGCTGCAGGTTTCCATTCCAGCCAAGCAGGAGCTACACTACATTGATTTAATCGATATTGCTTGCTCTTCAAACAACCATTAGATGCAAATTTTATATGGCTGTAATGAAAACCTCCAGTCACACAAACCCCCTGAGGTTGAGATTGAAGATGATTGCTTTTTAGCATTACTGCTGAGCTCCTTCAGTGAGAAAGATACTGTTTAGAATAGAGAAAGTAGAGACTGTTGTCCTGGGTCAAAATGTTTGATCATAAATATAGAGTGTGGACAGGGCACAGTCAATTATGCCTGGTCTTTACAGAGCTAACTAACATGCAAGAGTTTGTTATTAAAGGTCATATATTACACCCATTTGCAGACCTTTATTTTTCATTTCGGATACCAGTGGAGAATCAAAATACAATAAGAATCCAAAACACTCAACAGCACTTCGGGAAGCTGCTTTCCCACAGTCCCCTGAAACAGTAATTTTAAGTGTGTTTTGGACAGTCTGTTTGGCTTCCTCCTCCCATTTATGGCCTTTCCACACTCTGTACTCTGCTCTGATCGGTTTCCCTTCCAACACCTTTTGAGTGTACTGGGAGTCATACCAGGATTGAAAGAGATACCGCTGGGCATGAAGGCAGAAGTGGGGGATGCTGTGATTCACTAGTCTGCCATACATACATACATACATACATACATAAACAAACAAAAAACAAACAATAAAACAAATAAATAAATGAATAACCTTGTTCTTACAGGCCAAACAGCCTAAAGAGAAAAAGTAAAACATGTGATAACATCATTAATTGACATTTTGGCGTCATCTAATATGGCTATTAAACATTGTAACAACATTCATGTGTCAAAAAAGTGGAAAATGAATATCATCTCCCTTTTAAAATTAATATACACTGCTCAAAAAATAAAGGTAACACTAAAATACCACATTTTAAATAAATGAAATATTCTTAATAAATACTTTGTTCTTTACATTGAATGTGCTGACAACAAAATCACACAAAATTTATCAATGGAAATTAAATTTATTAAACCATGGAGGTCTGGATTTGGAATCACACTTAAAATTAAAGTGGAAAACCACACTACAAGCTGATCCAACTTTGATGTAACGTCCTTAAAACAAGTCAAAATGAGGCTCAGTAGTGTGTGTGTGGCCTCCATGTGCCTGTATGACCTCCCTACAACACCTCGGCATGCTCCTGATGAGGAGGCGGATGGTCTCCTGATGGATCTCCTCCCCGACCTGGATTAAAGCATCCGCCAACTTCTGGACAGTCTGTAGTGCAATGTGGCGTTGGTGGATGGAGCGAGACATGATGTCCCAGATGTGCTCAATTGTATTCGGGTCTGGGGAACGGGCTGGCCAGTCCATAGCATCAATGGCTTCCTCTTGCAGGAACTGCTGACACAGTCCAGCCACATAAAGTCTAGCATTGTCTTGCATTAGGAGGAACCCAGGGCCAACCGCACCAGCATATGGTCTCACAAGGGGTCTGAGGATC
>JBCNYG010000012.1:17434895-17446537 GCA_039654305.1 Porochilus rendahli | reverse complement strand
CAAATCACCCCTAGGTGTGAGTGTGAGTGCGAATGGTTGTGTGACTGATGGTCCTGCGATGGCCTGGCGAGCTGTCCGGGGTGTACCCCGCCCTCGCCTAGAGTTGGCTGAGATGGGCGCCAGCCTCCCCACGACCCTAATTAGGAATAACCGGTTCGGAAAATGAATCAATGAATGAAAACAGCATTAGTTCTTAGCCATTTTTTGTTTTGTTTTCAGTAATAAGAGCAACTTCGTAAGAGTAACAGCTTAATCCCTTTACTAAATTCCTTTGTGATTCAATACTTCACTATTTGTTAAAATAATCAAATTAAGGAACATTAAATTACTTAGTTGCAAGTCTTCCAGGGAGGACTTGGGTCACCTGTACTTCTTATTTTCACTAGGACTGAAAAATCTAATCTATTGTTAAAATAACAATGACAATGTGCATGTTTTTCTATGGGAAACTCCGAACATTCTTTTAATAAACTGACCAGGAGGTGAACAGTGGAATTATGTTATGAAGACAAAAAGGAAAGTTTTGTAAAAATATATTCACAGATGTAGGAGGAGTTGCGGATAACAATTGCAACCCCCTTGTGCAACAGTGACGTAGTCTATATTCTGAAATAGTAAACAATAGTATGATGTAAGCAAGGTTCTGTGAACTTTTGGTTGAAATAAGTTGACTGGTTGAGGAACAGTTCAGAATTACAAATGAGAAGATGGATGATGACGATTGACGACACGAGACGACAAAAAGTGATCCCTATGTGTCGCACCAGCTTCACTTTCAGGCGAGACACTAAAGCAGACCAATTAATAAAGTGAGGCATATCAGAATGATGAGTATAATTAAAGCTATGTAAATGTAAAAAGAAAGAAAGAAAGAAAGAAAGAAAGAAAGAAAGAAAGAAAGAAAGAAAGAAAAATAAACCACCAGTGTTTAAAGCTTTTTAAAGCATGTCAAGCTTTTATATCTTCACCTCCACCGCTTGGCAGGGTAGGTTTATCAATGTTAATCAATGTCTGCTTGTTTGTTTGTTTGTCTGTTAGCTGAGTTACAAAAAAACCTACTTAACCAATTTTCACCAGACTTGGTGGAGAAATGGTGTATGGGCCTGGCAAGAGCCTGTAACATTTTGGAGAAGATCCAGATCACAATCCGGATCCAGGAATTCATCAACTGCATTATACAAGATTTATTAAAGGATTCTTTTTTCTGTTAGCAGGATTACAGGATTAAAAAAAAAAGTGGCACTGGACCTGAAAAGGACTCCGACAATTTTTTGGAGGTGATCCATGTATGGGATAATGTTCCATGATCCAGAAATCCCCCCAAATCCCTATCTTTAACAATATGTTAATCTGATACCCACTAGGGGGAGACATTTCATTATAACTATGCCAAGTTTTGATAATCCACTTGTTCCTGGTGATGATACCTTGTATTTTTTTTTTTTGCAAATACCCTAAAATGTTGGTGTTTATTTTGCATATAGAAGAGGATGGCAAATCGTTTCACACATCTGGTAGAACAATGAGTGGAAAGTACATTTACATGAGTATAATTAAGGTCGCATCCCTTTGAAAGCAACAGTCCGCTGGAATTTTGTTAACATTTGGAAAAACATAATTTGTAAAGTGGGCGGCATGGTGGTGCTGTGGTTAGCATATCTGCCTCACAGCAAGAATGCCTGGGTATCGATTTCCGTGCTTGAGCGTTTCGGTGTGGAGTTTGTATTCTCCCTGTTTTTGCGTGGGTTTTCTCTGGGTACTCCAGTTTCCTCCCAAAGTCCAAAAACATGCATAGTAGGCTAATTGGCTGTTTCAAATCACCCCTAGGTGTGAGTGTAAATGGTTGCGTATGTGTATTTTGGCCCTGCGATGGCCTGGCGAGTTGTCCAGGGTGTACCCCACCCTCGCCCAGAGTTAGTTGAGATGGGCACCAGCCTCCCTATGACCCATGCTGGGATGATTTAATTGACGAAATAATTTTGATCAAATGCGGAAAGAAAAAGCCCTCTATGATAAAATGGTGCTATGAGTCACAATACAAAATCTTATAATCCTGCACTGAATATCCTTATAAATATATTTATATATCAAAGGCCATGCTTGTTTTTCTTATGTTCCTGTATAGTATATATTAAACACTTATTTGCCTCTGGCTCAGTGGATGTTCCTTAACAGTCCCAGCAGGCTGATTAAAATAATAGTTGACTCTGAAGGGCATATTGATTCATGCATTATATCAGAGACAGCAGGGATAAACCCAATTTGATGCTCAAAATTATTTGGACAACATCTCATTCTCTCCACATCACTGATATCTACTGGACAAAAAAGATTTTATGGATGTTTATCCAACCAACCATCCGTTCAAGCATTTATAAACATATTTCACCTCCAAACATCTAATAATATGTGATAATCTTCTGGAATCGAACAGGCATTTTAATCTCAGCACAACACACAGGGATGAAAATCTATTCCTGTTCACCTATCACCTGAGATGAGGTGGCAGGGCAAACAATTCCAGCCTCCTGGTGAGAGAAAAGCTTTGGCAGCTCAACTCTAGTTGGTACATTTCCCAGTTTCTGGCTTCAATAAGACATCTGAGAGGAGCTACACAGGAGTGAAAAGGCTCTCATCCCCTAACAGCTGGTGTAGCAGAGAAACAAACCAAACACGCTTCCTGTACAGATGTGCTGAGCAACCAAGAAAACAAATATTAAAATCCTATCATCTTTATGTGTGTGTGTGTGTTTGTGTGTGTGTGTGAGTGTGTATGTGTTTGTGTGTATGTGTTTGTGTGAGTGTGTGTTCTGATCTATTTTTTATTTTTATTTTTTGCTTTCCCCCCATTATTCAGTACTTTTCTAAAAAGAAGGTCTTTGTTTTTACATCACCACATCATAGCTATACATCAACTTTAGAGCAGAAATGTGCAAAACAATGAAGAGCCTAGAAACGAAAAAATAGCAATAAGTTGCTGTGATTTATTGATAAGGCTAGACTAAAGCCAAATATCCGAGTCCCTCAATAAACAAAACATTTCTTAATAAAAACTGATACGATGTCCTGAGTAGCTGTCTGGGGTACATTACCTAAATACTCTAAGTAGTAAGAACAAGTTAGTCATAACAGATATTGATCAAGGTCATTGTTAATGAGCAAGTGGTCTGTACAAATATATAATATATTAATTACCTGGTTATTTACTCATTCATTCATTTGCCGAGTTGCTTTGTCCTCTCTAGGGTTATGGAGAGGCTGGAGCCCATCTCAGGCAAAGGTGGGGTACACCCTGAACACAACCATTCACACTCACCCCAGGGGCAATTTGGAATAGCCAATTAGCCTAAGAGCTTGTCTTTTAATTGTGGGAGGAAACCAGAATACCCAGAGGAAAACCACGCAAGCTAGAGAAGAATATGCAAAGTCCACACAGAAACACCTTCACCATGCCCGGGACTCAAACCCAGGTATATTGTGCTGTGATACGGACGTGCTAACTGCTACGCCATCAAGCTGCCCTTCTTTATAAGCATATTGGATATGTTTATTAATAATGTGTTTACTCATTTATTGTTTGCTTATTTATTTATGTGTTTGTATGTTTCCTCAAAGCCCTTAACTTGTTGTGGAGAAAAAAGGTAAAGCTACTTTCAAAACTTTTCCACACCACTTTTCTACAATTCACAGCTTTGCATAGAAATGTAAAGATAATTGATTGTATAATTTAAAAATCTGAAAGGCTCGGCTCCCGGATCTGGATACCACAAGTGTGGATTCATGTGGATGCACACAGCCATCCACATCTAGGAGCCCATGGTAATTGGCTGAGCTCTCAAGAAGGGTGGGATGGCATTCACTTTCTTCCGTGTCTCTCAAATCAGAATCCTTATCAGAATACTTTATTGATCCCGGAGGAAACTGTGTCACTCAAGATCACAAGCCTGTGAGGCGAGTTGTGAGTTTATGCAAACATGGCAGCCGATAGCGCTTTCCTCCAAAGAATACGAATATGAGCAGCGGCTTCCTCGTACCCTTTTTCGCTGGTGGACACATGACAGAGTGGCACACTTGATGGTGAGAGTTGGCTACAGCTAAACTGGTGGGAAACAAAAATTTTGTGGGATACACATTAAAGAAGGTCTGGAGACAGAGTTGTGTTCCATGTCTAGAATAATCCTCAGAATTAAGTACACATTTTTGTCTGTCTGTGGGTAGCACAGTGGTGTAGTGATTAGCACAGTCGCCTCACAGCAAGAAGGTAATTGGTTCAAGTCCCAGACGTGGTCGTTTCTGCGTTTCTGAGTTTGCATGTTGCCCCTATTCTTGCGTGGGTTTCCTCCAGGTACCTCTACTTTTGTCCCACAGTCCAAAGACAATGACACTGGCTGTTCTAAATTGCCCACAGGTGTGAGGGTAAATGCACTTCCTTGTAAGCAATGTGCGGGTTCGTATTCTCCAAGTTAGCTAACAACTGTTATTCAGATATTCATCTTTATGAGCTCACTGAACACTTCACCCTGAAACACACTGTGAATTACAAAACCACAGAGAATGACTGACTTCCATTCTAGTGGCTATTCTAAATATACATTAATATGAAGCCAATACTGTATTCTAAAGTACAGAAGAGGACAGAAAATTATGCACAGTGCTTGGAGGAGGCAGCATTACAGATAATACATTTCTCCCAATAGCTACATTAATTATTAATTATTATGGATTATTACTAATAAATTAGGAACAACACAACATTTGTTTGTTGGTTTATTTATTCGTTAATTTAGTACTTACAAAAGACCAAATTATATTCTTCTCTCCAGCCAGCATGCTTTGGTGTTCCTCTGCCCCATGTAGTGCAAATCACACTATGACGGGTAAATGGGCTACAAAGCTTTGTGGGATAAACAAAGCCACGTAGACTGCACAGTGGTTTACATAAAGGCATGTAGACTGTACAATGGTATATAGAAATATATGTAGACTGTTTGAGGGTATGTACCAAGGTATGTACAATGTATAAAGCTATGTACGAAGGTATGTATACTGTACAACAGTGTATATACGAAGTTATAATGACTGTATGATGGTGATACCATCTGAATTGTAGGATGTCACAAGTTAGTATAACAAAACATCAACATGCACAAGTGTTAAATGTCATAATTTTATATAAACAAATCTGCTGCCACAAATCTACATTTTACAATCTACAATACCTTTGTTTCTCCTCCATGCTAGTTGGGTTTTGTGCACTTTTTTGCACTGATTCATGTCTCATGTCATGTTGGATTTTTATTGGATAGTTAATGCACATAAGACATAGCAGCACAAACACTGTGAGATGATCATCCTAAATTTCAGACATTGGCAGATAAAGCTTGCAGGATAATGATCTTTGCTTGCAAGGCTGTGACAACAGCCGCCTTTGAACCTCTCTCACAGTACAACTTACGACCACAGTTCTGGTGCAAAGACCAAAGAAATCACCACGTTTGGGACAGCCCAAAACCATACAGTGTATACCAGGCTTTAATCCTCTCTCTTTGTTCACAGGACAGCATTTCAACGGATACGTATTTGTTTTTTTGTACCATTCCGTGTTGAACATAATGACCGCTTTGCAAAAAAACAGGCCACATGACCAGTTTCCTAAATACTCAGCCTGTCTGGCACAAAAACTCATACCACAGACAAAGACAGTGAAATGACAGCAAAAACTTGAATCAGAATTCAAGAAATATGAATATTGGTATAAAAGTGAATAAGGAACAGCTTCACTATATAAACATAGATATACGTATATCTTGAACCAACTATAAATACGTCCCATAGTCTTTTTTAAAGTATATATTTTTCCCAGACCTATGGCAATTTTTGTGATCATATAATTAATTAATTCATTCATTTTCTAACGCGCTTAATCCTAATTAGCCGACTCTGGGTGAAAGCAGGGTACACCCTGGACAGCTCACCAGGCCATCACAGTGCCAACACACACAACCATTCCCTTGGAACAGCCAATAAGCCTACTGGGCATTTAAAGTTATTTATTTTTTGGACTGTGGGAGGAAGGTAGAGTACTTGGAGGAAACCCAGGCAAGCATGGGGAGAATATGCAAACTCCACACAGAAACGCCCAAACCTGAAAATCAAACCCAGGCCTTCATGCTGTTATATATAATATAAAAAATATTTTTATAGTCTGATGGCCCAGAGTGCAACTGACTTGGTTATCAATGGCCAGCCATGTCTGACTGTTGTGAGAAGTATGTAAAAGAACCATTGCTGTCGTTCGAAAAGAGTACGTCACTGGATTGCTGTCAGTGTGTTTCTGCCCTGCGATGGCCTGGCGAGCTGTCCAAGGTGTACCCCGCCCTTGCCCAGAGTCTGCTGAGATGGGCAACAGACTCCCTGTGACCCTAATTTGGATTATGGGATTCAGAAAATTACTGCATGAATGGATGACAGTCTGATGGCAAAAATATACGTGATCTAATACAGTTAGGATAGTGCATAGAGAAGACTCAGTTGCTCAAAAACTACAAATTTACCCATGAAGGAGAAAGTCCTTAATACATACCTTGGCATTGTAGGCTATAAAATGCTTGGCCAGGGCCTCGGGCGTATGCATCCATGATTTATCTGGGAAAGAGATCGAGGATCATTAAACAGTGTAACTTTGAATAGAATATGCTGCAAATAAAAAAGCATCCCACAATTTTGAACATAAATCAATTTCCAACACAAGGTTAGCAAGATGGACAGTGTCTTCTTATTGAGTTAAAGACAGTAGCTGCCAAAATCAATCATACACAAAAGGATTATTACGATTATTATTGGCAGGATGTGAGCAGATAAAGACTGGGAAACCTTTACAGAATACTATAATAAAAAGCAACTGTTTGTTTCCCAAACATAGAGAAATATAAAGTATTCAGGTCAGCAGCGTAGTAGTGTAGTGGTTAGCACGCACAGCAGGAAGGTCCTGGGTTTGGGTCCCAGGCTCAGGCATTTCTGTGTGGAGTTTGTATGTTCTCCTTGTGCTTGTGTGGTTTTCTGCAGGGTACTCTGGTTTTCTCCCACAGTCCACAGACATACACAATAGGCTAAATGGCTGTTCCAAATTGCCCCAGGTGTGTGAGTGCATGGATGTGTGTTGCCCTGTGATCGTCTGGCGAGCTGTTTAAAGGGTACCCTGCCTTTGCTTAGTGTCGGTTAAAATATGCTCCAGCCTTCCTGCAACCGAGTAGAAGGATTAGGTGGTTTGGCAAATGAGTGAATGAGTGAGTGAGTGAGTGAGTGAGTGAGTATACATTATTCACATGAGTGAGCTTTAAATACAACAAAAGATGAGCAATTACATTTTTTCCCCCCAGTACTTAGACTTCTTCTGCTGATCCTATCTGCGAGAATGCAATTTCTCTCCAGTTAAAGGACAAGCTGTTTTCATCACTGAAAAGGCTTTATATGCCACTGTTTCAGTTAAATATTATACACAGTAGATGGGTTGTTCTTTTTTATGCAATGACTGTCCAGACACAATCAGTCCTAGACAGTTTTGGAAGGGCAAAAACCTCACATTAAGAAGGTCCTCTGGAAGGGCCGGTGCTCGACAAGGACTAAAGTGTGAGAAGACAATTGTACTAGAGGGTTTGCCTCAAGAAATGCACCTGGCAAAAACTAATCAATGTATATATATATACCGTGAGAGCAACCACCCACCCACCGTCACAAGGAACATACCCGCCGGAATCAACAAACGGCTATCATCCTTATCATCTGATAAAACATCATTCGATCAAGCTGCGCCCCCCTACCAAAAAGCACTCAACGACAGCGGATACAGATACACCCTGCAATATGAACCCCCTACAAACGCAAAACGAAAAAACAGATAGTGAGCAACATCATCTGGTACAATCCTCCATTCAGTAAAAATGTAAGCACCAACATTATGGCACAAATTCCTCCTTTCTCTGTGTGTGTGTGTGTGTGTGTGTGTGTGTGTGTGTGGGTGGGTGTGTTTGTTGAGGTACACATGCTACATTTGAGACACCAGTGATCCTGATCCTTCTGCTCTCCAAACATTGTAACCTGTACTGATATGCTACTACTGGTTGGAGTTCTCATCTTAGAAGCCCCTTGCTCATGCGGATGATGATCCATATGGACCTAAATATACACTCAGAAACTGTAAAGATGACTTTATACTGCTGGGGATATAAACTCTATGATTTTGGACTTCACTTATCCACACAGTTAAAAAAAAAAGTAATTCAAGGCACTTGTTACTACCACTTAATTAAAGTCATTGTTGCAATATAGAAAGTGTAATTTACTGATTTAGATGAACATTGTAAGTTGCAAAGATCATTTTGATGAGTTGTGATAAAATAATAATGTTGTTATTCATTCATGTAATTTATTCATTTATCTTCTTCTGCTTCTTCCGGGGTCAGGTTGAAGGGGCAGCAGTGTAAGCAGTGAGGTCCAGACGTCCCTCTCCTCAGCCACTTCTTCCAGCTCTTCCATGGGGACACCAAGGCATTCCCAGACCAGCCAAGGGAGAGAGAGATGTAGTCCCTCCAGCGTGTTCTGGGTTAGGCCCGGGGTCTCTTCTCGGTCGGACATGCCCGAAACACCGCACCAGGGAGCCATTTGGGAGGCATTCTAATCAGATGCCCAAGCCACCTCAACTGGCTCCTCTCAACGCAAAGGAGCAGTGGTTCTACTCCGAATCCCTCCTGGATGACAGAACTTCTCACCCTATCTCTAAGGGAGAGACCTGCCACCCTGCGAAGAAAGCTCATTTCAGTTGCTTGTATTCGCGATCTCAATCTTTCGGTCACTACCCAAAGCTCGTGACCATAGGTGAGGGTAGGAAAGTAAACTGACTGGTAAATTGAGAGCTTTGATTTCTGGCTCAGCTCCCTCTTTACCACGATGGGCCGGTACAATCTCCGCTTTACAGCAGAGGCTGCACCAATCCGCCTGTCAATCTCCTGCTCCATCCTTCCTTCACTTGTGAACAAGACCCCAAGATACTTGAACTCCTCCACTAGGGGCAAGACCTGGAGGGTGCATTCCACCCTTTTCTGACTGACAACCAAGGCCTCGGACTTGGAGGTGCTGATTCTCATCCCAGCCGCTTCGCACTCAGCTGTGAATCGCTCCAGCGAGAGCTGGAGCCTATATTCCCGAAGCACACCCCACAAGATATCCCGGGGGGCACGGTTGAAAGCCTTCTCCAAGTCCACAAAGCACATGTGGACTGTTTGGGCAAACTCCCAGGCCCTTTACAGGATCCCGTAGAGTGTGTACAACTGGTCAAGAGGACTGCGGCAGGACAAAAAACACATTGTTCCTCCTGACTCCGAGGTTCAACTATCGGCCTGATCTTCCTGTCCAATACTCCTGAATAGTCTTTACTGGGTGGGCTGAGGAGTGTGATTCCATGATAGTGTGATTCCATGATGCAGACCACCCTCTGAACCCCCAGGCTCTTCCTCATCCACAAAGGTGTGTTGGTGGGATTGAGGAGGTCATCAAAGTATTCCTTCCACCTCCCTACGACATCCCCAGTTCATGTGAGCAGCTCCCCACTTCCACTGTAAACAGTGTTTGTGGAGTTCTGCTCCCCCCTCCTGAGCTGCCGGGTGGTGGTCTAGAACCTTTTCGAGGCCAACTGATCTTTTTCCAGGCCCTCACTGAACTCCTTCCACACCCAAGATTTTGCATCAGTGACAGCCTGGGCTGCAGCACGTTTGACCTGTTACTACCTGTCCACTGCCTCAGGAGTCCCACATGTCAAAAGGACCTGATAGGCCTCCTTCTTCAGCTTGACAGCCCCCCTCACCACAGTTGTCCACCACCTGGTTTGGGGGTTACCTCCACGACAGGCACCGATGACCTTCCGGCCACAGTTCTGGGCTGCCAGCTCAATAATGGAGACATGGAACATGACCCATTTGGACTCTATGTCCCTGGCCTCCATTGGGATGTGGTGGTAGCTCTGCAGAAGGTGGGTGTTGAAGACCCTTGTGACAGGAGACTCTGCCAAACGTTCCCAGGAGACCCTAACTACACGCTTGGGTCTCCCAGGTCTAGAGGGCAGCCTCCCTTGCCATCTAATCCATCAGGTGGTGATTGGTTTACAGCTCAGCTCCTCTCTTCACCCAAGTGTCCAGAACATGCAGCCGCAAGTCTGATGACCTGACTACAAAGTCGATCATTGAACTGTGGCCTAGGGTGTCCTGGTGCCAGGTGCACTCATAGACACCCTCATGTTCAAACATGGTGTTCATGATGAACAAACCATGACGAGCACAGAAGTCCAAAGATGAAACACCATTTGGGTTCAGATCAGAGAGGCCGTACCTACCAATCACACCCTTCCAGGTCACACTGTCATTGTCCACATGGGCGTTTAAGTCTCCCAGGAAGACAAGAGAGTCCCCAGGGGGAGTGCCCTCTAGCACACTCTCTAAGGACTCCAAAAAGGGTGGGTATTCTGAACTGCTATTTGATGCATAAGCACAAACAACAGTCAGGACCTGTCCCCCCACCTGAAGGCAGAGGCTACCCTTTCGCCCACCGGGGAGAACTCCAACATGTGGGCACAGAGGTGGGGGGGCAATAAGGATGCCCACACCAGCTTGTTGCCTCTCCCCATTAGCACCTCCAGAATAAAATAAGGTCCAGCCCCTCTCGAGAAGGGTGGTTACAGAACCCAAGCTATGTGTTGAAGTGAGCTCAACTGTATCTAGTCGGTATCTCTGAACCTCATGCACCAGCTCAATTCAAGCCAATTCAAGCAGTTTAGACTGTGTTTAAGAGCACCTGTAAGTTGAACATATAAAAAAAGGACATTTTTATGGCAGCTACCACTTTATGTTCATACAAATTAAACATTAAGTAGTGAAATGTGACTCGTAAACAGAGGTTAGACTACAAAATCTAGTATGTTGTTATACTACATGTTGCTAGTAATTCTAGTAAAAAGTATTTTATCATTTCTGTGTACAACATATTTGACCAAAATTAAGAGCCTTTGGACTGTGGATAATTCTGAGACAAATAAAAGTTTTTTTTTGTATAATTCTTTTTTATTATTTTATTTTTTTGGTTTTTTTGTATCTGTATGTTTGTTTAAAATATCATTATCTGGATTTTGGCACTCATTCTACGTTGATTAGCGTTATGCGATGATGGAAGAAATAAAAAAGGGTGGGGGTCGGTTGGGTCTGCAAAATGTGTAAATTTGAATCCTCTTCATAACCAACACTGCTAAAACATTACCAACTACACCATGGACATGGTGGGAAACCTGTGCCAAGTCTTTACGATAATTGTTTTTGCTCCTTTAAAACATGGGGTACCCTTAGATCACATTTGTCAAGTAATCACATTGAGGAAACACAGGAAAGAGTCATTTCTGACGAGCATATCTCTTTCACTTGCCAGTGTTGCAGTGCCTGTTCAATCTCTACCGAGAAAGTGTATTTTCAACACATTTGGCAACATAAAAAAACATGGGACTCCGTCAACCATCTGGACAACAGAAAGGGGAATTATGTGAAAATGTTGTTTGTTGACTACAGTTCAGCGTTTAACATCATAATCCCCTCCACACTCACCAC
>JBCNYG010000012.1:17413093-17423620 GCA_039654305.1 Porochilus rendahli | reverse complement strand
GGGGGTTGTGGTTTGTGTGTGTGGGGGGGGGTGGGGGGGGGGTATATATGACACATACACACACACACACACACACACACACACACACACACACACACACACCAATCATCCATAACAATATGTATATACAACAATCAACCATAAAATTAACACCACCCTATTTTTGGTCCTACAAGACCTCTAAGGGTGTGCAGTGGTATCTGGCACCAAGCAGTTCACAGCAAACACCTTTAAGTTGAAGATGGGGCCTCCATGGTTTGGACTTGTTTGTCCCGCACATTCCATAAATGGGGAATTTGGAGGCTAGTTTACCTTAAAATCATTCTTGAACATTTTTTTTCAGTACAACAAGGAGCATAATCCTGCAGAAAGAGGCTACTGATTTTAGGTGACACTATCTGTAAGATTAAATTTTGTGCTGGAAAACTAATGTTTCAAAATGTTTCTTACTGACCAAATAATGTAGCTGAAACCATAAAGAATTTATAGCAAAGTCACTATTAAAAAATGCCCAAGTCTTTGGCACAGTACTGGATGCATGTATATTATATTGACAAATAAATGTCAATGTCAAGATGCTGCTATGCATCCAGAATCCTAATTGTTTGGTTGGTTCATCCCCATATCCATAATGCTTTGGGCCACTTCAGTCATTTTGTTTCAATGTATGTTTTCCCTGAGAGGGTTGCAAGCCCCCTGAAGAATCTATTTCAAATGCTAGACAGTTGCAGAGATGAAGATTTACTATTTAAATTCTGGGGAAACCCTAAAGGCTCCTATCATTTCCTTATTCTGTAATTAGCGTCTTACTATTATTATGATCATTGCTGTTTGTCATTACGATTCTTCTTGACCCCCTCACCGCATTTTGCTTAACACAGAGAATGCATGGCATATGCTCAGAGCAAAAAACAAACAAACACACAAATAAATAAATAAATAAATAAATACGCCTGAAAATCTGACATAATAGTACAAGATGTTATTAAATGAAATACCTCCCATAATGACACTAATAATTTTACAGGAACACTAGATTGTCACTAATTACACTGTTTCCTTATCGTTACTTTGCTGTGTAATCATAAAAGACAAAAGTATGATTGCATGCATTAACTGAACATTTTTCGTACAAGAAACATCCCAGAACGCCTGAGGCTTTTTAAAGTAGCTTTAGAGTTTATTATGCTCTAAATCCCTAGCACTGCGGCAATTAACATTCTGTGTGTGCTAATTGGATGCACAGCTCTTGTATGCGGGGTTTCAAAGACTGAGGCCAATTAGTCCATTTTGTGAACAAACAAACAGCTTTCCCAGTTCTTTTCTTGCTTCAAGCAGGCTGAAGGACCAGCAATCGAAATTACCAACAACAATTAAAGCCCTTCATTGAAGAAAATGTGGAAGGAAATGTGAAGATTCTTTGATTTAATGGAACACGAAACAAAGGTTAGGGAGCTGAGTGTATGATTTGTTTGTGAGATGAAGGTGGTATTTAATATAATTTCAGTGTAATATACATTTATTTATCTGTTGGAAATCAGTGCTTGGACAATATTACAAAAAAATCATCTTGGGGTGGCATGGTAGTGTAACAGGTAGCGAGTCTGCCTCACATAAAGAATGTCCTGGGTTCAGCACAACCTGTTTGTGTGCTTTTCCTTAGGGTACTCTGGTTTCCTCCCACAGTCTAAAGACATGCATATGAGGCTAACTGGCTGTTCTGAATTTCCCTGGGTGTGCATGTCAGTGTGAATTGTTGTGTGTGTTGCCCTGCAATGGTCTGGCGAGGTATGAAGAGTGTACCCCTCCTTTGATCAATGTCAGCTGTGATGGGCTCCAGCCACCCTAATATGACTGAGATGAGTCACCGGCAAATGATTAAGAGTGAGTGAGTGATTCTGAACTGCTCTAATGGTGTACTCGTAGACAGCAAACCTCCGCCAAGCAGAGCAATTTACTATATGAGCAAAAATGTCGAAAATCTTCCTGTCTAACAGTGTTAAAAAATCCTTTAAGAAATTCCTCAATCCAGAATCCACCTCTGTTGAAATGTCACGAGAATCTGCACATAACCTTTTATGTATTCCTGCTAAAAAGCACGCAAACACACAACACTTGGCAGAGGTATTAACAGAATGCATGAGCACACATTTCTCAAGCACGCAAAGGGCAAATATATACAGTACTGTACAAATGTCTTACGCATATGCAAAGAAATGCTGTCAAACAAAGATGTCTTCGAAAATAGCAACATTAAAATTTTCTTAAAACTAATTGGTTGGTAAGCAGCAAGAGGTCAAGCTAATGATTTTTTTTTTTGCAGTCTTAGGTACACTTTGTGCTACTGTACTGTATTAGGAAAGGAACTAAAATGTCTACAGGGCATTTTGCTAAAGCAACTACAATTCTTCTAGTGAACTGTATACTTACGCAACCTGATTGATATACTTGCTTTTTTTTTTCATGAAAAACCCTGCAGCCATCCCTTTTTTTTTTCGACTGAAAAGTGGTCTGTTAAATAATATGTTGCTTTCTTTACTGACACACAAACTTTTCTGAAGTATTTATTTTTGGAAAAACAGTGTTTGCGAATCTAAAAAAAAAAAAACCCAAACCAAAAAAATTCAGCTTCACACTTGGCTTTGTGGAGGAAGCAGTCCGGCAAAAAATGCTGTGAACATCTATACCCAACAGCATTTTATTATTTGTTATTATTATTTTGCTGGCCTGGAAAAAGAAACACTATCCACTGTCACCTTGTAGTTTTCTCTGTGGGACGAATAAGCAAGGCACGGTTTCCATCACATCCATAGAACCTCTTCCTAAAAGCCATGGCAAATACTGACAACTAACACATCCAGTAGAATGAGATGAGCAAGGATACCGCTGTGCATAGGGAAATGCAGTGGAAGAAGGTCAGCTAATTAGAAGGCCCAGCATGTTCTGACGCACCAGTGTGCCCAAAAAATAAATAAATAAATACATTTTAAAAATCTGTGAAAGCCTTGCATTTAAGGACAGCTGAAACAGAATAGAGGGAAAACTTAAAAATGCACCAACTTCATTATTTAACACTCTTCCATTGTCTAACACAGCTGTTCAACACTGGAGCAACTTCCAGGGGTCTAGAAAAAGCATGTGTCCTCTTCGTAACTACGGTAGTTAAGATAATGGGCAAAAGTCAGTTACTATATGCTACCAGCTAGCTAAGAAATTTCTAATGCATTTAGACAACAAAGTGAAGCATCCTAAAATAAAATTTAATAGAATAAGAGATGCAGAGAAACCAGGTAGAATTCAGAATCATTGGATTTTCATTGTGACCAGCGATCAGCTTGGCAATCTCACATACTAGCACCTAGCTGAACCAGCCCAGTTTGAAGAAGCAAATAAGAGCAGAGAAAATATGTTTCTGCTTTTACTGCACTAAATGGCATTTGAAGAGATAAACATGTAGTGGGCAGCTGCTAAAACCACACTGTTGAAGGCAGTTCAGGGATGGTTCAGATCCCGGTGACTGTATACTTATTATATACCATCAACAACAACAATAATAATAATTATTATTTTTATTACAATTATTATTGTGTATAGTATTAGTAGTGGTAATAAAAATGTTGTCAATATGTCTACTACTAATAATAATAATTATCATTGTTATTACTTTGATTATTATTACTGACAAAGAGCAATCTATCTATTATAAAAATAAATAATTTTGCATTTAAGAAAAGTTATCTTGTCTGTTTTACATGCTGTCAATTTTAGCTGTTCAAAAGAAAATTGGTTGACACATCTCTATAACATCACGTGGTCATCGGGGGCCATACCTCTGGATTGGCAAACCGGGGAAGTAGTTTTCCTTTTTAAGAAAGGGGACCGGAGGGTGTGTTCCAACTATTGTGAAATCACACTCCTCAGCGTACCCGGGAAAGTCTGTTCAGGAGTACTTTTTGTTTTGTCCGGGCCTCAGTACTCTTGATCAGCTCTACACACTCTACAGGATCCTGGAGGGGGCATGGGAGATTGCCCAACCAGTCTACATGTGCTTTTTGGACTTGGAGAAGCGATTGACCGTGTCTCTCTGGCTATCTTGTGGGGTGTGCTCCGGGAACATGGAATTCCGGACCCGTTGCTACGGGCAGTTCGATCTCTGTATTGCTGGAGCCAGGGCTTGGTCCACATTGGCATCGTCCTTTTGGCTTCATCGAACCAGGACCTTTAACTCTCGCTGGAGCGATTCGCAGCTAAGAGTGAAGCGATTGGGATGAGAATCAGCACCTCCAAGTCCGAGGACATGGTTCTCAGTCGGAAAAGGGTGGAATGCACCCTCCAGGTCTGGAATGAGGTCTTGCCCCAAGTGGAGGAGTTCATGTATCTCGGCGTCGTGGTAAAGAGGGAGCCAGAAGGCAAGGCACTCAATTTACCAGTCAATTTACATTTCTACCCTCACCTATGGTCACGAGCTTTGGGTAGTCACCAAAAGAACGAGATTGCGAATATAAGCGCCTGAAATGAGCTTCCTTCGCAGAGTGGCAGGTCTCTCCCTTAGAGATAGGGTGAGAAGCTCTGTTATCTGGGAGGAGCTCGGAGTAGAACCGCTGCTCCTTCGCGCTGAGAGGAGCCAGTTGAGGAGGCTCGGGCATCTGATTAGAATTCCTCCTGAACGCCTCCCTGGTGTGGTGTTTCGGGCATGTCCAAATGGGGAGAGACCCCGGGGTCGACCCAGAACACGTTGGAAAGACTAGGTCTCTTGGCTGGTCTGAGAACGCCTCGGCGTCCACCTGAAATAGCTGGAGGAAGTGGCTGGGGAGAGGGATGTCTGGACCTTACTGCTAGGCTGCCCCCGGGGTCACACTTACAGACTTACTTGCATCTCTAGACAGCATGCCAATGTTGGGTATAAATGTTTAGCCCAAAACTAATAAGACTAATAATTTTAGAAAAGACTTTTCAAATAAAGCCAGGTTAGCTAACTTTGCGAAGTTTTGGAATTTTTTTTATGATTCACCCTACATTCGTGATTAACTGACAGAAACTGGGATTTAAAACCATCAGAGTTTATTGATTCACCTTGATCATTCGCCTTCCTTTGTCTTGTAACCTAGAAAAGGCATTTTTAATGAACAGCAATAATTGAGACCCTCTCATTACGCTACAATAATAATTCTGCATAAAGAGGAAGCAAATCTTTTACCGCTCACCCACTGATCGGGTTCTTTGTGATTTATGGCTTTTTAATGTGATATTTAGCTCAACCTAATATTGACCAACTATCACAATGAAATGCCACATGATGACTCTGCTGACTCTAGGTATGCAGATGAAACATTAGAACATCGACTCATTTCCAGCGTCGTCATCGTAACAAGTCCTGCTCATTATCTCCCTCATGGAACTGAGTGCTAATGAATGCATTGTCACATAATGATTAGAGCTTTCTCTTTGGTAAATGTCAGTCTTGTTTTGGCTGTATTTTTGTCTCTCAGTGAAAGGGGTGTGAAGGCCTTTTCTATGCCATATTGACCAGAGTGGTGTCACGGGGTGTCTGAGAAACAACACAGCTCTGTGTGCAGGCATCCGAGACATCGGTCACATCTGTGTAAGACACCAGGATGCTGGAGTTCACGGCTGGAGTCTTTACTCTTAACTACTACTTACTACAATTTTTAGATTTAAAACTGTTCTTAAGTCATATGTGCAATTTTTTAATCAGTTACTGCAATATTCCAGTTACTCACTAGAAATTATTACTCAAAATAGACTTTTATTGCTTATTAATATGTATTCTTGTTAAATAACGAAACTAATGTGGTGCACTGTGTACCCTTTCTTGGAAATTCTGTTTATATACATTAGGTAACTATTTTAACTGAACAATCAGGAAGACTAAAATTAGGGAAAAGAGTAATGTCAGTAATAAAGGCCTTAAACCATCAGGTGCATGTTATTGTACTAAACTTCAAATGTACTCACTCACTGCTGAACTGTGTAATACTACTACTATAGTTATAGGAAGGCTGAGACTATCTAAGCCAACACTGGGCAAATACGGGGGTACACCCTGATCACCTCTCCAGACCATCATAGGGCAACACACAAACAATCTTTTACACTCGTATCCACATCTACGGGTAATTTAGATTCGCCAATTAGCCCCTTCTTCCTGTGCAAATGTAAAAATATAATTTTAATACTGTCCTGGATAGGAATGTAGTATTCTTTGAACATGCTATAAATATATAACAATAAATACACGGAACAGCTGGCATATCGCTAAATACAAACTTTACCCAGAGATTTTGCAATCTTGGTGTTGGGGCAAGGGGTTTATATGTCATTTTGCAGCAGACCTTCATAATGGCTGGCTTAAATGAAATGTGACTCATTCCAGCATAATACGGATTAAGTCAGAAATTCGAGATATTCATACATTTGAAAAAAAATGTAATATCCTTCAAAATGAGGTATAATACATGATTATACCATGAACATTGTCTGCGTTACATCAATTTGAATGTCACCAATAAGTAATGCTACTTTTCAGAAAATATTAATTACAGACTCGCTAACATTCATTAACTAAATGAATCCGGCTTGAATCTCTCAAATCATATCTGTTTTAAGGCTTCTCATTGGTTTACAGTTATATGATTCGGGAAATCCTTCTGGGATTCTGTAAGTAGGAAGCGAGTTCTGGTTGTAAATATGAATAATAAGGAAATACCCTGAGCAATCACCAAAGTGGATAAAAAATCGGCAACATAAGTGGGTATTTTTATTGTTTTACAACAAAATGGACATGGGTCCCTTTCTTAAACAAGTATTTTAGCAAAGATAGATTGTGTTTATGGATTTGAACTTGTTCATGTATAAGATTATGCTTTGAACAGTGTATTTTTGACGAAATTACATTTTCAACTTACTCTGGCTCTTACTCAAAACATCACCTTGCAGCTTAATCCATATTATGCGGGAGCAGGTCACATATGGAAGGTAATAATATGGTGCCCAGATGGTACGTTTATTAAAATCAGAAAATTCTGAGGTGCAAACTGGGAACAAGCTAAGTTTCTTTGACGGTTTCTCTCTGATGACAGACTTTATTTCATCACAGCAAGTCAGGTAATGCTAAGGGAACATGAATAAACAAAACGTTGGTGGCTAATTTAAAGTCACCTGTGTGGATGTCGAGGTGGAAGAAAATAATGGCTGGCATTGAAGAAAATACCAAATGAGAGAGATTGACAATAATGCCTTATTTGGTATGTTAACACATTGAGAGTGACTTGTTAGGGTCTTCATGACATTCAGAGATGCAGTGATGGAGTAAAAAGAGCAGAAAAGGGCATTGAGGAGAGATGACACAATCGCTTACCTTTTTTTCTATTAAACGGTCGGCTCATGCTGGAAAATGCGCAATTTCAAGTTGAAGGTGCTACTGTTTGAACCTGAAGAAACAAGAAAACGAGTTAAAATCAACTAATGTGCACTAAAAATGGGTAAAAAATTAACTTTTTAAGAAATCAGAGGGAGAAAAAAATGCTGGCACATTTATTTTTAAAACAGCACGCAGTGTAAGACTTTGAATGAATTTCTTCACTTCCCAAAACAACATGAACATCACACAAACAAACAGACAACTACAGGGGCACTCACAAAGTGGTAATGTAGCAGACCCTATATAAATGGTTTTAGTTACTCATCTTATTATATGTTCTATAGTATGTGCACAAGACCAAGCTGGTAACAAAAGCTGACCTTTCAAGGTCCTTCAAGGTCGAAGGTAACTGTCTAATTTAAAAGTACACATACAGTTTTCTATTAGAGGAACATAGTAAAAGCATAACTATATGCAAAATCTTGTGACCTTGACTTATTTTTACTTTTAAGTGTCACTCAAGGTCAAGGGTAACTGTCCAGTCATAATGTCATATATGGTTTCCTATTAGTGTTCCATAGTAACGGCATGTCCATTGTCACTTGTTTTGAAGTTATGAGCAGTCCATCCACAAAACTTTGCGACCTTGCTCTAACCTTCACCTTTGACTCATCTCTGGGACTCAGATAGGGTGATAACCCCACCAAGTTTGGTGGGAAAAAAAAGCAGCGATAAAGCTCTACCTTTCCTTAGCACAGTTCCATAAACCATTAGCTTAAGATAACCCGACACATCTAGGAATAAGCAATTACTTAGCCTCTGCCTGAAACAGACACATCAAATAGCTACACTTTAATTGAAAGGACTTTTCCTTTATCCTAAAGTCAATAAATACAGATACAAAATACAGATATAAACAGATTCCTGAACGAGATTAAGTGCTGATTTTTTGGTTCCATTCTGCAAAATCTTTCTTTTTTCATCTATTTTTTCCCAAATAGTTATTGATTCACATATTGTGACAGAACAGCAGTTCAATACTCATTGTCCTCTGAATAAACTGTGCAGGAAGTCAAATCATGACACTTAGAGAAAGGGATAGAGTGAGACAGAAAGAAACAGAGAAAGGGATAGACAGAGAGAAAGAGAGAGAGCGAGAGAAAGAGAGTGAGAGAGAGAGAGAGAGACAGACAGACAGAGACAGAGAGAAGGATAGACAGGGACAGAGGGAGAGATGGCATTTTAACAGATTAAATTAGCATTATAACCTGCTAGCCTTGGGGAGTTACAGAAAAAGGAGTAAGGCTTTAATTAAAACAGTGTAATTTACTCTCGCAGCACATTCCAGTAACCAGCTCACTGCCTGCAAGAATAATGTTATTTCTTTTATTACATTGTGCTTTAATTAAAAAAACAAACAAAAAAAACCCCAGCAGAGATTCTTACTACTACAAGCAAAAAATTATGAATAATGCATGTGTGTATGGATGTACACATAGTGTGTGTCTATACAATGCTCTATATTCTTTTCTGTTCTGATTTTGGACTAAAGAAGAGTGGTGGCTGTACACTGTACATTTAATAATCATAGAGTACTCCTACCCTCAAACTCAAACATGTGTAGATGCCCAAAGTATTACTCAAGTCTAAAAAGAAAGAATGAAAGAAAGAAAGAATTTTTATCAAAAATTTAAGCAAAATTTTACTAATTTGCCGAATTGCCTACTCCTACAAGGGTCATGGAGAGGCTGGTTCCTACCTTAGACAACACTGGGAGAAGATGGAGTACACTGTAAACACCTCGCTAGACCATCGTAGGGAAACATACACACTTAACCATTCACACTCACACTTATACCTAGAACCAATTTGGAATAGCCAGTCAGTCTAATGTGCATGTTTTTTATCTGAGGGGGGAAATGAGAGTACCCAGAAGAAGCCCACACAAGCATGGTGAGAACATGCAAACTCCACAGAGAGATGCTTGCACTGAGCCCGGGAATCAAACCCTCTTAGTGTGAGTCAGAAGTGTCACTACGCCACTTAAAGTAAACTTAAACAACTTTCTATTGCTCAACAAACCAATAAAAAGGCCCTACAAATGAATGTATTTAAGCAAAGGTTCACAAACGTTTTGTAAATGTAAATGGACAATCTTTAATGTTTTTGTAACCCCCATGCTCTGAGCATTACGCAACCCTGAGTCCAGATTGATCTTTTTCTATCTTCTATGCAGGTTCTTTGACTTCTGTTGCTCCACTAAATCAGAATCACTTTAGCTTTTTAAGCAGCTAGCAGAGATAAAAGGATGGGGAAAAATTGTTAACTTTTACTGCTGATATTCTGATGCTAGTACATCATGTCAGGGTGGGGGCAAAAACATCCTGTAGACCAGGGCTGTCAAACTCATTTTCACTAAGGTCCACAGCACTATATTTAAAAGTGATCGAGGGCCAAACAACCACTGAACATCTATTATAAAAGCACTCAACAAGCTAACATGCAATCTTTCTTGAGTGATGAATGACTAGCTGTGTACTTGAAATAGGCTGCCACCACCTAGTGGATGTCGAATTAGGTTTCATGGTAATGGTTGACGCAAAGAATGTACGATAATCATATACTTTGAACACGCTAGCGGGCCACATAAAATGAGGAGGTGGGCTGGATTTGGCCCATAGGCTGGAGTTTAACACCTATGCTGTAAACAGTCTGGTGAAATGTGAGTCGCAGTAGCATTTTAAAATTACCATTCAAAATGAGTTTTCATTGTGTCCTCTGTGTAATAATAATAATATATATATTAAAAAAACATGAACAAATCAAGATATGCACAGTGATGGTGTGGTTGGAGATAGGTACCAGCCTCCTTGTAACATTAGTATTAGTAAGCGGTTATGTGGCAAATTAATTAATGAATTAAGATATCCCTCATATGGGAATCACTGTTTATATAATCAAATTTTTTCTGAACATTTGTCTGTTAAGGAATGATTTCACTAAAGGATGGCCATAAAGATTATGGTCAGTTTTCCACAGGATTAGCAAATCATCAACATCAAAACCTATCACAGTCACAACTGGGCAAAGGTGGGGTACACCCTGAACAGCTAGCCAGCCAATTAGCCTAATGTGCATGTGTGTAT
>JBCNYG010000012.1:17373321-17384750 GCA_039654305.1 Porochilus rendahli | reverse complement strand
AATAATAATAATAATAATAATAATAATAATAATAATAATAATAATAATAATAATAATAGTAATAATAATAATAATAATGCCAATAATATTTTTCTTATTATCATTGGTAACAGTAGTTAGAGCTCCCTAAATATCAGAAACCAAAATAAAAGATTTATGTAGATTAAAAATTCAAGTAGCCACTGTGATGACTGATGGATGGACTGGAGGAATAGAGCAGCTCCGTATGATGCCATATGTTATACAGTCTGGTCAAAAACCGAGAGCCAAGTGTTCCGACTTACAATGACATGACGAGCAATACATTTAAAAAGAAAGAGAAAACTGAGGAATCAAAAGCAATTCTGTGATCGACAGATTCAACACCACAGGTGGTACGCCTGAAAAGTCAAAAAAAATATTATCCACTCAGTCACCAAAAATGTCCAGTATGTGACTGTTGGAAAGGACTTGTGAGAGGCAAGTGGAGCACTGCTGGAGCATTGTGTGGAAACAATGGAATTGAACTTCTACACACCAGGCTCATGTGAACAGCAAACTGATTAGAACTGCGGTAGGGCAAAATAAGTTCCTGGAAATGAACAAACATAAAAACTGAATTATTGAATTAAGTACATGCATTTAGCTTCATTTGAAAACTGTCTGTGTGGGTGTGGATAATTATAATTATTATGATTTTACCTAAAGGCTTTCAATTAGAATTAGAACGATGTTCACTGCTGATGTGTAGTTCCAGAGACTTAATCTGTCAACATGAACTGACACTTTCTGCTTTCTGCAACTTGCTGTGGCCTAAACACTTTCTCAATGAAAGGTTTCCCCTTAATTTTTCACCCATTTATACAATCTACATATCACTCTACAATCTCATATCACTCTTACAAATGTACTTTAAGATGAAATGAAAGGCAAGATCCCCGGACTTGACTTATACACATGAATATGTGTATGTTTTCATTATCAGGGATATTTTTTACGTACATGTTCGAAGTTGCAATCTCCTAAAATCCATCAGATTGAAAAGACTGTTATTCCACTCTCTTAAGTGCACAAAATTGCAAGGACATGAATCTGTCAGTTCATATAAGGCAATATACTAGCAAAAATAACAGTATGCAAACATTAAACTAACAAGTCAGACATAAACTTTTGAACTTGTAAATAAAATAAAACTAGCCACCTTTACACATAATACAAGATTCTGCTTACACAATTCAGACGAACATCGGCAGTAGGAACAAATGGTATAACCCGTCGTTATTCTGTATTTACCATTGGGTACACAGATGACGTTTTCAGTACGGTGTCATACCCACTCACATAACATCTAACACTATAGAACACTAACTCATCCTACGTGTCCATTTCACAGCAAAATGGTTTGATCTGTTCTAAATAAAAAGTTTCAATGTATTGTTTAGCAAATGTAGCAAAGTTCCAAGCCTGATACACTGAAAGTCAGTATTGCCTATATACACTGGGTCCAAAACTGATGAAAGAATGCATCTGCTGCAAATTAGGATCTTGATGCCACTTGTCAAGGTTTCGTTCTTCAATAACTATCGGCCTTCTGTGCAGTTATTCCATGTAATCTAGTCATACATGACAGTCATACAGAGGAAATAGACACCATGATGTTTTTAAAGATTTATACATAGATATACATTTACATAATAGCTAAGTTGATGGGGATACCTCACAGCAGAACTTGAACTCACTTGGAGCTTCTCTGCAGCATTAAGTGCTTTACAACAGGAATTATTTTTAACAGTCTACTTCACAGTCCGAAGACACCTGTCAAAGGGCCCAGGTCAAAGTGAGGAGGAAAATGCTGATTACTTGCCTTTGCTAGTGAATTGTCCAATCACTCTTTTGACTGACCCACAATATGCTTTCTTTGAAAATTAGACAACTCGTTGTCCAAGAGAGCTGTGAGAATATTCCCCATTCCAAGGCTGCAGACATTGCAGAAGACATACAAACCAGCTTAAAAGCTGTTACGCACTATCTTCATCAGATGGGCTGTTATGCAGCTAGACGGAAGCCTATTCTTCAACCAGCAAATATTCATTCTGAAATTTTGGGTGTCTATTTACTTATGTCTGGTCTCTGTATGACAAGACTGAGGGGAATTACAGTTTTGTTTTATTCAGTCTCACTAAACTGACAGCAACAGACAGCAACAATTTCTTTGCTGAAAAATTAAATAATGATATAAATTATTTCTTAAATTTTTAACATTCAAGAATTCAAATTTCAAGTTTTGAATGTTAAAAAAAACATTCTTCCATCAAATTCTTTTTCAATTTTGTTGCTTTTTGACTGTTTTTGGGTTTTGTGGTGTAGGTTCAGCATATTGCACTGCTGATATTCTAGTTTTAGCACGTTTATCCAGTGGGTGTGGATTACTGTTGTTACATTGTATCATCAGATAACTAAATACTAAGAATATTGTGATTTAGCAAAAATATCACCTATAATAATGATCAATATCAATAAGCCCTAATTTAAAACTTACATTAATCAAATTATATGTTCATATTACACTTAGGAGTACAGCAGAACCTTTAAAGAAGAAGACAGCACATATCTTAATCAAATATTTAACATTAAATTATTCAACATTAAAACATTAAAATCTGCCTGTGTGCAAAATCTTAGCCCGATAGCTGCTATTTTAAATATTTTATGACTAGTTATTTAAAAAATTTATCTCAGAATGATGACATCATCAGGGCCCAAGTTAACATGTGGGAGAATGGCTTTAGACGTAATTTCTTTAAGTACTTTAAGCTTCAACACAAGCCTGTCAATAAATGGCATGAATTTACTAAAATCCTATATCTGAACATGTTAACTTGAGCCTTGCTGACACCGCCATCCCGAGAGTCAGTTTTTAAATAAGTGCCCATAAAATATATATATTTTTTTGCCTTACAGAAACAGTGACTTGATTTATATAGTGATACAAGATCAAAATTGACTATTAATATTAACATACTAATTCTAATGCACTTTTAATATAAGTACACTCAACATAAACATAGAAAAAAGTGTGTAGACGACCAGGTTTTGTAACAGTTACATTTTCCGACATGAGAAAGTCTTCAGGACAGTGAAGTTTGCAATCTTGGAAAGAAATTTTCTGTTCACTACCTTCAAGAAGTGGGTGGAGGAGTGGCATGTTTATAGCCTCTATAACATAAGTAATAAAATGAACAAACTTAATTCAAGGATGTTTCACTACATTTAACATAACTACAAACAGTCATAAATTATGGCTTTTATGTATATATATAGATTATATATATAATTCTTTACTAAAAATGTTAGCACATTGCTTGAATAAGACAAGAAAAAAAACATCCCCAGGATCTGTAGCTTTGGAAAGATAAACTTTGGGTTTGTACTGAATAGTAGCAGTTCGCAGCACATTACAGTTCAATTTCTTAAATAGAGTTTTTACACTCATACAAACACACACACTAACAATGTACCAACAAACAGTATCTACTAAAACAAATCTACTCAGGTAAGGACTAAAAAACTGTATATCTTACCAATCCTGGGGTTCTGGAATCCTCTCAGATCCTTGAATGTTTTCTCAGTCATTTAACTGCGCCTTTATCATCGTACGAAGTGAGTGTCCTACAGAGGCCAAAATAAAAATATTGCAATATAAATTTATATACAGACATTAGCGAGAGGGATTGGGAACAAATGACCAATCTCTACTAGACTTAAATCCTTATAAGCAACAAAATGTTAGAATTATAACCTAACTACTGATAATGAATTTTATACAATGCTTATCCATAGCTCCCTGGAGATTGCTCATAAAATAAGAAACAGCTAAACAAACTGACATAGCAATTATAGATAAAAGAGAGGAAACAGAAAAGAGCAGGGGTGATGGATGTGAACTCCAGAGGTAACATCAAAAAGAAGCACAATACAAAAAGCTGAACAAAGTACTGACAGATCCTGCCAGAGCATCTAAAAAATTAATCAGAAAAAAAGCCAGAGAACTCTACAAAATATATTGTAACTACTGTATAAGAAGAAAAGTGGAAAGAACTTTCTTTTCAGTTTGTGTTTGTGTGGGTTTTTTTTAAATAGTCTAAACTTAGACATTTTTTCATTTCCAGTTCTGTTTGTCTTTTGATTGCAAACCATATTATGAAAGATATAAAACATGCACTATTATGCAAATAAAAAAGTTACATTTTCAGGCAGCATGGTGGCTTGGTGACTAGCATCTGCCTCACAGAAGAAGGTCCTGAGTTCGAGTAACAGGCTCGACAAGGGCATTCCTGTGTGGAGTTTGTATGGAGTTTGTATATGTATATACATCTTCCGTAAGACAGTGCTCGATACAGTAAAGTAGAGCTAAATATGTGGTATAATATGTGTGTATAATGTATAATGTATAATTATATATATATATATACACACACACACATACAAACCTCACAGACAAACATTTATTCATTCATTGAGTTTTTAAAGACAGCAAACTTTCACAAAAAAGTCATATGTATGGTCTTACCATGAGGTGGAACCATGCACTACTTAGTACTACACTTGATTTATAAACTCAAACAATCTGTGCTTTTAGTGCAGTTTGTTACAGTGAAGCCATGGATACTGAAGGAGTACAGCTTACATCACGTTATACCTCCACATGTAGTTGTGTTAAAATAAAGTAAAATGGCTTTACCTTAAACACTTATTAAAGAAAAAATTACGGATTTCAGAATAAAATCCTGATCAGCATTTCTTTTGGGTCACAAAAACCAATGGTCTCTTTATAACAGTCTAAAGCATTCAACCTGATTACAAAGCAAAGCTGAGTTGGTGATTAAGAAAAAAAGAACTATTGTAATTCAATCAAATCTATGTATTAAGAACTTCGCAAACTTGACTTTCAAGGTTTCTCAGTTTAAACTCTGTTACATCAATGCTGAGCTTTCAAAGAACATTAAAAACAAGGACTGAAAGTCACCAGGTCTATAAGCTTAAGGATTTGTTTTCCCCATGGACCTCACTAATGGTGGCCGGTGGATTCAAAACCTTGTCTTGGCCTGACAGGTTTCTAAACGTGATGAAGGACATGGAGCTGAGGCCAGCAAGATTCGAATCACTGACTTGTTCTTAACCAGACCCAAATACATGTCCCTCAGGTTTTCCACACTCAAAGCCTTTTTATTTTTTGCTCCCAGCACACACATTTCAGCTGCACATTCCCTCCCCCCCCAAATTTGTGTGCTAGAAGCTTATTACGCCTCCCCAGAAACCTATCAATAATCCATAGTCAAACTGGCACTTGTTGGTCAAAAACACCGGTGATGTGAATTAGACTTTGAGGCATGACGTCTGGGTTTTCACAGGACACAAAATCAATTTGGCGTCTGTCAACAGTAATAAAAAAGAAAGTAAAAAAGGTACAAGTATCAGTGCAGCCAAACCAATGCACTACAAAAATCCCTGAAATGTTAAGTAGAAAAAAGACAAACAAGCACCTAAAGGAACATGACTGATTACAGGACTGACATTCAACATTCTACGAATTCTACGAAAAAGATGGAATGGAAACCAACAAATAAATCCAACTAGTTCTCAGAAAAGTGCAATGCTACGTTTCCATATATTGTCTTAAAACAGAATGAAGAGAGATAGAAAAAAATTACACTTTGTGGGGGGGGAATACGAAACATCTTTTTTTAAATAAAGGGTTAAAAAAAACAATTAGAATTGCACGTTGCATTACTTTCTATCACACTTTGCCTAAGCCACTAGGAGATAACAAACTGGACAAGACCAAAAAATCTTGAATCTCTAAAGCATCTCTAAATTAGGAAAAGATACTAAAATATCAAAGTAAATAAAGCTCTATACAGTCAAGAATACGTATTTCTTCTGACTTAATGAAAATGTTAATAAAACTACAGCTGATCCATTCATTTCCTTCAGACCTTAATTCACTATGTACAATTTTTGGTATGGGTTATTTATTTCATTATAATAAAAAACGACACATTTCTGGCATATATCTGTGCCTACAAAGCACAAACAAGAGGACTTGGAGACTACAAACCTTCATCAGTCCAAAAAAACACATATTTATAAAACTTCTGGGTAAGCTGTGCTATGACACTGCAAAATCCCTATCTCACAATGTTAAAGAATTATTTTAAAAAATCCAGGATGCAAAATTGGATCTTTAATGGAGTCTTCCTTGACCAAAGCCCCACCTTCGGTAGAGATTGCATAACAAGTCTGAAGATGACATTTTGCATAATTCATCTTACAAAAAAAAAAAATCTGCTAACAAACACATAAACCAGGGGTGAACCATAACCTCCTTGGTGATAACAAAAAGAAATGTTGATTACTGTGCGGAGTTTGCATGTTCTTCCTGTGTTTATTGCATGGGATTCTTCTGGGTACCCTGGTTTCCTCCTACAGTCAAGTGACATGCACATGAATCTAACTGGATTTTAAATCCCAGAGACAATCCAATCTAGTGTATTTTATTCCGTGAACATTAATCCTATTCTAATAAGCATGTAACAGATCATGCAAATACAAATCAGTGCAAGGTGTATGACCATGTAATGTACAGAGGAACTATAAAAGATTAAGGCATAGCTGAATACACAGAGACAGACTTCCAACCTGAGGGAAAAAACAGTTCACGTTAGTTATTGTATCCTGCTTTGATGGCTGTTTCTCTGCTTCCTGGTGTACGCAGTCCCAGAGCACGGGGTTGTGAGTGAAGCCCTCCAGCGTCCCTCAGTTTCCAAACGTCTGTCAGAGCCTCAGCGCCAAAGTGCTGCCGAAGGCAGATAAGGGATTCAGACACACACACAAACACACATACACACACACACACGTACACAGAATCTTGGAAGAGACCCTGGTCAACCAAATTAAACCTCCCATCCATTAAACTTGTCTCACACACACTCAATCCAAACCATTCGAATCTCCACGTCCAAAGCACTAAGAAATATTGGACCAAGTGTAGGCCGTACCAACACATTTAATGTAAGGCACCACCTTTGGCTTCCAGATTGCAAATTAGAGCCTTGGTAGGGTCTATAAAAAAAATAGAGGCATATGAGAATAACTGCACTGAATTATGGTACGGAACTATGATACATGGCTGCTCTAACATGTACATGTACGTAGTGCATGATTTATTTTGTTCTCATTGCCTACAATAGCATTGTTCATACATACATACATACTACTGTACATAAATATATATACAATTATCATTACAGGACAGGATGTACAATTGCGTTTTCATCCATTTATATTCAGTGCTTGCACATGTACGTGAAACAAAAGTTCTGTTATTACAGGTTATAACTATAAACACCCAACAACATCTCAAATAAGTACTCAAATATTTTATCCAACACTTATAAATCTGTCTTGTAGGTAGGCAAGATGACACAATGTTTGAGCTGACGTGAGAAGAAGAAAAAGAGAAGGAAGAGGTAAGGCGGACAAGAACAAGGAGAAGGAGGAGAAGTGGACAAAGAAGGAGAAGCGGCCTTTATTTGTAATATACAAGTTATAGCGCTGTGGAAATATTTCTGTTGGACATCCAAGCTTGTTAGGAAATTGCAGTCAGAGCGATGATCAAGCAGGCAAAGGTATCCTTGTAGCAGATAGGGCCTTGCTCAATGGCAGTTTAATGGTGGTGGAACTTAAGCTACCACTGGCATTTTTTGGGAAAAGGGGAAATTAGGAAGATATTTTTAACGATTGTCTATTTGTTTTATGTTTAGAATAGACCATTATAACTTATGTGAGCTCTTCTGGCAATATGTGTCATGAAAATGAGTTTCAGTTGGAAAACAAACTGCTAAACACTGTGGATTAATGAGCTTTCCAAGGCAAGATATTATAACTGCTAAGTAAACAAGATACTTTCTTGTGTGACATTAGATGTAAGGAAATCTGTGTGATTGGATGCTGGTATTGTCAGTCAAATTGCCTCTTTCTACAATAATTGTTGGTTCTTGGCCATATTTGCTGACAAAACATCCCAGACTCTCTAGTGCTCTGTTTCATGGTTTGGTTGCAAGGGTAAAGCCACATTTTACCATGCAGTTGATATACTTATTATTGAATTCTGATAGTTGGTTGCCTGTTTAACTGTTCACTTGAACTGAATGAGTCACTCATGAACGGCCAAACTTCAACCAACAAAGGCTAAATAAATAAAGGCAAAAGTTCACCAAACAAGTCAGTCTTCCACACATTGAAACATCTAGGCAAGGCTTTGACCTCAAGGATCAATTCCATTAACGCTTTTTAATTTTGAGCTAAGAAATTGGAGAGCTTCCTTCATTCTTTTAGTGTGCACTGAAAAGTGTGGATGGGTACCAAGCTGGAGGCTACATGAGTGCTCAAGCTGATTAGCCAAAAATTGATTTCAGGTGTCACAAGAGACGAGTTCCGCTGCACAATAATTCCTGTCAGGAATTAATAAAGTTTGAGGGCCACTATAACTGATTGAGAGTGGTGCAGAATGGAAAAAAAAGATGCAGCTAGGTGAGCATTATTTATTTAAGAAAAGATATAATCAGATCTTGAGACTGAAGAGTGTCTCTTTGGAAAGCTAAAGGTAGTATAAATTAATTTTGTGGTTTCGCTGTTCCTTTTAAAGGAAAAATACTGAAAATATTTTTCTATATTTTTCCCCTTTCAGAAAAAAGGGACAGCCATGGCCTAATGGTTATTTTAAGGGGGTTTGAGACCGAAAAGTCGCTGGTTCAATTCTTTGACCAGAAGGAAAAACATGTGGTGGTGGCGGGTGGCACTCCTTCCCCTTCCTTTATCCTCATGGCTGAAGTACTGTTTAGCAAGGCACCTAACCCCAATTGTAACATTGGTCAGTTAGGACTCCCAGTTCATGTAATAAATGTCCTTCCTACACTCAACCATATTAAGGAATTACTTCTGTATGTAATTATTTTAGCTCTGTGGATAAATGTAATAAATATAAGAACTTTTCCATATTTGGGTAATCATTTCTATCATTGTACACTTAGAGTGTCTGGGAATGCGGGAGTAAAATAACACACAGAACCTCTCACGTTCTTAAAAAATGCACCAGCTAATCGATTGTAAAGTACTTTAAGAAGAGTCAGCGCTTCTTTTCCAGGGATGAAGAAACTCTTTTTACATGGCACTTGAAAAAGAATCGCTAGCTGGCTACAGGTGCTAAATTACTAGTAGAAAATTGGAAGGAAAAAGATAAGCATGTATTTAAAACGTTTGAGAGTAGTTATTGCAGCAGTGTGACGCATTTAAAAAAAATAAACAGTTTATATTTAAGTGGATGTACAATACAAACTTCTGATGAAAAAGACTCGCTGTTTTGATCGTAAGCAACAATGGTGAAAAATACAGGTTGTTCAGACACAAAGGCGATCATTGTTTGGTGGTTGGGAACAACATTGATCAGTTATTGGTAACAATGGTGAACAGTGACTATTTGTTGAGAATTACATTGGGCATGGGAAATAATGATATAAGTACCTGGTCATTAAAGAAAATACTAATCTGAGATTGGAAAAAATGAAGAATCTTGAGAACAATAACAATCAGTGACTGACTGTTGGGACCAATGGTGATCAGTGACTGGTCATCGTGAACAATGGAAGTCGGTGTCCAATTGAGAACAATGGTTAATTATTAGGAACAACACATCACTAAATGGCCATGGGACATATTACAACGTGATTTGGAAAATGTTTGGAACAGAACAGTATCGCAAAACTGTGATGCGAGCTGAAGAGCTGTATAAGTTGCAAAACAGTCACGAACATCTGCTCGTGGACTTGTCACTAGGACATATTTTAAAGTCAACACTTCCTGGACTTGTCACTAGGACATATTTTGAGGTAACTTATGCTAAGGTCTCACATAGCAAGTTACTACGTGAGCACCGTGGCTGGGGTTACTGTGGCCATTCCATGACCACTCAAGTTGATTTTGGGGGTGGCTTCTCGCAAAATATAGGTAAAGGAAAAGGTATAGGAAAAAAGCACTTGTCTAAGAAATGTGAGCATGTGCAGAGGACACATCTCAGCAATCATATCTACCAGCAGTAACTGCGATACATGCATTTGTTCCATGTACATTTTTTTGTTCTGGAAACTCTATGGTAAAATTTATTAGGCCATGTATGCCACACATGAGTCAAGTCAAGATAATTGAAATTGATAAAAAATAAAGGGACACACCCATTTTTTATTCACCAGTCTAAAATGATGCTATTAACTTAACTAGCTAGATACTGGAACTAACACAAGCTTTTGTATAAACCATATCCAGGTGTCCCTCTAGCCACACCACTTTGGTAATTAATAGTTGATTAAAACTTTAAAAGTCCTAGCTGGTGTTTGGACATCTTGAAGTTCAAATGCACCACAAGCAACTAACTTTAAAAACAGTTATTCCAAAATTCAAGTAATGTTTCCATGTTAAACGCAGTTATTTGCCACTGCTGTATCAGCACATCCACGGTTCACTCTGTTTTTTTGTTCCCAAATGGACCCAGTGTGCACTGTGGCAAATCCAAAATGTGCCAAATTAAAAATATATTTATATATGTATCACAAATATATAAGTAAATAAATACTTTATTATACCCCAAAACTAACAAAAAGCCTTCATATTAAAATATAATATGGCAAATATATCATATTAACATGTAACATTGGCACAAATGAATATCATGTTATCATTGTGTTTTGAATGCTACAATCAAATACAGCATACAGAACTGCACAAAGCGGAGAGTAAAGTAGCTTAAATTTTTTGTGTTTAATAACTGTTAGCACAAACTGGGTAACAGTCACCAGATATTTCAGACAGCCATGTTAACTTGTTACTGACACACATTAACATGGATCTAGACCTGCTTTTTGGAGCAAGAATATGACTACAGATTATTCACTGTTCTTTCAGCAAACTGGTAGCTCAGATAATTAGGACACGTGCTGCTGCATGTAAAAGACTCTTCTAACACAGAGAATTGAGTTTGAAATGTGCCTCAGTTATTTAAATTGCCTAACAGTTTTTCATTCATTCATTCATTCATTCATTCATTCATTCATTCATTCATTCTGAACCGCTTAATCCTAATTAGGGTCATAGGAGGCTGGCGCCCATCACAGACAACTCTGGCCGAGGACAGAGTAGACCCCGAACAGCTTGCCAGGCCATCGCAGGACAGAAACAAGCTGACAGCAACTCAACGGCCACACATATATAGCACTGTATTAAAAGTTTTGTATACTGTAAACATCTTGCAAAACAATTCTTAACCACAACACATCTAACGTAATTTAAGTCTATATAACCAAAGAAAAACTGAAATAAATAAAAAAAATAATAATAAA
>JBCNYG010000012.1:17358604-17368604 GCA_039654305.1 Porochilus rendahli | reverse complement strand
AAAATATAAACTCCAAAAAAACCTGAAAAAAAATGCAGGCAATAAACATAATTGTAAGGTGATTTAGATTCCCATATCTTCCCTAGATTCACTGCTTCATCGAGCTTTAGTGCTCACTGGTTGATGGCACTCAGACACTTACGTACCTGCGTCTTCACCCACTTAGTGGCAACATACTAGACTTTGATTGACTGTCCTTTTTTACATTGGACATACAGCCCACTACACGTCAGCTTTCAGGCATGATGAGAGCAATAGATTACCAAAAAAAAACCTGAATAGATTAATTACATTAATTACACAATAACATTAGGCACAGTGGTTTGTTTCCGCCACTTTAACATGGTCACGTGATTGAGACCCGAATTATCCACTGTGAGATACTAGAAATACTGGAGATTATGGAGGGAGTACGCTCACTAGATTTGACTTCATTCACCTAGTTCAAGATGTCAATATAAACAAACTACTGTAATTTTTTTTTTTTTTAATCTGAAAGAAAAGTGCTAAATGGCAGGAAAATGCCTAAAAATGTTTATCCAACAATTTTTTTTTTAAATACGACAAAATGCAGAAAATCCGACTGGTTACAGACTCTGCAATTATGACAAAAGAAGTGTCACCGAATAAACAGAGGATGGACCAGTCTGTCTGCCCAGAGCCATAAGCTGCAAATAAACACCCCAGCTGATGGAAAATTTAGGACTGGCTTTTTATTAATCATATAATATAGTATTAAATGGATTTAATGGCATAGCAGTGAATCAAAATAATTTGCACTTCGATTTTTCAGGCTTTGCATGTGCTCACTGCTGTCTGTGCACTTGAATGTTTATGACATTTAATGGGTTTCACTGCATGCAAAAATATTATTTGGGGATATGGCTTTTCATTCTTTTTTGGTTTGGTTTGTTACATTGTGGTTTAATCTGTTCTACATGGCTGCAGACGACAGCTTCGGTAGGCACTCACTAGCTCACTCACTCATTTGCCAAAACGTTTCATCCTATTAGGGTCACCAGGAGGTTGACAACATTCGCCAAATTTCACGAACAAAGGATGGTTTCTGAAGGACATTTTAATCATAGGTACAATGGTTCTCTGGGGGACATAGAAGCAATGCAGATGGGGCAAGTGGCTGGTGCACTAGTGAAACTCTGCACTCCGGGGCTTTCAACTTCACTCCTGTTGATTCACCAGTAAATCTTTGCCAAACAAATTGAATGAGCTGCTTCTTCTCATCAACAGAAAAAACTAAGATTTGCACAATCAGCATCCCTCTGTATCACTAAAAACCTGTCTCACTGGTTCCACACCCAACATTGGATTGCATCTATTGGGCTTCCATCTACCAAGCAAACGGCGTATCAGATCTTTCAGTAAAGAGTTAAAAATAGGGGCTGAGGAATTTGCTTCTACATAAATTAAAGTTAGTGTTCAGATGTTACAATCTAAAGTAAACACCGTAGTCCAAACATAAAATTACTGTGTTTGAATTGCAAGCCATTTTATTCACCGCAGGAGTTTTCCTTAGTCATCCTGTCTGGTGTTTACATCCCTCCCCAGTCTAGCGTTCATGGAGCTCAGCAAACCCTGGACAAACAGTTAACCAGTCTGGAATGGAAACACGCCGGCTCACATTTCATAACCCTTGGGGACTTTAACAGAGCAAAATTAAACCACAAACTGCCAAGATACAAACAGCATATAAACTGCTCTACCAGGGAAACCACATTCTGGACCACTGCTACACACACAGTTAGCTATAAGTGATGGATATCGCTATGTTCCCTGAGCAGCTCTCGAACTCTCTAATTACTGCCTGTTCAATCTCATCCCAGGCAAAAACATTTTTTGGGGGGTGGCGATGACTGTAAAGAAATGGACAAGAGAGGCAAAACAGGAACTGCAACACTGTTTTGATTGCACGGTTTGGAGTGTCTTTGAAGCTGTAACTGAAAACCCAAACAAACTAAGTGACATTGTGACATCCTATATCAGTTGTTTTAAAGATGTGTGCCAATTAAGACCTACTGCACATACAACAAACCACGGCGCACCTTCACCAGGCAAAGGAGGAAGCCTACAGATGTGGGAAAACAAGCAGGATAGAAACACAAACCAAGGAGATCAGAGTGGCTAAAAGGAACTACTCTGACAAAAACTGATTTTCAACTAACAACCTCGGATCAGCGTGGAGAGGGCTGAAAGACATAACTAACTACTGGAGACCACCCCCTCTTCCTGATGCAAAAAAAAAAAAGATATGTTCCTAATGTGTTCTACTGCAGGTTCTACTGCACACCAATGCTAACCCTTTCACCCTCAGCCACTGGTGTGTATGAAAAGAATGAGAGTTGGCTCTTCCAGAAAGAGAAAAAAAAAACAGTAAAGCACCAGTCCAGGACAGAGTCTTCCCAAGCCTGTGCGGTCCAACTGGCTCTCCTCCTTACACAGATATTTAACAAATCCCTCGAACTGTGTGAAATCCCATCCTGCTTCAAACGCTCCAGTATCAATTTGATCCCTGAGAAACACTCTATCATACAAGTGAATGGCTACAGGCCTATCACTCTGACATTTGTAATTATAAAGTCCTTTAAAGCTGTAGAGTTGGCCCACCTGAAAAAAATCAGAGGACAACTGCAGTTTGTTTACAGGGCAAACAGTTCAGGGGATGATGAGGACAACATGGGACTGCACTACATCCTGCACCACCTTGACTACCCATGCAAGAATCCTGTTTATAGAATTTAGCTCTGTGTTTAGTACCACTATCACAGGAATCCTCTCCTTCAAAGTCTCATAGCTCAGAGTCTCTCCTTCCATCTGTCAGTGGATCACCAGCTCCATAACAGGAGGTGATGCCACACTGCAGTCATTGAATCTGTCCTCTGAATGTCCCATAATAGTCTGGCTCAGAACAGCCAATAAAGGACAGAAATAGATTTCAGTGAACATTAAGGACTGATGAAACAATCTAAGGAGTCCCCTGCCCTGCCTCCAGATCTCCACTTGTCAACAAAGCTTGATTTTTATTATATAACTTTTTTATTTTGAATATTTTTCCAACACAATATTTTACTGCTCAATTAATAGCATGGTATTGTGAAACTGATTATTTTACCACACTGTGAAGTTCCAAACTGTGACATCCTAAAGTTTAAAAATCTACAGGCAGTAAGTCAAGATGACTGGATTAGTCAAGGTCACTGGAGCTGAAATCCAACAAACTCTTCAAGCCACTGAAATGATTTTAAGATTATAAAATAAGTCCTGTCACCTTGACTAGACATTTTGAAATAACCTGCATGATGGAGAGCCTGCTGATACCATATAAGGGTTTAACACTGCTGTAAAAGATAAGACAGAACTATACAGGTTTATTATACACTTCAACAAACTGGTCAGCTGAACACTGAGCCTGAATAAGAAACTACACGACTTGGCTCCATGTCCCTGCGGCCAGAGTGTTCAGCATCAATCACACACTCAGTTCCCTGGAGCTGGGAGAGTCATAACAGATGAAAGGGCTGATAATGGCAAAGCTCTGGCACTGAGGGAGAGCAATAAGAGATGATGTTCAAAGCCTATCAGGAATTGAAAAGAGGTCCTGAAGCTCTGAGAATATCATGTGCTGTCTCTGACTCCCTACAAGGCAAGAAGGTCGAAACTCAGTTCACAGAGATCACCCAGAGGCAAGATGATGAGCGCTGGAAGATTTCTGTTTTCCATTATAGACACCAAACATGCCGTTTAGACTCGATTATTAAAAATCTTCCTGCGGGTCAATGTGGAAGATCTGAGCATTTTTTAATAGTTCACAGCAGAAGCACTATATGTTACCACGATTAATGCGTGATAATAAATTGCTGACCTAATAAAAGATATCAGGAAGCCAAAACATCAGCATCGATCATTTCCAGCAATCAGTGTTTATTAGATCTTTGTCTTCATGCGGAGAATCATAATCTTCACAGCAGCATTTTCCCTGAAAGCATCAGAAACTATTAATTCAGCAAATCTGATGGGACCAACCAGGATTAGACGATACCAATTGGCACAAGAATATCCAACACGCCAACCCATACAAAAAGACAAGACTGATGTGGACAAATCTGTAGCCATGGCACCTGGGGCACTTACACTTTATGTCCAGGTTATTTCATTAGTATTTTTTAGCAAACAGCAACCAGAGGGAGTAAATTAAAGCATATCCCCTTCTTTCTAACTCTTCTCCTAACACAATAAACACACTGCTAAACTCATTCGCTCACTCAACAGCCGGTTCATTTAATCCTACCATTAGAGTCATGGAGAGGCTGGAGCCTCTCAGCCGACACTGGGTGAAGACCATCGCACGGCAACACACACACACAACCATCCACACTCACCTCCACACCTATGGGCAATCTGAAATGGCCACTTAGCCCAACGAGCATGTCTTCCCAGATTACCTTGAGGAAACCCACACAATCGCAAAAAGAACATGCAAACTCCACAAAGAAACACCCGAGCCCTGGACTCAAACACAGGACCTTCTTGCTGTGAGATGTGTTTGCTAACGACTACACCACTGTGCCACCGGCAATTTAATATATCAAAAGGAAAAAAAAGACATTTGCCAAAAAAAAAAGGTTTCTTTAAATGCAAAAACAATGCGAGAATACCTAAGTTTTTCCCAGGGTCCTTAGGGACTAAAATTTTCAGATATTGGTTTGTTTATTTGTCTGTAGTAATGCACTTAACCAGCTTGCTATGGAGCTTTTATATTACTTCAGCAAATACTTAAATAGCTTGCTACAAGATTTATATTACGTTAGCTAACACATTAATAGCTTGCAGAGTTCAATACAACTTTAGCTAACATTTAACCAGCTTTAAACAGGGTTTTATATTACTTAAGCTAACACTTAACCAGTTTGCTACATGTTTTTATATTACTTTAGCCAACACTTAACTAGTTTGCTACAGGGATTTATATTACATACTTTATGGACATTATATACTGCAACATGCAACATTAGACATGCAAAAAGTACCACTGACCAAAACTTAAGTCCCAGAAATGTAATAGGGGGTGGGTGGGGGTATGATTAAGTTAGCTGTTTACAAGTAAAAATAAATAAATATATAAAAGCATGTGAGAAAGATAGTGCTAAACAATATGTAATATGGTATCAATATAGACCTTGAATGTTACGCTCATAATTAACAAACACAGTTTGGCTAGACATTTAAAGCAAAGTGTGGAGCTGTGGAGCAAATCCTAGCAAGCAAACATTTAATATTGAATTGGTAAACTACTGTGCAAAAGCTCACCTAATGAGCAAACATTAAACAGTAAGTAAAGCCTAACATACTGTAGCCTACTGCACTCTATATTAGTATGGTTTGGTACATGTCATGTTGAACAATCCTATTCTTGCAGTTCGGGTCATGGTGCACAGTAGCAGGCTGGGAGTTAAGGATGGAGAAATGTCAATCAAGCACACTGATTATAATATGAGGACATGTCTGGTGAAGACAGCTAATAGATCAATGCATTCAGTAGATGTCTTCTCATATTTCTCTCTATTCTTTCAAGTGTTTTAGAACTTTATTCAACAGTGTAATCCCCTGCTACTTTAATTTGTCTGATATATGGCTGTCAGGCTTGGCCAACATATTGAGCAGGCAAAATCTTCGGGATGCTTAAAGCCAGTTTATGTAATTCCACATGAGAGGATTTGATTTCACAGCAACTCCGTTTATAAGCAACTCTATCTCAATACATATCAATACATCAAACACTCAGCACCACATTAAAAGCCATAAACACTACAATCTAAACACCATGTATTCTACATCATATTAAAGGATGAATCCTGAAACTATATAAATAGGGCTTGTATTATTACACAAAATAGATGTTTAACACATAAGATGTACATAATAAATATGGATTATTACATTACACAGATATGAAAGATGTATATTAGAAAGCATACTCATACAACGTATTGATTCAATATTGTTTCATTTATTTGTTCTCATAAAAAATACCAAACCAGACACCATTTGAATTTGTTTATAAGGCATTTTATACTTAATGATAGCAATCAAAGCAAAGTACCCAAAATACCAATAGGAGACATTACAGCATGTACAATACAAGTAACGCAATAACTTGTCCATCCAGCCTGCCATAATCTATACCGCTTGTCCATGAGGGTCACAGGGGAAGCTGGACCCAATCTAATGTAACTGTGGGCTAGAGGGTACATTCTTAAAAGGTTGCCAGTCTATTGCAAGGCTAACACAGACACACACAACCACTCACACACATTTTAATTTCAAGCATGTGTAAGCGTTGCCAGTCTATTGCAAGGCTAACACAGACACAAACAACCGCTCACACTCATTTTAATTTCAAGCATGAACCCCCCAACATTCTGACCAGTAATCTTTAACTACTGAGCCACCATTGCCCTTGTATAGTCTTTGGACTGTGAAACTACAGCAATGTGAGGAAAACCACACAAGCAGAGGTAGAACATGCAAACAGAAAGGACATTGTCAGCCACATGATTCAAGCCCGGATCCTTCTCACTGTGAGCTGACAGTGCTAAACAATGAGCCACAGTTTTGGTATCGACAAGAAAAAAAAAAAATGTAGGGAATTTGTCAAAAATCCAACTGAGTGCTTGATGGTTCATAGTCTTGCTGAATGACCCTTAAGCAAAAAAAAAATTTGAGGCATCCCAAATCATACATATGTGCACTGCATTTCCTAAATTTTCACAATGTCTGCTTTTCCATTTCTAAACAGCTTGTCAGATCATTGCAGGGCCAACACCCACAACCATTTATACCCACACCTAGGCGCAATTTGGCAAATGACAGCCAATTAGCCTAGTAAACATGTTTTTGTACTGTGGGAGGAAACCAAAGTCGCCAGAGAAAACCCACGTAAACATGGGGACAACATGCAAACTCCACACAGAAACGCCTGAACCCGGGAATCAAACGTAGGCCTTCTTCCCATCATATTTTTTTTTGTGTATGTGAACATTTAAATTGCTTGTATTGTGGGTGTTAGTTGGTGACTTCTGTGCTGTTGGCTAGGTTACCAGGTTGTCAGTGTTAGCCATGATTGTTGATGTTGCCTTGCTAACTGCATGGCACCCATCTAGATTTTGAAATTTAAGTTAAAATACCCTCTGTGACTCGTTTGATTGTCCTGAAAGGTTTGTCAGAATGCACATGTATTCAATATCATTTTGATGGTGAAATTATTTTAAGTTGAGGGCACTCATAAAGTTCAAGGTAGCTCCTCCACAAACCATGAATAATGTAGCAAAGAATGATTTTGATCTTTCAAGGTCACCCAAGGCCAAAGGAGATTACCGCCTGATAGCATGGAAATGATTTACTACCCGTGCCTTACTGCATCAATGACTCTATGCAATTGTATTTCTCAAATATGGGCAATTTTAAGTGGAAAATAGGGAATAGCTATTTCCAAAACTTTTGGACCTTGCGTTGACCTTAACATTTCAAATTCAACTCTTCTCTGGGAATCATGTAGGGTAGGGGCCCCACCAAGTTTGGGGAAATCCTTGCACAGGTGTGGTCAGGATTTTGTTCAGAGAGAAACAACTGTCATTTTTGTGGCAAAGGTAATTGGCGTTTTAAGGCAATTCATGACGTCCAAAGAGGATACCAAATTTCTCTTTGAGGTTGTGAGGTAAAAAGGTATGGAAATCCTTGACTTTAGGTAAACCAGAGGATATTTCTAATTGCTAAAAATAATTTTTTTCAGTGGATATTTTTAACTTCTTTCTCTTACACACAAGAAGCGTAATATTGCAGAGCTTTTGATGAGCGCAGTGTATCGCCACAGCATGTTATGCTTTTCCAAACACCTGGGCTGAAATACAGAAACGTTACATTGATATGCAGAAAGAACCGAGTGGGTGGCTCTCACATTCCATACCTATGAAAGTTAATCTTATAAGTTTATCCTATTTCATAAATCTAAAGGGAGAAATATTGCAATAATCCATTCCATGCCATTTTATGGTGGAAACCTTTAGAAATATCACCTGCAAATTGTATTTTATGTATGGACAAATAATTCAAACAAAGTGCAAGCTACAGTTCCTGCATGATTACATCTCACATTTCAGGCAATAAGGAAATACTGTGGTGATTGCGTTCAATTAAACATTAGTTTTCGCATATGTTTTCTTTCGTGGTTCGTCTTTTTTTTTTGTTATTGTTTACTCAGAGATGGGGGCGGCTTCCGGCGGCTTGGGGCTCCACCTACACCTGCTCACCTGTTCCAGATCTCCGGCAATCAAGTCGTAACAAATACACTGATTTATATATCAAAACCCTCATGGAAAATTACTACAGGGAAAAAATAAGGGGGTATAGAATTTGACATTAAGGTTTTTATAGACATTTGAAACAAAAGCTTAGAAGTTAGGTGCTATGGTATATAAGGGTTTGTTTAAGCCTCATGCTCGGAATAGGACACCTGTGTGTTTAATCAGGATAAAGCTCCCAACGTTATCCTTTTGACGGGAATTGTTCCAAGTCAGTTCAGCTGATTTCTGAGTGTCAGAAAACGAATTAATGTGTTTACATTTTCACTCAATAGCCCATTGAATGTGTTTTTATATTGGCATATTTATTATACTTAGCAATTCTGGTGCTAATTTGTTGGTTGGTGATGCATTTTCATTATGTCTGTAAAATTAGCATTTGTCTTCTTTGTCAAAGTTACAGAGATGACATTACTGCTAGCACAACTGCAATAACATTCAATAAGGAATAAATAATGTAAACAATCTTAGACAAAGAAAAATGGTTAGGTTTCGCTAATAAGCAAAACAACAAGCACTTCATCAATCATTGTCATAATAATGAGAAATCCAGCATGTGCATTTTAATGAGTATGCAGCAGATTTTAGAGTGTGACACAGCACTTAAACTTGATCAAGGTTGGTTTATTATCGGATCTTTTAATATTTTTTTTCACATCAGCCTGCATATCACTTATTCTCTAGATTAAATTAGTACCTGCTGGTGAGTTCACAGGTATATCAACAGTGACATGCAAAACTTGAATGTCATCAGTATCTGAGCCACTTTGCAATAATGGGTTAAATATAAAGCGAGTCCAAGTAAACTCAACATAGATTCTCATCCCTGCTAACATGCGGGTGGCACTGATATAAAAGCAATTAGAAACAGCAGCTAATAAGTAGAAAAAAAGACAAACAAGCGCCTGAAGGAACATGACTGATTATAGGACTGACATTCAACATATTCTACGAAAAAGAATGGAAACCAACAAATAAATCCAACTCGTTCTCAAAAAAGTGCAATGCTATGTTTCCATATATTGCCTTTAAACAGAATTAAAAGAGATAGAAAAAAAATGACGATTTATGGGGAAAAAAATACAAAAAATTTTTTTAAATAAAGGGTTAAAAAAACAGTTAGATTTCCACGTTGCATTACTTTCTATCACACCTTGCCTAAGCCACTAGGAGATAACAAACTGGACAAGACCCTGGTCGTGGTATGGGCCCTCTGCCTTGGGGGAGGGGGGCTGCCTCCGGGGCCTTGGGGCCCTCGGCTCTGGCCGCCCTGGGTGGCCCGGGCCCAGCAGGGTTGGCGGCTGCCGGTCCTGGCCCACTGGGGACTCTGCCCCGCTGGCGCGGGGGGCTCTGGCTGGGGCTTTCATCTGGCACCCACTGGGTAGGCCTGGGGTTGTCTTTGTTGCGGGGGGGCTGAGTTCGTGCTTCGAGGTCTCCGCTGATGGCCGGACCCCTGGGCCCCCCTAGTCTGCCTCTGGCCGCTGTAGGGGTGTGGTCGCGATTGCACGGTGTTGCGCGTCACTTGTTGCCAATCACTCACTTGTTCCGCATGTTTGGCATGCTGGCGCGGTCACTATGTTGTCTTTTATTTATTTATTTCTTTTGGAATATATATGTGTATATGTGTA
>JBCNYG010000012.1:17319409-17337081 GCA_039654305.1 Porochilus rendahli | reverse complement strand
GTTGTGTGACTGATGGCCCTGCGATGGCCTGGCGAGCTGTCCAGGGTGTACCCCGCCCTCGCCCAGAGTCGGCTGGGATGGGCGCCAGCCCCCCCGCGACCCTAATTAGGAATAAGCGGTTCAGAAAATGAATGAATGAATGAATATATGCACACATGGCGCAATGTTTTTAATTAAACAAATGGATAAATTTGCCAAATGTAGAAGACAGCCAAGGTTTTTGGAATTTGCTGGCATGTATTGCAAAAAATTCGTAGAGAAGAATGAAGGCCAGGAGAGGAATGAAAAGCAGAAAGAGAACAGATGGGGCTTTTCTGTTTGTAAGAGAAGAATTGATCAAAAATGCATGCAGAAGAAATTAAGAAGTTTGTCATGGCCATCACCTGAGCTGAACGGTAATGAACATCTACAGATAGGCAAGAGATTCAAGAAAAGATAGCAGTGCTATTATGCTGAGGAGGGGCTCCTTCACTACATATTTGTCTGTTTATTTTTTAGTTTGTCTGTGAAAAAATCCTGACCACACACACACACACGCATAGATGTTCACCAAACTTTGTGAGCCTGCTATGCTACTTGAGTCCCAGTTAAGGTCAAAGTTCAAGGTCAGAGCAAGGTCCTCCAAAAAATTTGGAGACATTGACATTACCCAGTTAAAATTTAAATTGCTTATATCTGGGCTCCCAAGTGTCGCATTGACAAGGTACGCAACTATCAACCCATAGACTGCAAGTTCGAATCCAGGTTGATGCTACAGCCACCCGTGACCTGGAGTCCATGGGAACTAATTGGCCGAGCTCTCATGGGAGGGAGGGCTCACTTCCCTGTCACTCACAGCAATCGACAGCCAATCATAGTCGTATGTGAGCTCAATCTACGAGGGGGCAGATAGCGCTTTCCCTAGGAGTGATGTTAGGCCACTTCCAAATACGCATGTGCAGCAGTTCATAAAGAGGAGGGTGGTAGCATCGCATGTCATGGTGGGGGCATGTGCACGCTTACATACCCCTACCTGGTTGGTGGAGGTCGTGTGATAAAGAGGTAATCCTTGATGGGTAGGAATTGGATTAAATTTAATTCAGGGAAGAAAATGGGGGTTGGGGGATTGGGTGTGTGTGGGTTGGTTGTTAATGAATTAAATAAATACAAATAAAAAAGAATTTGCTAATATTTGTGAAACAACGTGACAGCCAAAGCATATAATCCCTTTAGGCCTTCCGTGACCATGTAAAGTCCAAATCAAGGTCGCTGGATTTTGAGTGCCATAAATGCAAATAACATTAAGAAAAGAATGTCCACGTACTATAGAACACATTGCAAGATAAACAAATGGGTAATTAAAACCAGTACCCATATAGATTTGCTACATTACTTACGCTGCGTGGCGGGTGTACCTTGTACTTTACTATGAGAGCACCTCTAGTCTATTTTGCCTTCATGTTTCAGTTCACTTTTCCCCTTAAATCTTACTTCAAATCAATACTGCAGTTCTTCTGGACGATCACCTCTGATGAAACATTTCTATCCTGATGGAGTTCACAAAGAATCCACCCCCATTTACAGGGCATGAGGGCTCACGGTTTGAGGAGCGTAAAAATACTGTCAAGTATATATTAGGTCAGACAATTTGTGGCTCCGGTAATGCAAACAACTGTGAGCTGGGCCAGTAGATAGTGAAAAAAAATTATGTAAAAAACATTTATATTTGCAACAGATTGAATAAAATCTCAATTGGGTATATTCCCATTGCATGGGAAAATGGTGGGCATACCAACCAAGAAAAGTATTTAAAAATATATAAAAATATAATTTTTACCAACATTAAATCACGTCAGTGCATTAATCAATCCCAAAAACATACACGCTGTGCATGGAAATTCAGTTAAAAAAATGAATTAATTCCTGCTGACTCAACATTTCAAGGCGGCAGATCTAGTTGCTGGGGTAATGGAGGCAGGGAAAGTAACAGCAGGCTTTTCCCACCACCAATTTCCATTCGAGGAAGGCAAACACGCAAAAATACACGTAATTCAACTTTGCTAGCAAGGAAAGGCAAAGTTTTTTTTACTCTGACCATTTTTTGTCAGGCAGCCGTAACAACAAACATTTTTTGTTCAGTCTAAAGAACTTCAGATTGACCACACACCAAGTCAATTTATACCAATGGGAAATTTTTTACCATTATAAAAAGTCCAACAGGAGCATTATTTAAAGGAACCGTGTTGATTTGCTCAAGTACAGTTCCAGAGGTGTGTAGTATCAAACCAGCACCACTAAAACTGTTCTGGAATATGATTCTTTTTTTATTGCTTTAAATTAATTTAATGAATCATTTGCACACAACCCATTGAAGATCTGAAATTTGAGATATTATTTTTAGTAGTAGTAGTAGTAGTATTAATAGCCAGCCAAAAAGCAAATTACTTCAGCAAGCTTGAACACAACTGAATCTAATTTACTACCTGAAGACAAAATTGGATTCCTACCTACTGTGTCTTTCACAGTAATCCTTATTACTTGGCCAGGGTGTGTTTTTCGGGCAGATAAATATATATTCAGACTTGAAAATCTACTAAAAGATCAGGAGCTGTATGCATCACTTTTCCCATTAAAATAAGGTGCGCCACTCTTTTCAGCTCAGTCGAGTCTTCTCACACACTCTCATTCATTTGCTAAACCACTGAATCCTACTTGCCCACAATGGCCAAATGTTTTTTTGTGTACAATCTAGGGTAATATCCAGTAAGCCATGTACATACGCATTCTTGGGTGCAATGGTAGAACTGATCATGGTTCATTTTAACATGACCAGCTTTTTGTCTATGGAAAGAAATAGTTCCCTCATGTAATCCCAAGGAACTGCACGGAACATTTACAGGATAATGCCAATTGACCCCCAGAAGGCGACCTTGGTCTACTGTGAAGTGGTTTTAGTGCTGCTCTCCAAGCATTTAAGGTGACTATATAACCATGTAGAGGGGTACAGGACATTATTTTCCACACACCACCACCAACACCTTCTTTCATCCCATTTCACAGTCTGTCAAATGTCCCCAGAACCGTATCACTTGATATCATACGCTTTTTTGTCAACAGGCTAAAAGCTGTAAAAGTAGGTAGGCTTTCTGACCGTAATCAGTCACGCTTCATATCACTCCGCCATGATTCAATGAGTTAAAGGCTCTCTTGAGGTGCAACTGAAGGAGATTTTCCATTCCGCCATTAAAGCCACCGTGTCACCTCGCTTACAGCTTGATATGCTCAGGTGGATAGGGACTAATGACTCAAGGTTCTGTTAACGTGTCATCCATTTTGTGAAAGAGTAAAAAATTTTTTAAAACAGGCGTCATTACATGAACATTTAAAATTTGCAAATCGTTTTACTTTATGTAATATAAGATGTCGCTTCAGGCATATTTTTGATGCCCAAAGCACAAGCCTTGCACATATGTTTGTGGTTTTGCATGCAAAAAAAGTTTTTAATTATTTATTCTATTCACATAAGGATGGACGACGCACCTTATGAATGCCACTTTCATCCAGTATCATCATACATACATCAAAGTAATCTACATGGACAGATGGAAGTTCAAAACCTACTTAAAACCAAACCTCATAACCAGGAGCCAAGCATTAAGTACCAGCTACAAGCACATAATAAGCACTCCGACCTTTTTTATTATAATAAGTCAAGGACAGGAAACCAGATTGCTCCGTTTTTTTCTCTTTGCTAACCCCTTTTACAAATCTGCTTACTCATGCATTAAAGCTAACGTGACAAAACAGAGGCGAACTTGTGCACAATGTGTCAATGTTGCATGTAATAATGTGAATTCTGACTCAATCTGGGTTCAATTAATCTGCCTCCAACACACTAGTCTCATTATCCTCGTGGATCAATGTGGCAATTTTTAAAAAGCTGTATACTCCATTCTGACATCCGATAGCCACCCCTCCCCAAAAAAAGCATCAGCATCCACATGTTTTCTAATGGAGTCTGAGCCTGAGGCAAGCAGCTGTCAGCTCACAGGCTTGGATGCTAGTCTGGAGCTCTAGAACATGTCCACTAAAATGTGAAGGCTACAGTTTGAAGCTTGGCCAAAATTCACTCAGTTTTAAGCTTCTCCGACTGCTGGCTGTTCCCCCAATTCCCTGCTCATTCACATCTAAATAACCAACTACAGCTGATATAAAACGCTAGTACAGTGTCCAAAACTAAATACAGTGGTCAGTCGTAAAGGTTCTCTAGATCAGTGGTTCTCAAATTGGGGTCAGTGTGGCATAACTATGAATGAGTGAGTTTGTTTTATTACATCAATATGATCCAACAACATGACACATCGAGTAAACAAGTTCCTGTCATCACTTGTGGTTTCTTGACATTGTTAATAAGACATAACAACTTCTCCTGATACTAAATTGTGAAATGTGCACATTCCTGCAGACTTTTAGCCTTGTAATCATTTCGTTCAAGCTTTCGATCTGTCCGTCTGTCTCTGTCTGTCTGTCTGTCTATCTATCTATAACGATGATTCAGCTTATCATAAATTATTAATTTGTGGCATGCTATATGGTCATACGATATATCCCTAGTTAATAGCGTGCCAATGGCACTTATAACAGCAATAATGCAATTTCTTAGGGACAAATTCACATTCATAGGGAGCTTAATAATTTTTTAAGATCCATTTTTATTGCTGTAGGTTTTGGAAACATGCTGTTGTGAACCAGAAACTGAATTGGGCGTAAAAGTCCACTGGAAAAAAGGGATTGTCCAAAAAAGTCAAGTGTATTGAAAGCAAACTGCCTCACAAAAGGACAATTTTAGTATAAACCATAAGTAGCTGTGCTCTAAACAATGACAACATATCGCACTTGAGACGGCTTAGGATTTGGTGCCACTGAGAATAAACAGGGTTGATAAAGCTTTTAATGAAATTGTGAGCGTGTAAGCACGGCTGCAGCAAAGGACGGCTATAGACACAAAAATACTACACATAATACTGTCATGTAGTCAATTTTCTTACTTACAGATCTATAATCAGAGCACCTTCATGATAACACAATCTGTTCTAAATCTTGGTGAATTTTTTTAATCATGCCAAATACTGTGGCAAGTAATAATCTTAAAACCCCACTGATACTCCCCAGTCAAAATGTGGCTTTGGATCGAGGTGACAGCGCTGACATTTAACTGTGGTCATACAGTGTGAGCACCTTTGTGTTACAGTTTTCACACCACTGTGCCAAGAGATTGAGTCGCGCAGTGTGAGTCGGAGTCATGACAGGGTATCTCTTGTTAGACAGTGTAAACCTGGCATTAGACCAGGACTGTGGAGTGTTTACATCTGTCCCAGTTCACCGAATAAATGTTTGATGGTTCCATGCTGAACAAGGATGGTCGAACAAGCTGTAGTGTACTATAAATACACAAAAGCTATTAAATCTCAACATGATTAAAAAACCTGATATGTGTCATATGAATGTTGTTATGGTCAAAACGAAACAAAATGACCTATTGCAGAAAAATATAACTGCAGAATCAATAAAACGCATCTTTTCTGGTACAAATAGTGATTCCATGAAAAAATCATACATTTATTTTATCATACACGTTATTCTCCCAAATATTGAGCTGTTTATCAGTTTATTACTTACAGATTCAATAATAACAAGGAATAACTCGCCCTAGAGAGGACATGTTTTGGACGGACAACATGAAGCCTAAAATATATAACACAAACTCTGTATTTTATTAAAAGCAATGTCTAAAAATATTATCTAGACACACAGTCAATGTCCTGAAGTTGCTAAAACCACATAATAAATATCCTATTTAATAAAAACATATGTGCTAGGAGGAAATTGTACTGGAGAGGACGGTCACATTTTTTTTGGACAGACATTTACCAGCAAAATAAATCAAACAATTAAAAAAAACTTTTTTTAAACGACTTTTATTTTAAACATCACAAGTTGTCATATCATTGCCAATTAATGATGATATCCATGCAAGGATGGAAATCAGAAACCATCCCTAAAGGTTTTCTAAACGCTGATGCTGAAGTTCATACAAATGTGTTGCACTTGCTGGTTATTTTGCCTTCACCTTTCTGTCCACTTCATCTTAAACCAGCTCAGTGGGATATAAGTCTGGAGACAGTGCTGCGGTTCCAGGATTTGAAGCCGACCGTCTTGTTCTTTTCTTTTAAGGTAGTTCTGACCTACTGCTTACTGCCATTTCTTTTCAGGACATTCAGTGGATGTGACCTGCTTAAATTTTAATAAAACTGCAAATCACCTCTCATTCGACTCTGAGCAAGGGCAGGGTCTAAAAACATCGCAGTGACCAAAATATACCAACTTCCAGAAACCATATTAACATGTACTTGACATTAAAAATTGTGCTTATCTTTACAATGTGAATTCTTAAAAATGTTACTCCTGAATATCCTGGTAAGAAATTTCAATTCTCAGTGTAGGAATTCTGTTGCAAATACATATAATGAACACTGAATCTCTATGACTTTGGAGCATTTCAACAGCTTTAAATGAAAGCAGTGATGATTTCTTTACAGCCATGGTGCCCATACGATTCACTGAACTTCACTATTTATCAGTATGCATGGTGCCAGATCTACAAAGAGGAAAAAAGTCAGGCATTCCTTCAGGCGAAGTACTGCCATCAACAATGAACTGACTGGCGGCTGAGGGAAAAATACAAAACACTAAATACAGCGCGGCTTCATTACTGCACTCTTCAGAGAGATAGAAAAGCTGCATTTTAAAAGCGGCAGCTTGAAGATGTGATGAATCCACTTGACAGGATTTTATTCACCGCCTGCAGTCCTGTATGCTGTTAAATGAGTTAGACTCTCAATATGATGACCTGCATTTTTTGAGTCATGGCACAGCACTGGAGCAATCTTTTGATTTGTATTAAGTGAGTTGGACATTATTAGCAACTGAAGGAAGTTGCTAACTTACTCATTAAAGAAAAAATTGAAAATAAAGATGCATCATAACAACAGTCTGAAATAAAAATTATTTTATACAAAAAAATATATATATATTTTTTTAATAATGGTGCATATTGTTTTCTTGATTAAATAAAGAAAATATCTTGCAGCAAAGTTTTCTGTAAAACCTTCTACAGACTGTGTGATTTATAAAGTGCATTATAAACTACACTGTGCAACATGGCTGAAATAAACTTGGGTATGACAGGTATGTAGATGCTACAAGGGTATATAGGAAAGTATGTACAATAGTGTTTGCCCATTATTCTTTGGAAAATAGCTCACGCTCAGTCAGATCAGATGGAGCGTGTCTATGAACACCAATTTTGCCACAGATTCTTAAATTCTCTAACAGGTTTTCTTCCAAGATTGCCCTGAATTTGGCTCCATCTTCTCATTTCATCTTCTCAACTCTAACTAGCTTTCCTGTCCCTGCTGAAGAAAAGCATCCCCACAGCATAATGCTGCCACCACCACAGTGTGGATGGTGTCTTCAGGGTGATGTGCAGTGTTGGTTTTTACTCCACAAATAGCGTTTTGCATTTAGGCCAAAATGTTACATTCTGGTCTCACCTGACCAGAGCTTCTTCCACAAGTTTGCCGTGTCCCCACATGACTTGTAGCAAACTGCAAATAGGACTTCTTATGGCTTTCTTTCAACAATAACTTTCTTCTTGCCACTATTCCACAAAGGGCAGATTTGTGGAGTGCACGACTAGTAGTGGTCCGGTGGACAGATTCTCCCTTGAGCTGTGCATCTCTGCAGCTTCTACAGAGTAATCATGGGCCTCGTGGCTGCTTCTCTGATCAATGCTGTCCTTGCCAAGCCTGTCAGGTTAGGTGGAAGGCCATAGCTTGCACTTGTGACATACTCTATTTTCAAATGATGAATTGACCAGTGCTCTGTGGGATGTTTAAAGCGTGTGGTATTTTTTTTTTATAACCTGCTTTAAACTTATCCACAACTTTATCCCTGACCAGTCTGGTTTGTTCCTTGGGCTTCATGATGCTTTTTGTTCACTAATGTTCTCTAACAAATCTCTGAGGCCTTCACAGAACAGCTGTATTTATAGCGAAATTAGATTACACATAAATAGACTCTATTTACTAATTAGGTGACTTATGAAGGCAATTGGTTGCCCTGGGGTATCAGAGAAAAGGGAGTTAAATACAATTGCAAACCACATTTTTCCGATTTTTACATGCAAAAAAATGTCATGTATAATTTTCCTTCAAATTCACATAAAATCACAATAAAATACATTAACATTTGGGATTGTAACATGAAAAAATGTGAAAAAATTCAAGCTTTTGCCAGCGATTTTAGACTGTACGATGGTATATGACAGTATGCAGAGTGTACAATGATGATTGATAATCGAATTGTAAGTTCCGAAAAACAAGTAAGTATAAAAGAACAAAATATCATTAGCATGCAAGTTTGGTAAAAGAGTTTTGAACTTGTTATTTGAAAAAAAAAAATGTTGCATTCATAGTGATGCCCTACAGTGTCTTATATGTGATGCCCTACATTGTCTTATATAAGGTATAAACATATACCTTATGTTTAAGGTACAGATATTTGATTTTTTTCATAAGCTTTTTGCATAATCTGATGTGCACACAATCATATGGTTTTCTTATAACAGTCCTCTGATTGTCCTGCTAGCAATCAGATTTTTTTATGCCAGCTGGTTATTTAGTTTGCATGACATTGACTTACGAAGTCAGCCATCGGTGCTTCGTATTTATTAGTGACTTGCAGAATCAGCGAGTTGCAACACTATATTTTACTGACTAAATTCATTGGGCCAATGACGTGGAGAATACGTGGTTTGTGTTGTTGATTCATGTTATTTCTGTGTTAAAATGGTTCGTTCTTGTTGCGTTGTTGCCTATGAAAAGCATGCAAATAGTCCCAAAGAAATATATTTTCACCAGTAAATGTATTTTATTCTTTATAAAACTGTAGTCATGCTGATATTTACAGATAACTGCATAGTGTTCCAGACACAGGCACTTAATACTGTAGACTATAGGTGGCTTAAGGAAGTACAGACTGATCTGCACAACACATAGTGTAAGGAGAAGATTCTACAAGATCTAGCAGAGCACAAAAAGCTGTATGAAGATTTATATAATTTTAAAAGATACTACCATGATTGTGCCAGTAGTATATGGTGCTTATTTAAGAGTATTTAAGAATAGAAGTTTACTCAAGCCTAAAAGCGACATATTGTTCACAGTTACAAGTGATGTACAAATGTTTTTAGACACAAATCCATTCATGGAATTTGGGGTACAACATATACTTACCACCCTATTTTCTATGAGCCTGTTAGGGAAAACACAGCATTTTTAGGCATTATATATATCCTTACAACATTTTTAAGTATTGTGTATTACAGGAATGAGGGTTTTTTTAGCTTTGCAACAATCATATTACTTTTCTATGATCATCATAATGTCACTTACACATCTAACCTATTTTATACACAGCAGATGTACAAGACATATTTTATATGTGAATGTAACTACGCAGACTCAAATCCACATGGTAAACCTAGGTCAGTCGCTTTAATCATAGCTCTGCAAAGATCTTACGACAAATTAAAAAAAAAGCTGATTGTTATGAAAGTCAATGATTTCAGTCAATGATTTCAACATATCACTGAGACTGCTCTAGAAAGAAATGTCTAAACATACAGAATTGAATCAAAGCAAAAACGGCTTTTAATGAAAACTTGTGGGCTTAAGGTTTGGAAGTACAATCACAAGTGTTCAGTGAAGTAACTTGACTAATTCTGATTTGACTTAACGATGGAACAGCTTGAAAGAAATCTGCTCCAGAGAGAAGTTTTGCAAAATTTCACAAGTATTCTAAAGTGTGTAAATTGGATGGACAATAACTCAGAATGGTTTCAGAATGCAACAGCAACGAGCCTCAATCAGTGGCACTGCTCTAATGGAACAAAATAAATCTTACTGTGTTTTAAAAGGAGTGCTCTTTCCAGACTTTGTGGAAGCTGATTTGGCTCTTGCTGTTTACAGCCCCCACATTAATAACTTTCTTCCAGGCAACGGAGGCCTTGTTGGAATGTTTTTCCCACAAACGATCCAGGACTGCTGGACTGAGATAAGCTGCAGCACGATGATGGAATGGAACATAAAGGCCGCCCTCCACTTTAAAAGTTGTCGAGAACACACAAGAAATGCTTATCGCCAGGAGTACAGCAAGTAAAGTGAAGTGAAGTGAAGTGGGGTTCCACAATCATCACTGACAAAACAAGTAAAACATCTGAGCAACATTATGTGTTCAAGTCCTCTAGTTAGCACGCTAATAGTAATAGTGCTAGTAACACAACTGTTACAAGTGGAAACAAGTAACAATAGTTTGCGGGCTTGTGAGTTGTGTGTCGTTATTTAACCTTGACAAGTTAAATAGCATTTTAACATTTCATTTTCAGAACCGCTTATTATTATTATTATTATTATTATTCCTAATTAGGGTCGCGGGGAGGCTGGCGCCCATCTCAGCCGAATCTGGGCCATCGCAAGGCAGAAACACGCTGACGGCTATGCAGCCTACTCTTGACGAAAATCAGCAATGGTTCTTTTACATGTCTTCCACCACAGACAGTGAGAGACATGGCCGGCCTTTCATAACCCAATTAGCTGCACTGGGGGGACAGCAGTGACAACCCGCTGATAGTGGGGCTTGAACCCCCGACCTTGGGATCAGTAATCCAGCACCTAACCACCAGGCCACCACTGCCCCTTTAACATTTTTAGTGGAAAATATATACATTTTAAAACTGTAGCAGCTGCTTACTTCTAAAATAATATTAAAACGTTTTATGAAACACAACAGTGAAAAAGTATACAAACCTAACGATACCGCCGATACTCTAGGCAAGGTGCATCATTATACGATCTACCCATCTTCAATTCCCTTATTGATTGTGCTGAACTGCCAACGCACTAAAACAAAAACAATAACACAATAAAAAGATTTTACCTCAAGCTGCATGAACACACTATTCACCCTCTCTCCACTGCAACCATAAAAATCTAAGACACCTAATGTAGCTAGCTAATGCACTTCATTCAAAATTAAATAGCTAATATTGTGTAAAAAACTAATAAAAAAAAAATTGGGGTGCCTCAGTGATTAAGGATCTGAATCACGGTCAGGGGTTCAAGCATCAGTAACTCCAAGCTGCTACTTGTCCAAGCACAGCTCTTAGACGTGAACTGCTCAGGTGTGAGATGAAAATGTAAGTCTGTGGATTCTTGGAGTATTTTACCTCCATGTACATATAGCTCCCATTGTGCTGGCTTAACACTGGTTCGCTAGACAATCAAGGAAAAAAAATATATATATCACCTCATTGAGAATATGTCTCGTGAGACTGTGTTAAAGTTTCACTCACACAAAAGTACCATTACATTAAAAGGGAAAACAACAATTTTAGGATTCTATGAATAAATATCACATTTTTTTTTAAACGTGAAAACATTTGAGTCATTAAACAGAATTTTTAAAAACCCATCACTTCTCATTGGTGGAGGTAGCAGTTAGCCTGAAAAACATGCTGTTCATCACTACTATCTCTGTTATACTTCACGACTCTCTATATTCATCCTCCTCCTTATTTATTTATGTCCTAGCATTAGGCTAGGCATTAGCTGCTCACTATTGTTGACCTTTTCCTGGACGTCTAGATATCAACTATGGATTATAGCCTGTGTTTTAAATTTAGCCATGCAATCTGACTTCTATTTTAAGATTAAAGGTAATAAACATGCTTTGAATACACATTTGTCGCGTCCTGCCCTCTGTACCTGCACACTCCATATAGTGGCATGCAAGTGTTCACCCTCTTCTCTCTTCCCACCATATAAAGTTTTACAACCTGAAACTGAAATGGATGCGATTAGGATTTTAGGATGTGAAAATACAAAAATAACCCATAATATAAACCTGGTCCACTGCTTATAACTCTCTTTGCCTGGGCACCAAATTTTGTTGTTGTAGTTTTGTTCGCACTGGTTGGTTTGTTTATCTGTCTGTCAGTGACTTTATTTTTTGAAGGGGTGAAATATGACCCAAGAAACATCCCATTAGCTTTTGGTTACGATCCAGATCACAACCAAGATCTGGGAATTTTGTAAGGATTCCCAACTACTGCGGGATAGGAACCATTTTAACAATTGTGTGTTCAACTACATAAATAAAGACTACAATGCTTCTTTTTTATTTTTGGAGGGAGTGTTTCAGTTTCATTAAGAATATATCTGTTTTCTTATTACAATTTTTGCCCATCATGATGAAAATCAGCATCAACCTGGGCACGGACACAGGACAACCATCAAAGTCATGTTACGTGCTCAGGGGGCTCCGCTCAGGAACTCTCATCTTTTTCACTCTATAAAGTGTGAAAAACATGGATGCCTACATGCTTATCTTAGCAACACACATTTACCTCCTCAAAACAATTTTAATTAATTTAAATGTAAACAATTAGCAAACAAAAACAGTACATACTAGTAATATACCTGAAGTACTACCCAAAAGTGTAGCTCCCCATGAGGTTGTTGTAGGCTGCTTTTTTTTCCATTTATAATTATTCTGTTAATGTTATTAAATTTAATGTTATTCTGCAAAAGATTATTACAAGCTTTAGTCAAGCGGACTATCATCGCACGCATTGTAATCAGTTAAGTGTGACTTCTGATGGCATCAGGCTACACCAGATCTAATCAAAGGGCTTCAAAAAGGGAATAGGGATTAATAACAAATGTAACCTTTTTGTGTAAATCCTTTAAACTACACTATTTTTTCCTCCTAATTTAAACCTTAATTTGTATAGATTCATGACATAGTGTATAATTGTAGTGGTTAGCACATCCACCTCACAGCAAGCAGGTCCTGGCTTCCTCTGGGTACTTTGGTTTCCTCCCACAAACCAAAGACATGCATATTAGGCTAACTGGCCGTTCCAGATTGCCCCTGGGCTTGAGTGTGAATGGTCTGTGTGTTGGCCCTGTGATGGTCTGGTGAGCTGTTCAGGGTGTACCCCACATTCGCCCAGTTGTAGCTGAGGTAGGTTCCAGCCTCCCTGCGACCCTAGTGGGATCAAGCAGTTCGGCAAATTAGTGAGTGATGAGAGTGTTATAAATATATAAAATGTAGAAAAGTTAAAAAAATTGATGTAAGAGAGTACATGAACAAAAAAGTTTACGGTATCTAAAGGTAGGCAATGGAATAGAGTAGTGTAATTACCACCACTGATAAGGACTATAAAGAAATCAGAGATTTGTAACAGGAGGTGAAAATGCCCCCACTGATCGCCCCTTAAATAAATGATGGAAAGTGATAATTTAATAATGCCCTCAGTTATAAAACCCTCCCCGAAATCCCGAACAGGAAGAATTCCGAGAATTTTATACAACATTACCAAAGTTTCTGGCTGGATGTAGATTCACACTGGCTCTGTGGTTTGGGAGGGCATGAAATATTTAATGTAAAAAAGGTTAGTCACTGGATATTAAATAATTAAAATGATAATGTTTCTTTAACACGATCTGGGAAATTGGCCAAAAATACAAGCCAAGATGAAAAAAAAAAAAAATCATAGAATGAATAAAACCCAACGGAGCAGGCTGCTGTCAGAAAATATTCAATATTGACGTTGATTATTTTCCCTTTAAGAGCATCTCCCACAAAGTCTCCTTCCTCATATACCACGGCGGTTTTTAAAGGCACTGACACTGGAGACTCCTTCAAAAAAAATAAAAGCCACCTTAAAAGAAAACTTCACCTTCGTTCTGTCCTTCAAGTTTCTTTCATCCTTTGTTGTCATTCCTTCGGTTTTTACTTAATTGTTCTTTCCTTTTATCATTCTTCTCTCCCATCCCTCATTTTTTTCATCCATCATTCCTCCATTACATCTCACTCTCATCCTTCTCTCATTCCCTCTTCTATACTTTATCATTCCTTCTACTCAATATTTTTCTATTCTTCTTTCCATCCCTTATTTTACCAGTCCTTCCTCCTCATATTCTTTCTTTCTATCCATCATTCTTTCCATCCCTCCTGATCATTCTTTCCTTGTCTATTTCCTTCTGTGCCTGATTCTTTCCATCCTTCATTCACCCTGTCGTTTACTTTACCACTATATCCCACATTCTTCCCTTCTCTCACTGCTTCCCTTCTTCTATCCTTTATCATTCCTTCTATGCAATATTTTCTGTTTTCCTTCCATTGCTTATTTCATAATCCTTTCCATCCCTCATTCTTTTGATCCCTCCTGATCCGTCTCTTCTTCATCCATCACTCTCATTCTTCATTCCTCCAATCATTTACTTCTTCACTGCATCCCACATTACTTCCTTTTCTCATTCTTTCTCTTCTTCTATCATTTATCATTTCTTCTGCTTAATATCCCTTCAATTTTTCTTTCCAACCCTTATTTTACCTTTTTTTTCACCTTAGATTCGGTCTCTTCTTACTTTCATCCTTTGTTCCATCCTTCATCATTTGTTCCACACTAATCATCCTACTCTTCCTTTTATTCCTTAATTCATCATTTCTTTCACCCCTTATTCTTTCTAGTCCTACTTCCATCCTTTTACACATTCGTCCAACCATTAATATTCCTTCTATTTCCCCTTTTCTTCTTTCTACTAACATTTTCTCCTTCCTTTCACCGTATAATATTTGTGTCTTTACTTTTATCCCTTACTTTCTTCATCATTCCGTATTTTTAAAAATATTTATTTCATCCATTCTGTCTCTTTTGTGTCTCTCTTGACATTTTAAAACCCATTTATTATTAGATTATATTAAACATCTGGTGCACATGTGGAGTAACTCTTAATATAAAAACAATAACATGAAAATGAGAAATAATCCTAATACCTGAGAATTCATCAGTGTGTAGTACAGGCTGTTTCGGCAACAGGTTCATTCTACAGTATTTTTTATACCTAAATTGCCCACAACACTGTAAATAAATGTAGTATCTTGGTTTTATGTTTATCTTGGTTCATTATAGAGTTAATTTTATCTGTAGGTTTGCAAATTTATTTGTATTTTGGTTATATAATTTATACGTGTGGAAAGAGATCAAAAATATCTGTTTACAGACAGGAAAACATTTTGACATAAACTTTTATCAGTTAATATTTCCCAAACTTTGATCTCAACTTGAACCCCTTTGAAAAATGTTTTTAATCGGCAGCTAGTTCCTCTCAGTGCCTAAAAGGATTTTATCATGTTTAGTATAATCTGTTTGAAGAATCAAGCAAGATATTGCATCACACATGGACCATGGTCATCTATCCTCAAATATAAAATCCATATCCATTCCATATGAAATACCATATTTTGAGAATATGGAAAACCCCAAAGAAGAAATACAATGGAATGCCTCAGCACCGTTTCTGAAATGATAGCTGAAACAGCACTTATTGACTGAAGGAAATTCTGCAGAAAGTGTGCTCGCTAAAACACAATATTAATTCATGCTGTTTAAGTGACAAAGACGTAACAGCACAAAGAATATACAGTGTGCAGGTTTTCATTTCAACCCTGTTACTACAACCCAGAAATTATTCCCAGGCTAGAAAAGCAAGACTTTTTCCCCTGGTACAACTGTTTGGTTCATGGATACACAAACAAATTCCTAATTCACACAGAACTCTAACATTAATAACATTACAGACAATTCATTCAGCTTAGAGAAAGACAGCAAATCTAAGCACCTCAATATCTCCTCTGCGATCACGGAATAAACAAAAACAATATTTTAGTGAATATTGTGACAAACAGGGAACGTCTACATGATGAAGTGACATCATAAAAAGGTTAAATATTAAATGCGTTCGTCGTGACTGGGATTGTGAAATGCGGAGTGCTTCTAAACAACTTATTTATTCCCTTATTTATTCTATCCATTACTTCATCATTCCTTCCATTCCTCATTATCATTCCTACCCTTTCATTCCTTCCACCATTTATACCCTCATTCTTTCCATGTCATAATTCTGTTCATTGTTTCCTTTATTCCTCATTCCGTTCTTTCTTCACTCCTCCTGTCCCTCATTCTATCCGTCCTTCACTTCCTCACTCTATTTCTTATATATTCTGTCTTTTATTTTAACATTCCTTTTGTTCATACTTTGTGCTTTCTTCCATCCTTTCATCAATCCTTCTCTTCTTTTTTCTGATCTTCTTTTGTCTTTCTTTTGCCTGTTCTTTTTTATTCTCTGAAGTCTCTTATTCTTTTGTCTATTTTATTTCATCCTTTCCCATTTCCTTCTGTCTTTTATAATATGTCATCATTCCTACCATTCCTTCTATCTCAGGACATGAAACCCACCCACATTTACACTTCGGCACTACCATGTAGTATGTGGTTCATTGGGATGGGAGGAGCTGTTCAGTTATTAGAACCGTTGTGTGCTTGCACTGCATCAACTGCAAATCTTCTTAGGTATTGTAATGTTGTGTCTAGAACTTTTAGCTCCTACTTCATGGTAGATACTATCCCAGAATTCTAAGTGATTAAGTATGTGGTGATTGGTCCATCACAGAACCACTTTAAACCAACAAAAAACCAGTACCCAACAGGTCTTAGGCTAGCTCGGAACTCATCGCGGTAAAAAAACACAGACAAATAGTTCAGTCAGTGAAGTACAGGCTTCACTGAGCTTATATGTGACATAAAGGGATTTTGATGCGTCCAAGCAAAATGTAAAAATCTATGCCAGCATGTCTCTTCAGAGTCATGAATTTGCTCTCCGTTACTCATAGTTTTCATCTCTTAGCCATACTTATTGCTTTTTAATATAATTTTCAGAAATCAATTCTGCGTTTCTGGCCCCCTCCACAATAAGACATTGCAATATAGCCTACAGCAGGCTGGGGTCCCTGAACTGCCGGATGTCCCAGTGTTGTTCTGACAATAGTGAGGGCCTCATAGATAAGAGGAGAAGTACTTCTGAGGGCAAACCTGGCCTGATAGAGTGAAAAAGTATTCATTCCATTCAGGGAGGTAGTGATCACATTTCTTGGAGAATAGTACAAGTGAATCAGTGACAATCAAAAGCTAAGGCCAGGGAGCAGGCAAACAGGCTTGTCTGGCTCATCTACTGGCTGCACAGAGTCAGAGTCATCACACAGGTCCAACTGTAATGACTCTGAGTCTGTTTCCCATACTAAAACAAAAATATTAAAGTATTCAAAGAGTTTATTTTCATGAGTTAATTACCATATTTTTAAATCATAGAGCAGGGGTCTGAAACTTGCGAATAATATGAAAGTTTAATGTTAGTGCGGCCCGCGGGTTTGAAATGTTTGTCACTTTACAGTGTTGTGTGCGGAGCTGAACGAACCTACCAATCACGGTGGGGTATATGACTCTGGGGGCGGACATCGGCCAAGTTTGATGCAAGCAGAGAAATATTTCTCAATGAGTGAAAGTGACAGCAGCGTTGCCATGAAGAGTTTTCTTCCGTGCCTGACTGGCTGCCTTGTTTCTATTGGGCTCATGAGGACATTCGTCCCAATGCAGTGCGCTCACAACACTTCAAAAAAAGTGTTTTTTAAGTTGCTGCCCTGCATGACACTATACGTATATATACACT
>JBCNYG010000012.1:17289516-17302747 GCA_039654305.1 Porochilus rendahli | reverse complement strand
ATCTTATAAAATTTAAGGCTTTTTATCTTATTTTTAATTGGATTTAATTGAATTGATTTAATTGGAATGGAGTAACAGTGTGTACACAATTTCCTCTGGGATCAGTAAAGTATTCTGATTCTGATTTTAAAGAGGGCAGTTCATAAGAACAAGGTCAATTAGCAGACACTGGAGGCAACAAAGTTACAGACTGGCAGGATGACCAATTCCAAAAAATACCAGTCATTAACCATAGGATAGCATCAAGAGACTTACTAAAAATGACAGCTGGGGTTAAGAGCACTTCAAACAGGTTTGAAACAGCTTTCTCTGGACTGGGCTGAAGCCATGCAAAACTTAAAGGAAGCCCTTGAAGAAACAAGAAAGAACCAGGCTGAAGTTTGTGTAAGAATGAAACAAAGAAAAAAGAACAGATGAAAAGAATGAATGAGAGAAAAAACAGGAACATAAAGAAAAAGGAAAGAGATGAAAAGAATAAATGAAAAAACACAAATGATATAAACTAAAGAAAGAAAAGAAAGAATAAGGAAAACAGAAAGAAAGAAAAGGGAGGAAAGAAAAGTATAAAGGAATGAATGAAAAAAGAACAGAGGAAAACAGAGAGAGAAAAAGGAAGAAAAGAACAGAGCACTGGAAACCAAAAAAAGAAAGAAAAAGAAAAAATGCTGAAAAGAAAACCAAAGTAAAAAGACAAAGGAATAAAAAAGAATAAAAAACTGAAGATAAGTAAGAGAGAAAAAATACACCTGAAATATGAGATTTTCATGAGGATGAATTATGTCACTCAACGCAGTTCCTCTACGGGAAACTACAGAATTCTGACATGTCAGTGACTCTGCTGCATTTTGGGAGATTGAGTATATTATTTAGAGGTTTGTGTGTTTCACAGACTCTTAGAGCAATCAGTCACAAAGGTGTCAAAATCTAAGGATTTTAATTTGCTAGTTTTTTTAGTAGTAATTTTCTTAAATGTTCAAGGTTATAAAAACTTTTTACATATTGGCTGTAACGTTACTTTCCTGAAAGTTAATGGCCTTTGAAAATATGCAAGTCCAAAACAATAAAATTCCTTTAAAAACTATCATTGTAAATAGTAGAAAGATTTCAAAGTTCAAATTTTAAATAACTTTTAATCACATTATTTATTTAGTTTACTGGAGGACTATTACAATTTAGAAACAAATATGTTTGCAAAACATTTCATTAACTTATGTAATGGATTAATGGACACTTTTGGACAGACACATATTCACATGCTTGTGAAATCAACATTTCAAAATCTGGTTCAGATGTTTTGCTCTGAAGTTACATACCTAGATGTACTTTATGAAAAGTGAATCTGATCAAAGACACATTTCTTATTATCACAACAGAAAAGTCGGAGTGGACATTTTGGATGGACACTTTCTCGCATGTATTCAGAATGGGCCTGTGCAGAAGAAATCGGGGATATGGCTACCAATGCATGATTTGGTTAAACGACATATGCTTATCTAATTTTGAATAGAAGCATTTTCATGACAAACACCCTACTTTAAAAAGTATTTTAGTTGGAATCCTGGGAATTTTTCAAGCGGGAAACTGATACTTTTTGTTCATTTTTCTTTATTTGAAAGTACTTCATTCTACTGTGTATTTATTCATATATGAAATTGTACATAATATAGATATTTTGGACCAACAACTTTCATTTGATGTATTCCAGTGCTCTACAAGACAGTGAAAAGGCTCGTATCTACTTCCTGTGAACTGTGAACAGACGACTGCTTGGAGGAGACTTTTTTAATAACTTGCAGTAGAACTTCCTCTCCATGATGTTTACACTGATGTCTGCTAGTAGAGAAGAGAAAATAAAATCAATTTTAAGAGCATGATCACCAGACGGCTGCTATAATATGCAAAGCAATCATGCGAGTTTGTAGTTTAAACAAACAGAAATTTGTCTATCAACTGTTAACTGAATTGCCATCTGGGTCTTAAAGCTTTCTGTTCCTGTGGGAGTAGTGTGGAAAATAAATTACACAAAATCCTCTAATAAACCTTAGGAATAGTACTAAAGTTTTGCACATCTTAGAGATGAGCGAATACACTCCTCATGCACGCAAAATCTCAATCTTTTCTCCCGTTCTGAACCCATTTAAGCAGTGTGTGCAACCATGTGGTCGAAACTAATTAGCAACAAGTCACTCATGATGCTTGTAGTTGGTCTCTCGTAGGTGTGCCTAGTAGGTGTGACTCCTTAAAGGGTTGAGAATCGCGACTCCTTAAAGGGTTGAATCAACTTGGGATGAGAAACTTTGATGACTTTTCATTAAAGTTTCATCCGGATCTTCCCCACATAGCACATTCGGTAGCAACTTATATTTAAAGTCTGTACGGAATTTTTGGCAGAGGTGCTCTTAATCTTAGTAATGTTACTATGCTTATTATTGAGATGTATGAAAAATAAGATGAAAGGTCATGAGGAGGCCTATCCCAGGTGACTCCAGGTGTTCATCCTCCCAGACACTCCAGGTACACCCATTAGTGTAATATGCATGTCTTTGGACTGTGGCAGAAAACACACACAGAACTTGCAAACTCAACAGAGAAATACATAGAGAGAAATAGGGCAGCGGTGGCTTAGTGGTTAAGGTGATGGGTTACTGATCCGAAGGCCAGCGTTTCAATCCCCACTATCACCACTTAACCCTCAGTTGCTCAGTTGTAAGTCGCTCTGAATAAGAGCGTCTGCCAAAAACTGTAAATGTAAATGCCCCCACCACACATGGGCTCAAGCCTAGAACACACCTTCTTGGTGTGAGGCAGAAGTGCTAACTACTACTATGCCACCGTGCAGACAACAGTTAAAAGGGATTTTACCAATTTTTTTCCTTGGTACACATATGGTACTGTAGAATTAATTGAATGTAAGAACTAAAGATGTGAATCGCAGCAATTGTTTTGTTGCTTTAGTGTATTAGACCTGCACTTGTTTTGATTGAGCTGAAATCCTGGCTATGTGTTATGTATGTTCCCAGAAAATGATTTGTAACTTCTCCAACTCAGTAGTGTGAGTGTGATGTCAGCATAATGGTGGTAATGTTGATCAACATTGTGCCTGTGAATACAGCAATGTTTTTTTGCAACGTGTCTATAAATACAGTAAGGTGCGAGGACAAATTGAGCTGAATATTAACAGAAACAGATAATAATCAAAACGAATATGCTCTTTTTTTGTCATTTTTATTATTTTCTAGAAAAAAGTCCCTCTGTAATTACAATACATTCTCAACCCCTTGATCTAAACACAACCTGAATGAGGCATTTTACGTAATTTCTTGTTTTTAAATTCAAGAGTATTGGTAACTGGTATTGGTCATCCTTACAGTATAATTTGTACGCATGTAAAACATTTAAGCAATAAAGATGCTTATTTTAACATAAATGACCATAAAAAGCAAAAATGGTGATTTTATCCAGAGGATTACTAACAGTGTGCTTAGGATTACTAACTATGGGGTTAGCAGCTCAACATTTGAATTTCACTGGAAGTGATGTCAACACGTTGGGCAGGGTTGACGTCTTTTGTGCAGACAGTGTAATCACATTGTAGTGACTTTAAAGACAAGAATCCTGCCAAAGATGTGTGTAATGGTAAATCCAGTACGGCTTATGCCGCTAACATTTTGCCATCTCGGCTCTTCTGTAATTAGCTAATTTAGGAACGAAAAATGTTTCGCGCAATTTCCGCTCATGTTGTTTGTGCAGCTCAGCAGTGGCCGATAATGTGTTACGCTGCACGGGTCAGTGACGTAGCCCAGCCAATCCAACGAGTTCACGTCACTACCAGATTGGAACAGCCCATCAGAAAGGCAACATGTCTCTGAGCATGCCTTGAGTCGTAACACTCATGTGTACTTTAAGATCGGGCAAGGACTGATGTTGCCAGATGTTATACATGGGTGTTTTAAATAGTTAGTAACACTAATTCACCACAGGTAACCTTTAAGATGGAAATAGCAGAAAGCTAAAATTAGCAAAATCCATATATTTCTATGTATAGAGCTAAACTTGGTGGGGTAAAAGCTGACAGTTATAAACGTTGAGCTAGTTTGTATGAATACAGGAAAGTGTGTTTCTCAATATAAGATATAGATTGGATCCTAGGTTCCAAGGATAAACAGGACAGAATATGCTCCCTTATCGCCGGAATTCTTAATTCTACTAGGGTCGCAGGGAGGCTGGTGACTATCACACAATCACAGGCCAGCACACACAAACCCATTAACACTCACACTTAGGGGCAATTTAGAACAGCCAATTAGCCTAATGTGTGTTTTTGGACTGTGGGTGGAATGTAAACATGCAAACTCCATGCAGAAATGCCTGAGCCCAGAAACTGAACCTAGAACCTTCTGTTTTGACATGCTATCCACTATGTCATCATGCCACCCTAAGACAGAGCCTAAGAAAAATGAAAGGAAAATGTAAAAAAATTTTCAAGTTTAGTAAAACTAGTGCTAGGAATGGTATTACCAATAACGGTAAAACAACATATACATATAATTTTGAATTTATTCCATGATGCTGCCACCCGGATCTTTACAGACTGCTGTGCAACACTTGGAGGAAAAGCGATATCCACCCCTTTGTACTAATAAGCTCTCAGATGCCCTTGATTGGCTGAATAAAATCTAAAATAGACATACAATAAAACAGAAGCTCTATTCAACGATCAGGCTGCTTTGTAAACTGACTGAGCGTGGCCTAACACTCTTATGAGCAAGCATTACTTATATAGCCTGCCCATGTTTTTAATGCATTCTTTTCCCCTGTGGTTTGGCTTCACATTCACTTGAAATATTGTGTGTCATGAGCGATATGGCTGAAGCTTTGAGAATATTGGCTGGTTTTGGCTGAAATAGCATGCACCCTGCAGCTGGCTGTCCACAATGGAGTTCAGAGCCAGAAGAGTATCTTGGATTTGGTGATAAAAGCTGGACACTGTAAACACTGACCCCTTGCCTACTGGTGCCTATGGGCTACAGCAAGCTGTTGCCACTCACTGGAATATTACTTTTTAAATTAACTTCTGGAACAAAATCACACACTTAACACATATGCTGCCGACTATGGTCTTCCTGCAACCGTAACTGCAGGGAGATTTTGAAAGCCCCGAGACGTGTTTAAAGCATGGAGACTGATAAAGATGGTGTTAAAACAACAAAGCCTGCATTAACAGAGCTCGTAGAAAAACACTTTGGACCGATTGGGTCCATTCCCATTTTCTGCATGGCAACCACTGGATCACTGATATAAGATCCTGATCTAAAGGCTGCTATTTTTATGAGACTGTTAAACAAGAACAGCAGGACGATACTATAGGGGTTAGCACGTCCTCCTCACAGCAAAAAGGTTCTGGGTTTGATTCCTGGGCGGGGCGTTTCTGTGCGGAGTTTGCACGTTCTCCTCATGCTTGGGTGCGTTTCCTCTATGTAGTCCGGTTTTCTCCCACAGTCTAAAGACATACACATTACCCTAATTGGCTGTTCCAAGTTGATCCTAGGTGTGGGTGTGAATGGTTGTGTTTGTGTGCTGCCACGCGATGGTCTGGCGAGCTGTTCAGGGTGTCCAGCCTCCCAGCAACCCTAGCAGGATTAAGCCGTTGAATGAGACACTGAGTGTTAAACAAGAAGCGTGACCAATACTTGATGCACAGCTGATCACCCACAGATTTAGGGCACAAACGAACTTTGTTCGTCTCTGTGACGTGTTAGAAGATTCTGAGGGAAAAGAGACTAGAACGGCCTTGAGATGAGGGCTTCACTCTCAGAGACTCCCATTCCCAGAAATTAAACTGCACTCCTATATTGGAGAAATAAATCACCTCTGTTTTTTAGCACTGCTACAAGTGGCACAGAAATATCTATTGCTTGATGTAGCAGAAACCGCTGTGAGTGGATGTTCAGCTTCACACCTCCCAGTTCAGATAAGAAGAGAAACAAGGCAAAAATAATTGTCTTTTTAAAGGAGAAGATGTTTCTTAGTAAGAAGTAGGCTGTGTGGTAGCGGTGATTTTATTTCATCATTAACATTCAAAGGAGGCCCACTGCATGGGAAGGCTTTGCCTTACAGGCTAATTTCTGTTTAGTAAAGAGGCCCATGTTCAGGCCTATTCTGGAATTTGCAGAAAAACATAAGAACATTGTATTCTGTATGAAAATTACAAGATGTGATTGATAGCCCTTTTTTAATTTAAATGGTTTGAATTTTCCTTTAATCGTTAAATTTTTTATTAAAACTATTTAGTATGCTGTGTGATGTCAGCACTAAAAAAAAAACCTCAATTAAGTATATAGCTGTATAGCAGGGCTAAAAAGGCTCTCACTAGTTTTCGCAATAAAAAGCCTTTGGAAGTAGCTTGTATTAAAAGTGGTTCTATACATTTATATGATTTAATTAATGCTTACTCACTAATAGTGTGATGAAGGGCTCAAAGCCAAGCATATGACACAGAGAGAATGTAGGCTCTGTGTGTGATCTCCACCTCTCCCATGCTTAAAACTCACATGATGCACTCCATCAAGACAGGGTGTGGACTGATCGCTGAAGACAACAACGCTTCTAAATCCATGAAAAACAATACACTTTCGGACATAATCCAAAGGAGAAAGCATGCAGAGTTTAATGAGGACTGGCAAAGTCTTTCATGAGATATTGCCTGGAAATAGTTGGGGGTGAAAGAAAAAAGAGTAATGAAGAAACACATGAGGCCTAATTTTAAAAAAATCTAACTAAACAAAAACATGTCTGTATTGGTAATTAGTTATTTAAACATCTGTATCTGTAATGACTTTTGGTGAATTCACATAATATGCCAAATTACTTTAGAGTAATCACAGTCGTCCCTGCTGACTAGTTTTGTTATTGTCACTAATTCACTTTCAAACTAGTACTTTAAAGGTGTGTCTACTGCAGGCATGAATGCCATTTTTAAAAAGTCTCTGTGGAAAAAAAAAAAATTATTTATTTATTACCTCGAGCAAGAAACCTTTGCTTTCACTGGTGTGAGTTTATTTGAACCATTCTGTAAGGTGTGTAGTGTGATATAACGGTCACAATAATACTACACAATAACAGACTTAAAGTATGTAAATTACACAAAACCGTGTAATGAAGAAACTGCGGAATGAAAGAATAAGCACTAGCTGGAGTCAAGAAAATAGGTCAAACAAAAGTTTTCCATAACAACAGTGACTCTGAGTGAGTCAGATGCAGTGCTCCTGCTGTTTTAATGGAGACAAATGTGCAAATGTTTTTAGTGAAAGAAAAGGTCGTATAACACAGCTGAGAGCCTGGAGACAGACGAAAGAATGTGATTTTTTTACTACAAGCTGACATTACAATATCAGTGGGACTTTTTTTTTTTAAATAAACCATGATATGTTACTTTAAAGTATTTCGCAGTGGATCTCCTTTGCTTTTGTAAGTTGGTTAGTGAACAGAATTGTCGGATGCTCATTAGTCACTAAAACAGTTAGCAATGAGGCCTTCAAACCTAGCCAAAATAAGGAGCCTTAGATTAGGGGTGTCCTTGTCCTTCATGAGATACAGAGTAATGATGATATTTTGAATTAAAAGCAAAGAGACTCATAAATAAATGACTGGTGGAGTGAACACACGTTCACTTTCCTTTCACATGGAACCAACTGGCATATAATATGTCAGATCCTTGTTGCTGTATAATAGGGCCTAACGTTAGAAATTCAAATTTAAAAACTTACCTCTTCCAGACACAGGAATGCTCTGCCTGACTTGATGTTGAGCTTTATCTAATCAGATCCCAGCATTACACGTAGAGAGTTCCTGTCTATGTAAATCTATTTATAATCTTAATCCTACTTTACTTTAGTACAATTTCCATGCTTTCAAATGAGCTCTCAATTTGGACAGCCAATTAGGCGCATGTTCATGTCCTTGGGCTGTGGGAGGAAACCAGGAGTACCCAGAGAGAACCAACACAAGCATGGAGAGAACATGCAAACTTTTCCCAAGTATGCCCTCGTCAAGCCCAGGACAGGGGAGCTTCTTGAGGTCAGCCATATGTGATAACCACTACACCACCGTGCCACCCTATATTAAGAACTGTAGTTATTACAGATGACAAAAGAGCATTTACATTAACCTGATTTGAAACTGTGCTATATGCTGAAAACAACCCCACAGTGGTATGCTGTAACATATTGCGTAATCTGTTATCATCACATCTAGACAGGAACATCCCAAGCTGAGCCAGAGATCTTGATCTGTCCCTGACCTGCACCATGACGGAGAGCTGAGACTATGCTGTAAACGCCACAAAGGGAAAGTGCTTTTTTTTATTTTTTTCAATTCTTACAACAGTGGATGCTGTTAAGGTTGGTGCAATTCCACTGCAGTCACCCAATTACATGAAGCCCATAAAGATAAGGAAAGCACGGGTCAGGAAATTTAGCCCACACTGATCCAAGTGGTGCGCTCAAGAGGAAACATCCAGTGCTCATTTTTAAACACGTACTGTAGTGAAGTGGAAACCCTCACGTTTTGACCAGAATGCCGAAACCTATTGATAAGAAATCCCAGAGATGTGGGAGCAAAAACTGGCATGTCTGAAGGATTTAAAACAGGTTTAAGCATTCTAGAAAGGTGATAATGTTCATAAAACTATGATAAAGAAGGCTGCATGATTAACGGCTCCGTTGAAAAACACTTAGTGTACAATACAGGCATTGATTGTGCCCCCCTACTAAAAGAAACTCCATATTTATATGTTTAAGTGAACTCCATGATCGACTGGCGACATGTCCAGGATGTTTCCCACTTCTTTCCTAATGTTTGCTGAGACTGGCTTGAGGCCACCCATGAACTGTCTGAGACTTTCTCACTTCTTCCCTACCGGCCACCCTGGACCCGCTACAGTTTGCGTACTGTCCCAACCGATCTACCAAGGACACCATCACACAGCCCTGAATCATCTGGACAGCGGAAAGGGGAATTATGTGAAAATGTTGTTTGTTGACTATAGTTCAGCGTTTAACACCATAATCCCCTCCGTACTCACCACTAAGATGGAGATCCTGGGCCTCAGCCCATCCCTGTGTCGCTGGATCTCTAACTTCCTGACAGGCAGACCACAGGCAGTACAGTTGGGCAACCATGTCTCTCCCTCGCTCACCATCAGCACTGGAGCCCCCCAGGGCTGTGTCTTGAGCCCCCTGCTGTATTCATTATACACGTTCCACTGTGTGGCCAGTTCCATCTCCACCAATATCATTAAGTTTGCAGACGACACTGTGGTGGGGGGCCTGATCTCAAACAACGCCGAGACAGCCTACCTAGAGGAGGTTCATCAATGGGACAGTTTCAATGTAGAAAGTGGACAGTTTCCAGTTCCTAGGTGTTTACATCACGCAGGACCTGACATGGCCCTGTCATGTTAACACCCTGGTGAAGAAGGCCTGGCAGCATCTCTTTCATCTCAGAAGCCTGAAGGACTTTAGACTGCCCTCAAGGGTGATAAAGTAATTGTCTATCTGTAAAGTGTCCGTGTGCAAAGTGACAAGTGTCTGTAAAAGTGACAAGTGGCTATGTGCAACAATCAGCTGAGGTGGGTGTTTATGTGTAGGGTAGAGTCTACAGTGCTCAGGTACTAGTGTTCTGGTTCAGGGCCCGAACAGCCTGCGGGAAGAAGCTCCTCCTCATTCGCTCAGTGTTTGCTTTTAAGAAACAGAAACGTTTCCCTGACCGCAACAGAGAGAAGAGTCTATTGTTGGAATGGCTGAGGTCCTTCACTATCTTCCTGGCCTTGGTCCAGCACCGCTTGCTGTACATAGTGTCCGGGTCAGGAAGCTCCATATGGATGGTACGCTCTGCTGATCGTACTACCCTCTGGAGAGCTCGCCTGTCCTGTTTGGTGCTGTTCCCAAAGCAGGTTGTGATACTTCCCATCAGGATGCTCTCAATGGTGCAGGTGTAAAAGGTTTTTAGCACCCTAGAGGGCAGTTTAAAGTTTTTCAGGCGTCTGAGATGAAAGAGACGCTGCCGTGCCTTCTTCACCAGGGTGTTAACATTACAGAACCATGTCAGGTCCTGCTTGATGTAAACATCAAGGTACCGGAAACTGTCCACTCTCTCCACTGGGGTCTCATTGATGTTCAGGGGCTGATAATTCCTCTCCTGCTTTGTGCTGAAGTCCACTATCAGCTCCTTAGTCTTGCTGACGTTGAGGAGGAGAATGTTGTCCTGGCACCATAATTCCAGGTTTCTAACCTCCTCTAGGCAGGGCATGTTGTCATTGTTAGAGATCAGGCCCACCACAGTGTCGTCCGCAAACTTAATGATGTTGGTGGAGCTGGAAGTGGCCACACAGTCCTAGGTGTATAATGAATAATGAATGGGCGCCAGCCTCCCCGCGACCCTAATTAGGAATAAGCGGTTCAGAAAATGAATGAATCAGTGAATGTTGCAGCCAATAGGGTTTGTTAATGCGCATTTTACACTTTACATTATGTATGCTTACACTATTCATTATTATAATGGTAAATCATATTTCTATCTTCATATTGCATTTTCATTTAACCCAGGTTAATAAGTGCTTGCAGTGCCTCAAAGGAACTGCCTTAATCCATCCACACTGTAAAAAAAACATTTTTCAAAAACTCTTCATTTTTTGGACTAATAATAATCCCATCATAAGTACTAAATCCCAGCAACAACAAAACAGTCTACCCTTCTTTATTTGTTTACTTATTCATTTTTGCACTCTTCATTTTTAGAAATTGTCATCAGTTACATATACAATTATAAACATATGAAACAGTATTAACCCAAATCATTATTATATTTATTATTATTATTATTATTATTATTATAAAAAATTAGTTACTGTTAACCACAGTGGTATCAGAAGAATGGATATGATTGCAGTGGTAATTAATTGTTTGCACAAAGGTCTGATAACCATCTTAACTTGGCTGCTATTCATAATATTTAACACTAGATGTCGCCAGTGAGCACTGAGTCATGTGAAGCCTCAAATAACCTTTTATTAAAACACTGTTCTGAAGAGCCTCATTGCTTCATAAATAAAAATTCCCCTCGGTGTGTCACATGACCTTTGACCAGCTGGTCTTTTCAACAACACCACCATGGAAGGAATGTAAAACAAGCTTTAAAATAGCCTGATTGCTGATTACAGTAATCGTTGGTTACACCTGTAGGAACTTCGTCCACGCCTTCTCTTAAAGCTGTGTTACTTTGTCTGCGCATGCGCACACGCCATGTACAGTCATGTGACCTAATATCGCGCTCTTCGACGAAAAGTACCCCTTTTCTGACAAAGCCGATTTTCAGAATGCCGATTGGCTGTCTTTTAGTAACGACAGCAAAACTGTCTAATCAACGCACCGATCTCGTGAGCATCGTCCCTAAGGAGGCGTTGCTCACCGGAAAAGCGGTGGGAAAGGTAAAACGGTTGACAGCCGTGATGTTAATACCGAGTTGGCTAACATATTAGCCAAGTGTTTTGTTTCCTCGACACTGTTTTACAAATAAACGCCGGTTAGTTTGTTTGTCAGACCAGAAAAAAGTTTCGTGGATATTTTAAGAGGTATGTACTGTGAAAAGTGGGGTGATGTTGTTTGCGGTGTGGCCCGTGTAGCAGTGAGAGAGACGTGTTAACCGACACCGAGGGATGTTAGCATTCACGCTGCTAGCTAGCACTCTTAGCCCAGAGCCCTTTAACTAGCTAACGTTAGCTCGGATGCTAACGGTTTTACCGTCGTTACGTTCGTGTTTTCAGACACGTCGCTCTATGAAACGCATAACGATGAGCTACAGAAGATAAAAATCCATTCCCGTTGATGTTATTGCTTTAAAATATTCGGTGTTTAGGGTTTGTCCCCGGAGTGTGACAGCAGTGAACCTAGATAAGGCGGAAATAAGAATGTACGTAGGGCAGGAATGATATTAAGCCCGAACATGGGGTTTATAAACCTGATAAAAGTCACCCTGGCACTTTAGTTCATTTATTAGTGACACAGTAGGTGAATACTCAGGATCAGCTGATTAGCACAGTAAGACTAGGATTAATGATCCATCCTGGATGTAAACTTGGCAGTCAGCGTGACCTGGATTATCTCCAGGTGGTTTCAGGGTTAAGTGTTTACATTAACCTTACATCACATTCATTATTTATTTTACTGTTGATTCGATTAGAAAATATTTATAGTAAAGATTCGTGTTCATCCTTGCATAAAGTTAGTGGTGATGAATAACAGCAGCAAGTCTTCTAAAGGAAGACAATTAAATGTCAATTAAAAAAATGGGTATTGATTATTCTCAAGAGTTGATCTGAGTTGACATATTTACTTTATGTTGATGACACATGGCGATGTAGTGGTTAGCACGTCCAGCTCATGGCAAGAAGGTCCTGGGTTCGGGTCCAAGAGTGCTTCTGTGTGGCGTACGCATTTTCTCCCTGTGCTTGCATGGGTTTCCATTGTGTACTCAGAAAATAAATTATAAATAAACTTATATATACACTAAATACATGCATTCATCAGCCTCTATACACTTCTATGGGTTTACTTGAAGGAGACAGGTATAGCTCAAAGGGTTGCATAGCTAGGTTTAGGGCTAGTGCCTCCTCTTTAGTATGTGGATGAGTAGACATCAGATTTCTCAGGAAAATGAAAGGCTGGACACCTGTCATCTAAATATGGTACAGCACCTGCATCAACATCGTATGCATCTATAGCCAACAGATTTGTCAATGCGGCAGTGAATTCAGAAATGTTGTTGCAAAAACCTCTGTAGATATTTTCTACAATTTTGTGGACCTTTATTGAAGTGGGTACCTCGTGCCCATGGCCAACAATGTAGCCCTGATAGGTCACACTGGCCTGACCAAACAAAGAGATTGATCAGAGCTTTCATGATATTGGAGGATTCAATACCTTACAATTTAAAAACATCAAGGCAATATGTCCTCTGATTTACATTTTGGTGCATGGTTGCCCAGTCTTCGGAAGCTGTAACATCTGAGGGTTTTCACATTCCTCATCACTTCTCTGTTCCTGAATTGACTTTGCTCTCGATAGAGACGTATCTGTCTTGGACGTTATGGATGTCTCATTGCTCGTATTTGAAGCATAACCAGTGTCCTCACTGGGATCAGCAAATGTCTGGGGCAAATCCAGAATGTCATCTT
>JBCNYG010000012.1:17242793-17258182 GCA_039654305.1 Porochilus rendahli | reverse complement strand
AGAAAACCTCTCATTCTGTAGTGCGGAAGCAGTGACACAGGATGTTGTCTGGTTGGTCGGTTCAGCGCTGAACCGAGCGCGTCACCGGCTGCTCGCGCTTCAGCTTCTGCCTATAGGATGGTTGCAGCAGGACAGAGGAGTGATGTGATTTACCGAAGGCAGGTCAGGGGTGGGCTTTGTAGGGGAGTTCAAGTGGCATGAAGGCACCTAAAAGTTATGGCCGCACATTGGAAATTCAACATGCTGTTGACCTACTTTGGCAGAACTTTCCAGTTGTTTTCATTGTCCAGCGCCCACGTGGTGTCTGTGTCGGGGAGAATATAAACAGTGGTACAGAACACTGCTGTAAAGTCTCTGGGCAGATAATAAGGTCTGCATTTTACCATGAGGTGTTCAAGGTACGGAGAGCACCCTGACGAAACTGTTCGTACATCCACACACCACCGCTTGTTGGTCATAATACACATGCCGCCTCCCCTGCGCTTCCCCGAATCCTCTGTCCGGTCCTGGCGGCGAATGGAGAGGCCCTCGGGAACAATGGCCTAGTCGGGGACTGAGGGGTCCAGCCATGTCTCCGTGAAAATAAAGACATTGCAGTCCCTAATGTCCCGGTGGAAGTTCATCCTGGCCCGTAGTTCCTCCATCTTATTTTATAAACTTTGGATGTTGGCCAGGAGTTGCTGGGAAGTGGGGTACGGTGTTGTCTCTTCCTCAGCCTGACCAGGACTCCGGCTCTTTTCCGCCTTTTCCTCTGGCGTTGTTTCTCCTCAGGTAGCCAAGGTAAGCCACCTCCATTCGTTAAAAAAAGTCCGTTGGTGTGGTCCAGGATTTTGAAGATTCTCAGATATTTAAAAGAGTCTGTCTGCCATAAGTCATCACTGCATGGCATGTTGTAACAAAACACGAAAATAGAGCTAAAAGCGTTAAAGAAAAGAAAAGCAAAATTCAGGAGGACGCTGAGCAATGGCAACCACCCACGCGTTATTCAAAATTTTCATTCATCAATTTTCCAAACCACTTAATCTAGTGGGGATGCAGGGAGGCTGGAGCTCTGTGTGTCAGAGTGTATTGGAGTGTTGGGTAGCAGGGAGTCCATGTTGGAGGGTTTACTGTGTGTCAGTGGGTAGTAGAGTGTTGGAGTAAGGGAGGGTGTTGGAGGGGTACTGTGTGTCAGTGGGTAGCAGAGTGTGCAGTGTGTTGGAGGGTGGTACTGTGTGTCAGACGGTACTGCAGTGTTAGGGGTGGAGGGGGTACTGTGTGTTAGAGGGTAGTAGAGTAATGTTAGGCGGTTGATGGTAAAAGAACAGAGTTTATTAGTGCCAGGTACTATGACGACATAACTAAAAAGAGAGAACCGACGTGAGGGTACCCTGTAACATGAGGCAATCTGTCACTCCACCGGTGACGGACCTGGGTGAGCATGTGAGAGTGAGGGAGTAACAGCATCCCAACATCAGTTTACCAGAAACTTATGCTTAAGAACCGCAAGATTTGCTCCTTTACCTAATAAAAGGCTGTTAACAAAATACTTGACTTAACAAGTCTAGTCTTAAAAATGTCTTGAGTCCCGAACATTATCTGGAAGGTTATTCTATTCCTGGCTTTGTTAGAGAAAGCTCAGCCCCCTACAGTAGTCTTCGTTATTGGAGTTATTACTAAGCAGCCTGCACGTTTTTGATCCAAGTAGGCGTGGTGGATCATACACGGAAAGAAGTTCACTAAGATGTGGCGCAAGACTTTTCAGTGGTTTAAAGGTTAAATGTGGAATTTAATATTTGACGCAAAGTTTAATTGGGATCCATTAAATTCTAAATGTATAGATATAAAATAATGTACAATCATTTTTTAAATTATATGTTTGTAAAATGAAAAATACCTGAAATAATTAGAAATTTTTGGTTTTCAGTGATTTCTGTATGCAAGTTCTTATAAACATAAATACTAGTGAAAAGTTAAAACACTTATTTTTAAGTGGTTTTGTGCGTGCGTGTATAGAGATTGGAAATTTCAGAATAAATATTTGCTGGTTGAAGAAGATTGCGTCTTGCCTCTCGGCCATAATAGCCCACTTGATGCAGATAGCGCGTAACAGTTTTGAGCTGGTTTAGATGTCTTATGGATCATTCCATGCAAAATCAACCAGAGGTTCCAAGATGAACACATGCAAAATATTTCTGCTTAATTTCTAATAGTTTCACAGAAATACATTTTCGAAAAATCTCTCTCAACCCCAATTTTATACCCATGAGTGAAATGTGAGGTTTTTGCATTTTTAAAAGGCAATATTTTGGCAAAATATGCTATGGACAATATTTGGAAACACTACTGAGAGAAAATCATTTCAAGAATGACATCAGTCATTTTTATACCATCACAAAGATTGTTTTTAAAAAAAGAAGATATAAGGAATAAGTCTCATACTGTATAATTCACATATATAGGTAACTGACTTTCAGTAAGGAAAAAATCTTGTTCCTCAGTTGAAGATTCTCAGTGTTACAGCAACCTACAAATGGAACAAAAAACAAAATGGCGAAAATAGGCCTTCCTTCACAGAGGAACTTGACAGTGTTAACACGTGCTTAGTCACTTTTCTGAAGAAACATTGTTTACAGTATATGCCAGCTTTGTAAAAAAAAAATTCTCGCTTAATTGCCTTCATTCTCAAAAAAATAACAATTAGGTCAACCGTTTTTATTCATTTTTACATTTTATACTCTAAATACATACGTGTATATTATGTATTAAAACCACAGTGTCTTAAAAATAATATTAATAAAACTTTGTAACTTTTAATTTTGGTGAATTAATTGTTTCATAACAGTTTATAATAATTTGTCATATGCATTTATTTTCTAAATATTTTTACAAAAATGAGATCTGTTATTAATTAGCAAACATTAATTTGTACAATATTGTAATTGTGCTCTGTGTGTACAGGAAAACAATCATAACACAGTTTACTTTACCCTTAGTCTGGCAGAGTGTCAACTGCAGGTTATAAATAGAAGTATTTTTCAGTGTAATTCAAAGTAGTTGAAGTTGGTTTTATGACAAAGTAACTAGCCTGTGTGACTGTAAACTAGAGACTGTGTATATCAGTCTAGTGTAGTATCACTGAGAAGTGCACATGTGGGTTAAAACTGAGCAAATTTATAATCATTGTATAAAGATATATTTCAAAATATTTATATAATATAATGTAGGAAAAGTCAAAACGTAGCACATCAACGCAGTGCAGTATTTGATGTATCTTGAATGAAGAATGTCATAAGGCAATATTTACAAGGAAATTTGGACAACTGCTTATTCAGCATTTGTCAGAAAAAGACAGAAAACTCTTGCAGTGGAGAGCACAAGTTCAAGTTGGTCCTTCTGAATACATTTTTCATCATGAGAAAGTATTCTGAAAGTCTTCTAAAAGACTACAAAAATACTGTGGAAACTCCTCGACAGTGCACCCTCACATATACCATTAAAAAACAGTTGAGGGCATTAGCAACTATAAGTGTACTCCTCTGTCGACTACTTATGTACACTACACATTTATTTTGGGCAACTGGACAATTTGCCATATTTGTGATATATATATATATATACCACGAAACAGGTCTGTAGGGAGAAAACTGTAGTCTTCTTTTTTTTCCTTATACCACATATTTAGCTCTACTTTACTGTATCGAGCACTGTCTTACGGAAAACCGAGTAAGGACTTTATATATGTTATTTGTTTGTTTTTTGTCATTTCCAGGTAAATGGTATTTTTTTTCTTCGAGACCGAGGTCCATACACCGTATTTGCTCCTAATAATCAAGCATTTCACACAAATATCGTAAGTGCAATGGTTTGATGCATCTTCTTCATATTATTTCACTTGGGAACGTATTACTATTTCATCCAAAACGTTTTATTGCTCACTTCTGAGCATGCCGAAGTTTACACCTTCATCTCCTTCATCTTCTTCCGCTTCTACCGGGGTCGGGTCTCGGGGGCAGCAGCCTAAGCAGTGAGGTCCAGCCGTTCCTCTCCCCAGCCACTTCCTCCAGCTCTTCTGGGAGATGCCGACATGTTCACAGAACAGCTAAGAGACATTTTACCTACAGCGTGTTCTAGGTCATCCCCGGGGTCTCCTCCCGGTCGGACATGCCCGAAACACCACGCCAGGAAGGCGTTCGGGAGGCATTCTAATCAGATGCCCGAGCCACCTCATCTGGCTCCTCTCTTCTCCAGGATGACAGAACTTCTCACCTTATCTGCCACCCTGCGAAGGAAGCTCATTTCATCTGCTTGAATTTGTTCTTTCAGTCACTACCCAAAGCTCGTGGACATAGGTGAGGGTTGGAACGTAAATCGACTGGTAAACTGCCTGTCAGTCTCCCGCTCCATCCTTCCCTCACTCGTGAACAATACCCCGAGATACTCGAACTCCTCCACCTGGGGCAGGACCAGACCCAGAAGGTGCATTCCACCCTTTTCCGAACAAGAGCCATGGCCTCGGACTTGCAGGTGCTGACTCTCATCCTGGCCACTTCACACTCAGCTGTGAATCGCTCTAGCAAGCCCACGCCTTCGGCCCCTGCACCCGGCCCCTACTGCCCCTCCCATAGGTGGTAGGTCCGTGGGAGGGCAGACCCCTGTCTCTTTTTAAAACTGACTGCCTGTATTCAAATTCTATAACATTCCCTAACACTCCACCCAGTGAAGATGAACCTCCTTTTCAACCCTTTCATACTTTCCACCATACCTGCTTTGTGTTCTTCATTGCTTCCTCTGATATGTCTTCTCTGTCTGTCCATTTTTAAAACCAACAGTTGTTTAGTAGCGCAAAAAATACTGCAATCGTCCTGAATCACATAGTGCCATGCCGGCTGCTCCTCCCAGAAGATCTGCGGCGTCCTCGGAACCTCACGACGCTCTTTGGTGACATCATCACCGTTTCGTATTCGGAGGTAACCAGTTCAACCACAGCGTAAAGGCTCATGTCAGTCAAATCCTCAGGTCTAAATGTTCTTTCTTGGTCCTCAGGATACAATACAAATCAATAACAATGCCACCGTGGTGTACGCCGATCAACCAAGTAGCAATGGAATTTTCTATGAAATTGACAATGTCCTGCTTCCAACCAGTTATCACGAGATGAAAGAGACAGGCAAAGAAAAAGTAGGTGTTGCACGTTTTACAGCTTAACTTTCGGTTCAGTGGTTTGGACGCTCTCCTCACAGCAAAAAGGTTCTGGGTTCGAGCCTCATTTCCAACTAGGGTCTTTCTGTATGGAATTAGTAAGTTCTCCTCATACCTGCATGGCTTTCGGCCGTACCGCCCTGAGAACGCCCGATCGCGTCTGATCTCGGAAGCGAAGCAGGGTCGGGGGTTGGTTAGTACTTGGATGGGACCGCCTGGGAATACCGTAATCCCGAGGGGCCGGTGGCATGGTGGTTAGGGTGCTGGGCTTTATTATATATTGATCAGGAGGTCATGGGTTTGAATCCCTGTTAGACCCCTGGGCAAGGTCTTAACCACAAGTGTGCCTCTGTCCACCCAGCAGTATAAATGGGTACCAGTAAAAATACTGGTTAGGTAACCTAGTGTCCCATCCAGGAGGAGTTGAACTCCTAGTCGCTTCATGCTAAAGATGGCTCTGATGAGCCACTAGGCTCGGTTGTAAAAGCACAACAGACTTACCTTACATTACCTAGCTTAATTTAAGCATACACAGATGCTTGATAGCCAAAATAAAGCACTATAAACCTACAATTTAATATTTGCCTTATACCTGAAAGTTTGTTTTTGTAAAGAAAAAAATATACTTGATTCATTAAATAAAGAATCAAAGGCAGTTCACATAATATAAAGCTTTATACAAATTTCATTTATAGATCTGTCCAGAATCAACCTCTTCAATGTCTTTATCCTCATGCCTTTCTTCAGTGAAAATTATGACTACTAAATAATGGAAAAGCAGTACTAGTGTGTATCCTGGATATAATGCATTTGATTTTGTGAAGCACAGAATGTTTTCTTAAGAATATCAGGCCAAGCTGAGCACTGATTGATTTCTGACTGAAATTGATGTTGATTGTCGATGCAGTGAAATGGCACTGGAAAGGGTCTGTAGATGTACTCTGTACTGAGAGCAGTTGACACCAAATTCTGATTTGTTAATTAAGTGTAATTGCTGCATATCACCTTCTGGTGCTGTTCACATGGACTGGTTGAAAGAGGTTAACTCTGGCATGGTTAGAAGGAATTATGTACAGTTGGCCACAACTGAGAACAGCTTTAGATATCTTAGGGTTGTCCTGATCAATAAAAACACAATCAATACACACTTAAACCCCTTGAAACCCATTTTGATCAAAATAAATACATTATTTTTTTGTTTTTTCTTGCTGACAGGAATAATCTGAGGAAACAACCTTCTTTCTGGTAAAATGAAACCTAAAATAATATTTTCTTTGCTAAAACAGGTCAGATTTCTATATAATTGCTAAACTTTCATGTCCCTGCATTAAAAACCGAGTGGGTGTTTGCCATTCACCCCTAATCTAATATCTATGATACTCCATAATTCAATGTTATCCGAATCCTGTCTAAGCCAAAGCTGGTATTTACTGAAATATAGCTGGTAACCAACTCCATCCAACCTCCCAGTAGGCAGAATCAGATACTCTCTGGTTCTGGTTCAGTGATAGAAATGTGATAACGAACCTTCAAGGCTGGTGTCATCTTCAAAGTGCCAGTTTGCTATGGGGTGAAACTCAGGATGTCACTGTAGTGCTCCTTGTCCTTGGCCAGGATTAAAAAAAAAAAAAGCAGGTGTTAATAGTTTTAAGACCAATTGAGGTGTGAGTCAAACCCTGTTTGAAAAGGATCTCTTTCTAAGGCAAGTAACCACTACGTAGATTTTAATGATGGAGAATGATGATGGAGGGAGTTCTATTTCATGATAGATAGAGAATGAAACTGCTTGCAAATCTTAAAAACCTGCATTTGATTCAGCACGGAGCAACAAAAACATATCAAATGTTGAAATTGAGACATTTAACTGATTTCATGAAAACTGTTAATTTCAATTTCAATTTGATTTTAATGGCACAAACACGTTTAAAAAAATATGGGATGAGGTAACAAAAGGCTGTAAAAATAGCTGGTACTAAAAAGAAACAGTTGGAAGAACATTTTGCAGCAAATTTGGTTAGTTGGCAACAGACCAGTAACATGATTAGGTATATAAAGGGCATCTGGGCAGAGGCTCACCAATCTTTAAAAAACTACATCTACAAATTGTGGAACTATTTCAGAATAAAGTTACTTACCGTAAAATTTCAAAGATTTTTTCATCATCTATAGCACATAATAGAATGAAAAGTTTCTGAGAATTTGGAGAAAAAAAGGATCTTCAGGCCCTCCTGCAGCATTAAAAACAGGCATGATTCCGTCATGGAAATCACTGCATGGGCTCAGGAACACTTCCAGTAATTGTTGTCAGCATCCCAACTTTTTGAAATTGGGTTGTAATAAGTGTGACTGTTTAACTCAGCGTCAGTAAATGCTTTATCATAAAGATATTGCTTCCTCCAAAATAGAGTATTAGCTGTATTATCAATTTCATCCTAAAATACAGTTGTTGTTTAGATAATCATGATGGAAATGTAGATTGCTACATGCTAAAGCTGTCTATTACTCCAAATGTTTCCTATAGATGTCCATTTAGATTAGTATATAGTTTACATAGTTTGCATTATCATTAAAAAAACAAACAGTGGATGGGCAGAGTCTTCAAAGAAGTGACCATGCAGGGGAGTGACGTATCAACAAGGTGTGCAGCTAACAACCTGCCGGTTCGAATCCTGGTTGATGCCGCAACCATCCACAGCTGGGAGTCCATGAGAGCTAATTGGCCGAGCACTCACGAGAGTCTCTTTGTCATTAGCAGAGATACAACTAATCATGATAGCACTTTCTGAATGTGATTGGCCGCTCCTATGTGTGCGCGCAGCAGTTTATAAAGATGCAGGTGGCAGCACTGCATGTTATGGAGGGGTTAGTGCACTGGTTGGTGATGGGCGTTTGGGATAGGGAGGAAATAATGAGTGGAGAAAAATGGGGGAGTACCCCTAAAAATAAAAAGAGTGAGCACACCTATGAGGAAGTAAGAGACTGGGAGAATGACTGGATGTGTAACATTTACAGGTCTATATTTATTATTTAACATTTATTTTCCCACCTCATGACTTCCGTGAACATTCCTCATCCTTCTCAGACATTTCTAAATTACAACACACGTATTTCTGCACTGTCTGGACTCCGGGTTCTGGATTTCACATTAAAGGCTTTTCAGTCAAAAACACGCTTTTCGTTAGGTGCCAGTTTGGTTGCACTGAAGGACCTAACTTTCCTGACTTTGGCAGCTCCATGTCTGCCTGCCAGCTGAGCCTCAAGATAATTATTTATGAGTATGGCTATGAAAGTCTGGGGCAGAGTGACTCTGCTTGCATCAGCCAGTGTTTCTCATGACCTGCCAGCTTGCCCGATGGAGCACTTCCACTCATTTATGCAAAGTAAAAGCTGTGCATCATACTTGCTCTGTCTGACAACCATATTATAAATGTTTAAAGCATCCAGTCTTCTGCTGTTAAACAAGGCCATGAATTTGCCAGGAATTTGCATATTTCATTCTTCTCCGTGATGACATTTGACATCGGTTTTTATATGCTACTTTTCTAGCGCCCTTGACTTGTTAAGGTCTTAATCTTTGTTTAACAAATGTTTGCTACAAGAAATGTAAGTATAATATATAAAAAGAAAATGTAGTCAATAATAAAAACCTGAAAAACTGTCAGTCAACATTTGCAACAGCAATATTCATTAATATCTATATGTGTATGTATTTATATATATGAGGCTATTAAATAATGAGACTGATGCTGTAATTCAATTTGAAGAAAGCTTACATTTAATTTGACCTTCAATAAATATTAACATGGTCAGCATGGTGGCATAGTGGTTAGCATGTCTGCCTCACAGCAAAAAGGACCTGGGTTTGAGTCCCAGGCACAGGTGTTTCTGTGTGGAGTTAGCATATTCTTCCCGTGCTTGCATGGGTTTCCTCCAGACACTCCGATTTCTTCCCACAGTTCAAAGACATGCACATTATGCTAATTGGCTGTTCCAAATTGCCCCTTGGTGTGTGTGTGTGTGTTGGCCCTGCAAATGCCTCGCGAGCTTTTCAGGATGTATATGATAATCCCTACTTCACTCAGTGTGGGCTGAGACAGGATCCATCCACCATTCAATCATAGAAGGATTAAGTGGCTCAGAAAATGAGTGAATTTACCTTTTGCAGCTCCACACTGCTGCATTCTGCTCTTCCACTTCCATCACTGCAGTGCAGAAGGTCTTCTTCTGAGATCTGAAATGTCTCCGAAGCTTCCTTTTTTTTCTTATTCATTTCCAGAACAGACTCAAAAGAGCTTCTTTGAGTATAGACTTGCATGTGATTTCTTTTTCAACCAAAAATTTTATGTTTGCTTCAGTTTTTTTCAAAATGACACCACAACTCGCTTGAAATCTTAATCGTTACACAAACTTTTTTTTAATGCATACATTTTCATGCAAAAATTGCCCAATAGTTTCTTTATCCATGGAAGACATTTCTCATTTTTACTAATTTGTTGAAAAAGAGCTGTGTCATGAGGTTTACTCAAATTTGGTTGGCAAAAAGTATACCATATCCAAAATGCTCTTTCTCACCTTTCAGCATGAAACTCAAAAGAGGTCGAGACTTTTATAGCCCTATGGATTTCATGAAATATTGCTGGGCTTAACAGTTTTCATTGATTGAAATCACATAGCAAACCCCTAACAAACCTAATGTATAAATCCAATCAATGTCTAGTATCCTTCATGAACCAAATTTTCATCTATATTTAATATAATGTCTTGTTTGCCAGCACCATTTCTTCACCATTTTCTTCAAACAGCCATGACACTACCCTTTTAAATTCATGTTTGCATTTCCCCCAAAAGAGATTTATGATTAGTCTCATGCTGTGTTCAGAATAGTGTCCTAATCACTTGTAGTATTAAGAAGCACTAAACTCTTTAACTGAGAACAGAGTTCACATAAATGTAAGCTTAGTCATATTTTATTACTTTTACCAACATGCATATTGACTGACTCTCAAGTCTTACATTTATTAACTTAAGCATCAAACCTCGGTAGTGTTACTGAGATAACCATAAACTGAGACATGACTATACAAATGATTTCACAAAACAAACAGTCCACTCCTTACATTTACTGTTAACTAGGGTGATGTGATGTTGTAAAGTAAACAATACAGTGCACTGTGGGTATTTCTTGGCTGCTAGGGCACGTTGTGCAATACCGTTCACAATGCATTGCATGATTAAGAAACTTCACAAAAAATGTTATTTACTATGTTATAGAAATTACATAGTACATGTAGGATTTTAAAGTAAAAAAAAAATTCTAATGCTTAATGCTGCAGTAAATAAATGTTTCAAAGGATAATGTCACATGAATTATAGTAAAGCTGCTATGTGACAGTGATTATTGTTAAAAGTGCTACACAAATAATACTAGAGGGGAACTCATTGAGGAACCTCCACCGTGCAGCATGGATAATGTATAATAGACCCTATGTAGGTACTGGTTTTAACTACATATGTGCTCCTCTTATCATATGTATGATTGTACATGAAAATGATCAAATACGCAAAAAGAAAACTCTAATTATTGAAGGATTTGCTAGAGGCTGGGGTTTGACATTTGATGGTCACTCATTTTGGTGATTTTTCTTCCTTTTACGGTTTCTAATTAGTGATCCATAGTAATGATATGTCTACTGGCACTTGTTTGCAAAGCATGTTATCTTCAAACGTTTTGACTTTGATTTGAACTTCACTTTTGACCTTGACATTCCAATATTAAGTTTTCTCCGGGACTAGTGTCCCCACCAAGTTTGGTGAAAATCCATGTAAGGGTGAGGTCAGTATAACAGTAAAACTGACACTGACACAGATAAGCAAACACTGGTAATTACAATACATAATAATGATCACAATTGAATTAAAGAGATTTGTTGATTTTAGCACTTCCCAGCATATACTGTGGCGTTCTTGTAATAAGTGCTGTTTTTGTGTCTGTGCTTGTGATTAAATTGGTTTTTATGTGAGTGTTCTGCTTTAATTCAACGTGCTTGGCTTGACTTTGCTTTTGGAACTAGATGTAATTATGAAACCTCAGCATGTGTCCACATTTTACGGAGGTGACAGTGTGCATTTTTTTGTAGATATCTCTACAAAACTCCAACTTCAGAGAAGAATAATGGGCGGTGTGTTGAAAAGGCATTTTTGTTGAAAACAGTAAAAATACGTTTTATATATTTTTTATTAAATATATATATTATATATTATATAAAATAAAATTAGCTCTGATGACTGAATTTCAGCTCTGATGGCTGCTGACATTGTTGAACATGGCAACCTTGAGAATATCCTGCAATATCCTGATTCTGCTACTCTACTGATTTTATACTTACCTACTCACTTACTCACTCATGTGCTGTACTACTTAATCCTACTAGGGTTGCAGGGAGGCTGGCAAAATGATTAGTTTAAGGATCTTTCCTCTTTTATTCAAATGCATTTTCTGACAATACTTAACAGTGACAAGCTAGCATGCAATCTTTCTTAAATCATGAATGACTAGTTGTTTACTTGAAATAGGCTTCTGCCACCATGGCTTTCACTGTCTATGGTGAGAAGCATCTAAAAGAACCACTAAAGACTTTCGAAAAGAGTAGGCTGCATTGCAGCGTATTTCTGCCCTGTGATGGCCTGGCGAGCTGTCCAGGGTGTACTCTGTGTTTGCCCAGAGTCAGCTGAGATGGGCACGGGCTCCTTGTGACCCTAATTAGGATTAAGTGGCTCAGAAAATAAATGAATGAATGAAAGGCTGCCGCCACCTAGTGGAAGGATGATGAATGGTATGTTTCATGGTAATGGTCGTTGCAAAGAATGTATGATAATGATATTCTTTGAAATTACAGGCAACATAAAATGAGTTGGTGGAACAGATTTGGCTCGTGGGCTTCAAGTTTGACAACTGTGGTTTAGTTCATTAAAAAAAATCAGAAAAATATGTTTGCTGGTGTGATGTCCCGCCGTAGGATTTAGGTGATGTCGCCCGATTTATCCCACCTCCTCATTCTCGCTGGGGGATAAAAGGCCTGCTATTCCTTGTTCCCGTTGCCAGATCGTCTTGTGCTGTCATAGAGAGAGGACGTATCTCAGTGTACGCACCACGATCCAGTCGACCATTCTAAGACTGTTCATGTACCACGTTTGCCTTGTTCCTAATAAAGTATCCTTGTTTGCAACTGATCTTATCCTCTCTGTCCTGAATTTGGGTCTATCGGTTCTTGGTACCAGCGTAACATATGGTTTGTGAAGCTGAAATAATGATCTTTCCTCCACTGTATGCTATACTATGCATTTTCTTTTCTTTTAACAAGCTTATGTGTTTTCATTCTGCCATTGCCTCTGGTAATTAAGCATCACAGAAAAACCAGTTTCTCTAAAGAACTCATTTCACTTAAAGAGACATGACTTGGCCGCTGCTTACATCCAATAATCTACTGCCAGACCTCAGATGGTATCAACGGCTGGTATGGCTGGCAAAGCTGGAGCGGCGTCTGTCTGTCACTGAGGCTGTAACCTTTTCAGCTTGGCATGAGAGCAGGCCTTTGTGACACTTGCATCAGCTCTGTCAGCCAAGCACCAAGAAAGAAAGAGAATTTCAGTGATGAAGGTTAGACTAACTCACACTTAAACTAATCACATGGTATCTGCACTGACAGCTTGATTATATGCACAGTGAGATATGTGTTGTAGAGTTTCAGCTGTGCTCCTGAAAGTGTTGCATGCTGTCACTAATTTATTGTAAATAAAACATTCTGATGCTCAACAGGCTGTGATGTATTTTCCCCACATTTCCTCTGAGTGTAGTAAACAAATTCTGCTGCCAGAGTCACAGATACACTGAGATGTTCACAGAAAGACACAGGGAATGTAGTACCAGCCAAAACACCAGTCATTCTACCAATGTGAAAAGAGTAAAATTATTTCTCTTCTTATAAAAAATCTTATATATCTTATATATATTCTATATATATCTTAAAGATATATATATATATATTATAGTCCGCGGCGACAGTGGCAAAGAAAAACTCTCTTAGTTGACATGAGGAAGAAACCTTGAGAGGAACCGGGCTCAAAATTGAAACCCATCCTCATTTGGGGTAAACCGTAAAAATGCAAACCATATACCAAAATTAACTTTTTTTATTTGCTTCTCATTGCCTACAGTAGCATTGTTCAATACATTTTTACCAAAAAATTATGAAGAAGTAATTTTTTACTTCTTTTTATTAGGAGCCCTTTTAGAAAAAAGTGGTGTATACATACATGCCTGGAACACTTGTAGAGAAGTGGAATAGATCTCCAAGAAGTTCACTGGATTAGTAATGTTTCTTACATTCCAACAATGGCTTTCTTTAAAATTGCTTTGCTAGTGAAATACAAGAGGTGTACTGATTAAATTTCACCTCTTCTCCTTGTGTTAGCATTCTGTGTCTGACCAGTTGTGTTATTTGTATAGTTTGATTTGATGTTACTTATGTTATTTTAACTCTGTAAATCATCCTTGTATTTGTGAAATGTGATATAGCTATATAAATTAAACTTATCATGATTCTACCATTATGATTTTATAATCATGATTCTAACATCTGTCTTCATGATTATAATCATTATTGTTATTAATATTGTGTTATTGTAATATTATTGTAATATTTTCTTGGCTGATGTTGATTCCTGATATTGTTTTTGATTTCTGACCTTCAAAATTTTATTAACAATGCGCGGCTAAATATTTTTATAATTTATTTATTTTTATGGAAGTGGACGTTGCTAAATAGTCCCCAAGACAAAATAATAAGGTTTTAGTATATACTTAGGGTGTATTCACATGTAAGCAATATGGCCGCGAAATAGGGCGAAATAGTGCAACTTTTTTTCAGTTGTTTTCGGATTTGGCTGGTTGAAAAAAAAACACGGTCTCATCAATAACCTTCAATATAGAGCATCATTGAGGATCTGTGACCCTGCACTGTCTGCGTGTCAAGTATTATATTGAACCTGCCTTTAAAATGTAAATAAAATAAGTCCAAGTGCTTCCTTTCTGCTTTTCTTCTCTGAATATTTTACTTTCATTTGATTGTCTCAAGTCCAGTGGTCCGGTTGAGTTAGTTGTGTATTCCAGCATGAGCTGCCCAGCTTTGGTTTATGGAACAGCTGCTATTTCAGCCCTCACAAGCGTTGAGCTGCACATAAAAACCTGCACCCTCCCCCACAATGCATTATTTCCATGACAAATTAGAGCATAAATACCTGTCAGAGGTTTTTCATAATTTATCCTGGGATTTATTATTTATTTTGGACGCGGATAACAGACTAGATCAGCTTTCCGACTTGCACTGATAAGGGAAAATCCTGTATTATATCAGATGACATCCAAGTTAAACTAGTTATTCCTAGAAGAAAATTTGGAACAGCCACTTAGCATAATGTGCATGTGTTTTTAGTGTAAGAGGAAACCAGAGTACCAGAGAAAACACACGCAAGCCTAGGGAGAACATGTAGACTCCACACCGAAACACCCAATCCCAGGACTCAAACCCAAGACATTTACATTTACAGCATTTGGCAGACACTCTAATCAAGAGCAACTTACAATTATCATTTTTATACAACTGAGCAATTGAGGGTTAAGGGCCTTATTCATGGGCCCTATAGTGGTGATATTGGGGATTGAACCACTGACCTTTGGATCAGTAACCCACTGCCTTAACCACTAAGCCACCAGAATCTAACCATTACCCTAGTATGTTTTACACATTTCTTTTTACAACATACACATTTTACAACACAGTTCTGTGAAACTAACCACATAATTTTCTAGACTGCTAATTCAGAGTTTAGTTTATGCTACTTGGAAACATAAGTGGACTTTGCTCTATAACATTACTTTTTGTAAACTCATTCAAAGTTTTTTTTAATTTATATTTTTGGTCTTTATTTTCGAATTTGTAATGCAGTTCAATAAAGAAGCTGCTTCCTCTGAGTGACTGTTACAAACTTTGAGTGTCTCTTGCTTTGATACAAGCATTATTCACTCTGATTAATCTTTTTTTAATTTTTAGGGGACAAATCAGATCACACCAAAGACAATTTTAATATAAACTTCTAATATTTTTTATATGTGCGGTGGGGGATGTGTGGATGAAAACAGAGTTAGGACA